>CM076414.1:1217495-1343076 GCA_038363315.1 Mugilogobius chulae
AATTTACATTTTGTTTTTTGTAAAACTTATGTTAAAACAGCTTAGAAATAGAAAGAGGTCAATTTAATTAATGTGCAAAAACTGCAGAACTGATAAGCACTACAAGGGTTTTAATGTAACAAGCAGCAGAGTTATTTTTTGTTGTTGCCAAACTGGCTATGTGACTATTTTGAAGCATACATGCTTTACTATGTGTATGATTTTTTGAAAAATAAAATACAATAAAATACAGATATTGGGCGGGTATATGTGATAGGTGAAGACATGGCTTTTCTGAGCACTCAATCATCAGCTGCAGGACTAAATAAGATTACTCAAAAATGCAGGAATCATTCTCAACAAAGTTTAAATAAAACTAATAATGAGAGAAGGCAGTTATAACAAGGTTAAAACAGTACGTCTCCTTTAACTAGTAGATTAAAAACAAAAAAGCTCAAATTCAAAATGATTATAAAAAGATAATAGTAAAGCACTTCACAGTTATCAGAAAAAGTATTATGGATGAAACAACCCCTTTCTGATGAGAGGATTCAAGGTCAAAAGTACTTATTCAGAAGGACACCAACATGTTCCGACCCAGAATAGGTCTTCATCAGGGCATTGTCATTCAAAAAAAATAACACCAGGTGCTCTTAATATAGGAGTGTCATGTGACATGGGTCACATGGGAAAAACACACATAAATAAATTCATACAATGAGAAATTACATCATTACAAAACAGACCAGATGAATGAGACAGGCCTGCTCACAAAACAATGTTGAGTCTTCTGTATTTAGGGTGTATTTTTTTTTTTTTACTTTAAAATGCCATAACAAAGACCTATTCTGGGTTGAAATGACTTGGCCCTCTGAGTAAAGGACTTTTATTATTCAACCCAATGACCTTGAACCTTGAATCTGTTTCTTTTTGTTCAAATGTATTTAAATTTGGATATTTATAATAAACATACATGCACTTTGGACCAGATGTATTCTGCAAACTGAAGGCTGGTCAAGAATAGAGACGTTTTTCATTTTAGAATAAAAATGGCTAACATCCAGATCTTTACGTCACAGTCAGATACAAGTGCCATCTAGTTGATGTAAATGTCCTGAGTACTGTGGGTTACCTGTAGTATGTACACTCTGATCATGTAGACCGCTGTCAGTAATAAGGTAGATGCCCATCGTACTGCGTAGAACGGCGTCGACTTGTCCAGCCATGACTGATAGACCTGTGTGAAAAAGGACAACTCATGAGCACAGCTTTTTTTAGTTCTTTCATTTATTGATGTTAATGTGGGTGTAACATTTTATAATTTTTTTTTTTTTACAATTTCACATAAATTGGTAGATTGTGTTACTTTTTACTTGTTTTATATTAATCGAGAGCATGATTGTGAAGAAAGGTTTGTCGGTATGTTGAATAAAACAGAAAGTAGAGCAGAGTTCTACACTTATGACATCACACAGGGGAGACGAGGACATTTGACTTTTTTATGACCTTGGCTATGAGCATCAACTTTAAAATATTGCGTGATCAAAGTAGGGAAAAAAACACAATCGCGATTTTTTTCTTCTAGATTTTGGTTACATTTTGTTTAACCTAATTTTTTTCTTTTTTTAAAAACACAAATGGCTTTTATGATCATAAACAAAAATAAAAACATCTAAATAATTGACAATTCGATTCGATTCAATCTTGATCTCTAGATTTTTCGATTTATTGCCCAGATATAATCATTTATGAACATGAAGTACATTTTTAATCCTAAATACACTAATTTACAGTACAATAATTTTAACTGTTTAAATGAAATGAGTAGTTCAAGTGACTGTACCCATTAATCTTTTATTAGAACAACAACAACAACAAAAGAAAGAAAGACAATTGCAATAAATAAACAACTCCTTTTAGCTCTCCTGAATGTTAAACATTACAGGCATACAGAATGTGAACAGAAGCTATAATAAAAACCTCAAAATTGCAATATAGAGGTGGGCAATACATTTTTCAAAAAAGTGATCTAAAAATAAAAATGTAACAGTAAATATCATTAAATAAAATATTGTAAAGAACAGTGACATTTCGGCAAATGTGAGATTATTATAACTTTTTTTTTGTTAATATCACTTCTTCCTAGTTTGGGGCAATTTTTTTTCTCCGAGGGCCATATTCGAATCCAGACAAGTGACAGAGGGCCAGACCACAATTATTGAAAGGATTTTATTATTATTGCAAGCACTTTTTGTCTAAAAAATAGGTTACTTATCTATTATTATTGCACCAGGCCAAATCAATCAAATAAACACCGCAAAAAGTGTAATTCTAGATTTGCTCAAACGTCTTGGAATCTGAATTTTAATCTTTATTTTTTGTAGCTAAGATGGTTTTAGTTGTTGGACTTCGATTATTTAGCTTGCTTCAAGGTGTTTCTGTCTTAAAAAAGATTTGCAAACTTGATTCAAGCTTAAATATCTTGGAAACAGAAATGTCTTCAAACAAGTGAAATATGCTATGAGATATTAACCATTTTATTCAAATCTGGGTAAAATAAAAATTAAGATAAATCTTCTGATTCTAGTAGTTTTAATCTAGACTAGATAATAGAGGTAATAAGGACAAGAGTAATGCTTCGTCTCAAAAACATGCTGGGGCCTGATTAAAACCAGTGGAGGGCCGCAGCTTGCCCAGGTCTGAGTTGGATAGTAGTTGAACTTTACCTGTCCAATCCGTGTAAAAAAGACTCCCACTACCGATGGTTTTCCATGGATCGACTCCCCAACACTGTCCCCTTCTGACATTCTGAAACAAACAGAAAAAATAGATGAGCATTTTCAAGCCCCTAAATACTAGCTTTGTCAACTCAAACAGAATGTAATTGTAATCAGAATTATTCAGAATCAGAATATGAGGTAGCACTTTATAATAACGACACTCTGATCAGCCTTAATAAAGGCTTAAGAAAGCGTGGACAAATACTTAAATTTTTTGAAATTTTATTTAACCTTTATTTAACCAGGAAAGTCCCATTGAGATTCGGAGATCTCTTTTTCAAGGGAGTCCTGGCCAAGAGGCTCCAACATCACAACCCAAGACACAGAAGTTCATTTTAAAATAAACAGAAAAAGACATAGTTCAAAACAGTTACAGGCTATTGATTGCATTTCAGAAGAGAATCGAAACAAGCCAAAGAAACAAGAGTTTGGAGTTTAAAACTCTCTGTAAAGAATTTCAATCTGTTGGGGCACAATACTGGAAAGACATTTTTCCTTTTTCAGTTCTAACATTGGGAACAATCAATGTGTAGACATCCTGAGAACGCAACTGACGAGGTCCATCAAGCCTACGCTGAAGATACACACTCAGGTATGAAGGAAGCAGACCAACAAGTCCTTTGTATAGAAACCTGTACCGGTGTGTGAGCCGCCGCGTGGTTAAAGGAGGCCATCCAACACGAGAGTACAGATCACAGTGATGGGTCCTTGCACCACAGTTTGTTATAAAGCGCAAAGAGACGTGAAACACTGAGTCCAGTGAACGCAAAGCTTGGGCTGGAGCATGCCTATACAAAAGATCTCCATAGTCCAACACAGGAAGGAATGTTGCAGCAACAAGTCTCTTTCTGGAATTGAAAGAAAATGACAGCTTGTTTCTGAAATAAAAACCTAATCAGTACTAATCAGTAGAAAACGGACAATTTGACAAACTAATTTGACAAAATCAAATTACATTTCATTTAGCTGGTCACAAACTTAAAGAAAAGTAAATGTTCTATTTTTGGACATGTTATCAATCATTATCAGAAATAAAAGTATGACGACTTTCTCACATTTGATATTGCAACATCCCTGGAACTCAAGAGTGCGTCTTTCTTCCACAATATTGGTAAGCATTCCTTTGTAATCACATTTAATCAATACGTGTGTAAGGCCAATGTTTACCTTGGCCCAGACAAACCAGAAAAGCACAACTTCTTTTTATCTCCCTACGCAACTATTCAAAGCCTCTGGCACTGCCCCAGAACACTGCTCTAGTAAAAACTCTAGTAATTATGAATGAATGGTGCCTAATGAGAGTGAGTGTATTTAGCAAGCATGAATATACAGGACTGCTGCGTTTCAAATAACGCAACATTGAACAAAATTAAATATTGGGGGAAAAAAAAGAATATAATAAATTATTTTAGAGATATTGTAGTCAATCATAAAATTACAGGGTGGCAATGATCAATAGTAAGAAAGAACTGTAATCAATGATTACTGCAATGTCATCTGGACGACACAGGCTGCAAAACACATTTTAGCAACAAAAAGATAAAAAACACTATTACATTTGAATGTTAAAAATATTACGCTATTTACCATTTTCCTTAACAATACACTTAATTTGTAATTGTAATCTATCTACAAGGGGTCAGCCACAATATATCAACCTTTCAAAACTCTCAATGTACAGTCATTGTAAACTAGTTTGAAGAAACAAATCACAATATTCACAGACTTGTCAAATAATAAATCATGACTTGTGACAGCCTTAGCTAGCTAGCTCGTTTGTGATGTAAATTACAGGTAACTGGGATATTTCCCACTTCCCACAGTCTGTAAAAATGGAATGCTACTTGAACTGGTAAATACCACTTACAACTGGAACCTGGTGGAGGGAGCCCCACTTCACGTAATAATAAATAATTACCACAAAAAGTGAATCTGAGGAGATTAACTCCCACAAAACTATGTAAACATTAGGTATAGGTTATTTAACGGCACTTTTGTTTGACCTGAAGGTTAGAATTAGCCAGTGTTTACATAGGAGTTGAAAAAGGAAATATCCCAGTTCCAAGTTTCCTGGAATGATGAACTGTCTGATGCTTTCTAGTAACAATTTGGCTTTCTGTTGATTTTAGAAAATAACAAGCCAGTTCAGTATTTTTCACTCGAAACATGGATGTTGTGTCAAAAAAGTAACTTAGTTGTATAGATCCATTAAAACTTCTGGTGAAAAAAATTAAACAGGTCCTACCTAGTTCAATTACAAATAGAGATTGTTAGACCTCAATGTTTTTACAACCCCTCCAACAATAATGAATGTAAAATTCACCCTAGATTTGACATCTTGGACTAGTGGCACCAAATGAGGCAAGAAATAGCCAAGCACGGAGTAAAAAGAAATGTGTGCAAGACAATCTCAAAAAGTGAACATTGTTCATAGATATGTCATTCAAACCTAGCTTCTACACTGACCTGTGAAACACACTTTTCTCCAAGACATGAAACCGTTAGCACAAATCATGCTAAGCTACAAATACAACTCGAACTCAAGAACAGGGCCGATGGTTTGGTTTCGTTTAACAAAAATTGATAGCAAACTACCTGATTTATCATTTTCTAAAATTTTTAAGAGGATTCAACGGAATATTATGACTCACGTTAGGTGCAAGCTTTCCCAATGCTGGTTAAACGCTTGAGCAAAGAAATATAAGCGATGACAGTTAAAAGGTAGAAAAAAAATGTTGTTTTCTAGGCTACTAACCTAGCTCAAGTGTAACCGCACATAAATAGCTTAGGAGCTAATCAGAAAGCAAATTTTAAAAATACGGTACAAGAATAACTCAGTTAGCAAAACTACTTTTAGCCGTTGTCATATATAAATCAGTGTTTTACATAGCATGTCGTGATTTTACACATAAAATAACTAATACATAATTTAAATATGTGTGAAAATTGGTGAAAGCTAACTAGCACCGTTGCCCTTTAGCCCAAATTAACCACAAACATGGGTATTGTAGTTTTTTCTAAAATAACTTAGCTCTACGTTGTTTTGAAACATAAATAAGAGACTTCAATACCCACAAGTCTCTGCGCCGGGGGCTTTTCGGTCAAATACAGCTACGTGTAGTTTTTGCCCAACGTGGTGTAGCGCAATTTAGCACGTAATGGACTACAACTCCCATGAAACCCTGCGAACGTGACAACTCACTTCCTACGGTAGCGGTGAACATTCTAGCCGAGCCTACGCTAACACAAAAATTGGCAGGTAAATCCGGTAGTTTGCGTGTTTTTTTACGGATTCTACGGTTATACGCTACACTTCTAAATCCTTGGCTCGTGAAAAGCGTGTCTGCGGTAGAGCTGTTTGAAACGCCGGTGTGTGGACCTTGTTTTCTTACCTGATGCGGCCGCTGTGTCACTACCCCGGCTCGGACTAGCCTCGCTGCACTGGCCCCTGCTCCGGAGTGAATGGAGAGAACACGTCAGTATTTCCGCGAGTAGTCGAGCACGGTCTGGAGAGCCAGGGAGCACAATCAAACCAGAGACATCGATGGCATGAGTTTAGAGCTGTCTTAAGATCAGTTTATGAACATTATTTGAACTGTAAAGTTACAAGAAAAGCTCCAGATGAACGCATTTTTGCCGTTTGTGTGAACCGTCTGCTACTTGGACCATGGTCCGGTGCGTTGCAGTGTGTTCTTGTGTAAAAAAAATAATAGTAATACAAGTTTATTATAATGTAAGTTTGGAGAAAACAATATTCAAATTTCGACCACATGACATGTAAGTTATAATAAACACTGCAGGAATGTGATATTACATCCAATTATCATCAGTCAATTTAGTAATTGAATGTTTAGCTGCTTGGTCTTTATCCAGTTATACTCTTCAAATATGAATATAAACACTAGTTTTCCTGTAAATCAGCAACTTCAAGTGACATTACCTTAGCTTTGGAAAAAAAAAAATGACAAAAATCTTGTAGGCCTATTCAAGTGACTTCTACATTTACACATTACTAGCCAACTGATTAATCAAAAGAATAATCACCCAGCAACAAAGTAATTACTCACATAATCAGTAGTTACAACCAGAGCAGTGGTTCTCAAACTTTTCATACCAAGTACTAATATTGGTACCAGTGTTGGGAGCAACTCATTACAAAAATAGATGCTGTAATATATTCCCTTTTTCAGTAACTAACTAGTGTAACTCATTACTGATAAAACTGTTGATAACTTGTTGTTGATTACTAGTTACAATCTGAGTAACTTAAGTTACTTCCATCCATATCAATAAATTGTTTTTAAATTCTAAAAGTGACATTTCAAGACTGTTGGCTTAAAGTTGAATAAAATTATGAGAAAAATGTGTGTGGCATTACATTTCATAAATAAATCAGTAATCAAGTGGATTAGTATTGTATTGGGTGGATCTGGGTAGGAGGAGGCAAGGCTAAAACAACAAATAAGCAGGGCTTTGCCCAAAACACTTTCCAAAAACACATGAAAAATGCCATTCATGAACATAAATGAGACAAACACTTTTAATATGTCCCATTTATGCCATTTGTTTAAAACTTTAGATCAATATTCTGCCTCAAAGTTTGACTTTTGCTCCAAACTACACATTTTTACTGACAAAAGATTGGTTTTCAATCTTTCGATTCAAAACCACCAACAAATAATTGAAATTTGCTTCAATTCAATCTCTGAATTTTTCTATTAAAGGTGAGGTAAATAACTTTTTTAGTTGTAAATGACTAAACTTTGTGTTTTCCACTAAGAAGTTTATGGTAAATGCAGCACCTTTTGAAAAAATGAGATAACTGACTACTGTCTGGATTGAAAAATAGAGAATTTTTGTTCTAATCAAAGGCCAAATGCAGCTCTCTGATTGGCTGAGCTTGGGTGGTCCTCTCCAGTTTCACTTTGTTGTTTGTAAAAAGAAGGTTTTAAGCTGAAATTGCAACCAAAATGAATACATGTTGATCTTAACCTTGTGTGGAAGGACTTAGGAGAGGAAGTTGTCAGATTTAAAACCTAAATCGTGTTTGCAGTGTGAAAGTCAGCTACCCCACCTTTAATGGAGTTACACTACTGTGAGTTAAACTAACTCACAGTAGTGTAACTCAGTTACATTTTTAAGACAGTAATACAGTATTACAATACAAATGTATTATATTTTTCTCCCTGTAACTAGTAATATATAATGTATTACAATTTTACAAAAAACTGTTTGGTACCATCTAATCATTTTAAGTCAAATTTACGATGACTTTCAGTTAAAATAGAATTACATTTATACATGTTTACCTTGTTTCCGTGACACATATAGATCATGTGTATGAAATATGAAGTCAAAATCTTACATACAGTTCCTTTAACTCACAAAAAAGGCAAGCGGAAGGAGCTCAAACAAGAGAAATGTCAGAAGTACCGGAACACCATTGCAATAAATCCTAAAGAGTGAAATTGTGCGGGATCTTCTTTCTCCAAGTATTGTCGTCTTCTCTTACGCACCTGTCGTCTTTTCGGCTAAGTCTATCTTGAAATACTTTAGAATAAGAAAAAAATAGTATCACATTGGCTCTTTAAACTTCTTTTTTTTTATCAACGACCAAGACACAAGATCATATAAGTCCATGATTTATAGCAAAACACTGAATTGTACAACATCAAAAAAAATGATTCAGGAGCATTTCAAAAGTTACACTGGTACATCCCATAAAATCAGTCTTTACAAAAACAGATACAAACTACCCAAGAAGATAACAAAATGCATATATACCAAGTCACATTTTTTACATTTACACATCATAATACTGATCATCATTACGTTTTTTTACATTTACGGTAAAGTGCTCCGACCGGTGTTCTGTGAAAGTGTGGAACATAACGATATTTGATTTACTTTTCACACCAAAACTGACATTATCATTACAAATGCTACTAATATTCAAAAAGAGAGAAGAAAAAAAAAGGAATGTCCATATTCAAAATCGTCAAGTGCCATGACGTACGCGCCAAGTACCTGCAAGGCGTTTTCACAATACACAAAAGACTCAAATGCTACGTAAAATTTCTAATAATCTTTTAGTTCTATGGTTATAATACTGATTTGCATTATTAAGTGTGTATTATTGACACTTTTGAGTACGTAGTAATAAGAATTGTACAATATAGAAAGTGTTAACTGCAAGGTAAGCTACGTTTTAGAAAAGAAAAAAAAATCACTGACATTAGAATTGTAAATGTTGGTAAAAATGTCAAGAGAAAAATATGAGAAGAAGGAAAAAAGCTATGTGACAAAAGGAATCTGAACAGAAATATTTCAATGTGGCTGTGAAGCTAAAGTAAGGATTAGGTTTCTGTGACATCACAACACTGTAGAACGCCAAGGAGCCCAACGGAGATCGCAGTAGTAGTTCCAGAAGTACAGATTCCAATGATCAAATTCCATTAGGATTTTTGAAAGAGGTGTTAAGATTTGCTATGAGTGTTTGCCTGATTACATTTTGAGTTACTGTAAAAGTACACCAAATAAAGTTCATACTGCTAAAACATGTTTAAATATGTCATTTAATTTTACGGCAAAACCACTTTTTAGATGCAACACAAATAGGTTTGGCCCTCAAAATGTTGCAAAATCCTTCTAATTGGCCCTTGGTCGAGAAGTACAGACTCTCATTATTAACTCCCATAGGGATTCATATATTAATATTTAAAGTTGTTAAAAAATGTCTTCATGGTTACTCAGGTATGTGGTGAGTCATATAAGCCAGGCTGGCGGCACTCATTTTCATTCATGTCACTCCAGCTACTAGGATAGTACCGCAAGACTGCAGAGTTTCTCAAAAGCAGGAAGTACGGTCGTTCAATCAGCGAACAGGAGCGAAGCAGTGTTTTGGGCCTTGAGAATTTAGATAGACAGGCCTATGTGTTCTTCTCCTTTGACCTTGTGTCAAATAATAACTTACAACATGATATAGTTGTAAGATGCTGATGCATCTGGTGTTTTTAGACTGAAAACAGCAGTTAGTTACTCTTACTATTAATATTTTTCTAATCCCTATGGGGGTAATATTGGGGATCTGTTCCTCCCGAAACAGCGTAATCGTCCACTGTTGAGCTCTATTAAACATAACAGAAGGCTCAGATATTTTTTTTGCTTTTTGTATATTTTCACAAAATCTCAGTAGTTAGTATATCAAACTTGAAACAGATTGAATGTTGGGGATGTTGTGGGGTGTCTTATCAGTTAAAAGACAAAAGCCACCATAACATCATCAGCTCGATTTAAACTTAGACTAATGTTGTGATGCCATGGCCAACCTAACCTATCCAAACGTCTGCTTTTATAACATATTAAATTGTAGCACTAAAACCCCAGCTTACACCTCCATCTCTATCTGAAAAAATTCCAATGCGAGATCTGGCGTACACACACATTTACAGTGCGGCCCCATTTAAACCATGTCCAATACAAAACATTTACAAGACGCTCTATTTACATTTGTACAAATATAGAAATAAATAAATCCATTGAGAGTAGTTTAGACTTGGCAGCCTGTCAGATGAGAACTTTATGGTGAAATGACATGGACCTTATAACAAGTGTGCTATGTAGACTATTGCACAAGTCAACTTTAGTTTGAAATATATCCCAGCAGGTTAGCAAGTGTCCTCTAGACAAATCAGACATGTAGACTTAGCATAATCGGCCTGAATAAATGCAAATGTGATCAGGTTCAAATGAGGGTTGGTAGCCAGTATTTTTGGGTCAATCGTAAGGCATAGTCCAAAAACAGTTCTGCCACCTACTCAAACATGATTTTGTTTTGATTATTGTTATTCCATGTTATAGCTTTAAATATACAGTATGTTAGCTGCAGAGGTGAGACCAAGTCACTGTTTTCAAGTTTCAAGTCCAAGTCAAGTTCCAAGTCAAAGAGAGGCAGGTTCAAGTCAAAGAAAATGTGTTGTATTTCTGCAGTTTCACTGATTTTTGTATTTACTTTTTTCTATTAAATGTTTTTCAGTTTCACGTGATATTTTTTCCATGTTTTTTTTTTTTTTTTGTCGTAAGCAGCCATGTTGGTTTTCACACAACAGACAATGCTTGTCTCTGATTGGCTAATTAATCTGTCAATCACGACCACTGAAATTTGAAAGGTATGGTGGCCGAATCGCTGACCCAACTCGCTGACTTTCAAGTCCAAGTCAAGTCCCAACTCACTGACCTTCAAGTCCAAGTCAAGTCCAAAATCACTGACCTTCAAGTCCAAGTCAAGTCCCAACTCATTGACCTTCAAGTCCAAGTCAAGTCCAAACTAACTGACCTTCAAGTCCAAGTCAAGTCCCAACTCACTGACCTTCAAGTCCAAGTCAAGTCCCAACTCACTGACCTTCAAGTCCAAGTCAAGTCCCAACTCACTGACCTTCAAGTCCAAGTCAAGTCCCAACTCACTGACCTTCAAGTCCAAGTCAAGTCCCAACTCGCTGACCTTCAAGTCCAAGTCAAGTCCCAACTCGCTGACTTCAAGTCCAAGTCAAGTTCCAACTCACTGACCTTCAAGTCCAAGTCAAGTCCCAACTTACTGACCTTCAAGTCCAAGTCAAGTCCCAACTCACTGACCTTCAAGTCCAAGTCAGTCCCAACTCATTGACCTTCAAGTCCAAGTCAAGTTCCTCTTAGTTAATTGTATCAAGTCAGATCTTAAGTCATTAAAACAGTGACTTAAGTCCAACCTCTAGTTAGTTAGCTGTATTTATTCAGTTATAATTCATAGTGTTTTGACTATGAATGCTACCAGCTTGTTTCTATGAAAATAGAAATGTTTGTTCAATACTCATTATTTTGGCCGGCTGTTGTTTTATAATATGTGTGCTTAATTGCTCTTTTTTTCACTAACAAATGAGCCCACGTACTGACATCTTTCTAAAAAAATATTTGTGTCAAATGTAAAATCTAAGGTATTTGATAGGGGTGCATCAATCCGATACAGGTAATGGATTTCAGTCCATATCCATACATTTTTTTATCGACTTTATAATTGCTGGTGCAAATTTCTAAAGTTTGTCAACTTTGTTGTAAACCACTCCAGTTAAGCTGTTTCCCAAATGGCATGAACAAAGAGGCACAAACACAGAGAAAAGAGGGCCCTAAGAAAAGTGAATAATAAAAAGGACTAAAAGAGGTAAAACACATTGGCAAGAGGGATAACATGTCTGACAGATATAGACAGGGCAATAGACATCCCATAAATGTATATTGAGTATTAAAATAACACAACACTAATGGATGAATCTTGTTTAAAGTCAGTTTTTGTTGGTTTAAAAAGTGAATGTGTACAGTCATTAATAAAAATCATTAGTAGATTTTTTTTTTTTTTAGAAATTGTATCGCAAAGTTCCATGTTTTTTAATTTTTATAAATTGTCTTTTGCCCATTAACTGGCTCTTGCAAATTTCTGTTGAATTGACTTAACCCTTTAGGCACTGTAGTTTTTCAGTTGAAATACATTTTTGCAAATTTAAAATCTTAAAAATTTCCCCTGGAGAATCCAAACTGCTATTTCTCTGTATTATTTTATAAAACTACTACTCCACTACTACTACACCTAAAAGGTTAATATCGCCTGAATATTGTTATCTCGATATACAAAGAAAAAAAATTGAGATTATTGTTTTTGTCAGTATTGCGCAGCCCTACTTTCAACTCAGAATTAAACTGTTTTTGAACCTTTTGGAGTATATATACATGGCTGGACTCTAATGTCTTATTTACTCAATATTTAAGTTGTCATAGGCTTAGCACAGAGAAAAATCAGAGCATCTCAAAAACAACCAACATACTATAACCTGCCCCCATCTTACACAAATGCTACAGACCTCAAACATGTTGCGGTCGTCAGAAACACAGCAGTATGACACTAATACACCTCGTAAAGGGGCTGCTTTTGGACCCTCAGTGAACATCGCTCTCCATGAACTCCTCTTTGATCGAGTGCTTGTTGCGGGACATCTTACAGTCCGGCATGTCGAAGCCGAAGTCCGCCCACTCGTCGGTCGCAGTTACGCCCCAGCCCCCACAGCGCGGTTAGGGATGGTGATGGTGTGTCGGACCCGGAAGTGCACAGCCTCCATGACCCTCTGGCGTTGGAGTTCTCCGCCGCCGGCCCCAAGCGTAGCCATGGCCATGTTACTGCTTGAGCGGAGCAGCTGCTGACCGTGGTAGTCGTGGTGATGGTGGCCGGTGGGAGTCATGGGAACGGACGCTTGTTTCATGTCCTGGAGCCCTCTCCAGATGGCTAGTCGGGATTGTTCTGGGATCTTCAGAGCGCCCAGGTCCTGAGGGTGGAAAGATGGTATCAAAGTCTAGTCTATTTACCTTTATCTGCCCCACCCACTTTTCTTACCAGACCATCATACTTCCTGTTTAGCTTTGCTAAAGTTAGCATGTTACCTTGCTTGTGGTAAATATGATGCCTGGGTGAAAAAAGATGGCCGCCACTTTGTGTCAGTCACTCTGCTCACTCTGTCTGTTGGCAGCTAGGAAGATTCAATGGCTCTCCGTTCATCAAACATGATGCTTTGTGCGTGACTAGAGTAAGCCTGCAACTGAGCTGGAGCAGGTGACTGCTCTGACCAGTCAGCACGAGAGATAGCTAGAGCGGTACCAAAGCGTTTCTGCGAAAACTGAAGTGTTTTAAACTGGAAAAAAGTTGATGATCTGAAACTAGGAGCCGAGTAGAAGCAGTTTATGTTTACATTGCACTCAATGGAAAATAAGCTTTCTGAACAGTGGAGAATGTTTTGGCCTATCCAGATTTTTTAGTAGACCCATGGTTAAAACAAACCCACCGACTGTATTCTACAGGCTAAAAACAGCTTATCAGGAATTGCAATGATAAGAAAAATGAGAGGGGCGGAATAGGATTAATACTCAAAAGATCCTTTTGACTGTTGAGCCAAGAGAAAAGCAGTTACCTCCATGGACAGCGTCTGGAGATGGTAGACAGACTGGAACCCTTGTGAAGTGAAGTAGTCAATGAAGTTCTGGCAGCCCAGATTGGTTAGAAAACTGTGTGGGGAAAAAAGCAGGGCTTCTTAGACTGATAAGTAATTATTATTTGCATTTTATTTAGTGCATATGTCTGGTTGTCTGTAGAATGTCTGTTTCTGTCAATGGGGGCAGCTATGATGATTATTTTGGCCTTTGTATAAATGATTCATACGCCAAAACTTTTGTTGATTAAAAAAAAACTTTATTTATCTTACACCAGTCATTGGAATTTGCCAAAATACATAAATTAGATTGAAAGTTACAATTTACAGAGTGGAGTAAAAAAGCCATTTCTTAAGCATATATACTGGTAAAATACAGCTTACATTACACTTAGCAGTTAAAAAGTTCAAACTAGCAAATAATTTAAATATTTCTGATGCTGCATTATAAAAAATAATATACAGTGCCCACAATATTTTGTTTACTCTGAGCAGATATGTCAAAAAGAAGCATTACACATGCAAAATTATGTACATACACACAACAGAAATTATACACAACATTAACAGTAGAGATAGTGATCAGTCAAAAGGGCTGGAGTGAATGACATGAGTATATGGGGTGATGTGGGTTTTCTGTCATATTAGGGCAATGATTCTGCAATGAACATGGAGGTTAATGTGGTGTCATTTTTATAAATGGTGGCAGACGAGCTTTTATTCCAGTTAACCTGTCAATGTGTATGATATTGACCCTTTGCACGTGTTGTCACACCCTTTCAGGGGACGCCCACTTCGCCATGATGGAGGGCAAAAATGCTCTGTGTGTATAAAAACTATGGAAACTCTGCAAACATCCTGCCTGTTTCTAAGAATATTTTTATTGATCAATTGTAAAATGGTTACATCTTGTTGTGAGCTGCACTAACAGGCAAGGTTGTAAGCCTAACAACAACTGTACACTGACTGCAGACGGGTTCAGTTCGGGACACGTGCAAGTTTCTTGCGAAATGTCTTGTACATGAGCTTCCATTGGATTACCGTGTGAATTTACGCCCATATTATGACTTGAAAGTTGCATCAGATCGCTGCAACCGCTAGGAAAAATAGACTCTCTACGGATTCTTTCCTTACACTTCCATGACTCTTGGAACATACGCTCTCACTGCTCCGAGATCTGTGTACATTGGGCACATTGATTTAAGCACTTTCTAAGTCTTGCAGGACTTGTGCGAGTCATTTGTGTCCGTGTTGTTATGCCCTAGGGCTGCCACGCAACCTCCGTGTCACCAAAAAAAAAAAAATAAATAAAAGTCGGGACCCAACGGGACCCGCGGGAGCTTCTCGGGCGGGCAGGCACACGGGGGCGTCGGGATCGGGCGGGAACGGTCACGGATGCTTCGGGATCGGGTGGGAGCGGTCATGAAAATCTAGTCCCGTGCACTGCAGGTCTCTAACACAGACACTAAAGATGCAGAATTTGAGGTGGAGCACATCTCTTTTGTGTAATATGTAATTTTTTTTCAGTTTGTACCAGCAATTTAGCACCTGGCTTGATAAATCAGGCCCTTAGTGTACGGCAGGGGTAATGTAGCTTTTTAATTGTATACCTTTTGCTGCCTCCAGTGGGTGGCAGCAATAAACTGAGAGAACTGGATTCCTTCTAAGATCTAAACCTGCATTATGTGTGGCTAGTGCGAGCCACACATGATATATAGCAAAGTTACTGAAAAACAGATCTTATAACTCTGCTCAAGTGTAAGAGCTTGTCCTATTATTTACCACATAATAAGACAAATCATGAGAGATTAAGTCGGGCAAACTTGTAGATTTGATTAAATTGGCAAACATAGCAGGAGTTATACATTAGGTTCTATTCGTTAACTTTATACCTTGCTTTGTACGCGCCTAAAAGATGTCCTACTTCCATGGAGAACTGTACTGAACATGAAGTAGCTATTGCTTTCTTTACAAAAAAAAAAAATCTGTGAGAATCTGTCAGTTTTCTGCTCCCTGTAATTCTGCATTCACACACTTTTACCCTTTGTCATGGCATACCCACGTGATCATGTGATGTAGGTGCAAATAATCAATATGTTTTTAGATATGTATATATATGATATGTTTTGTATATTTGAGGCTGGACTCGGAGTGCCTTAGTTTTGTGTCTGTCTGTATCCTTTACATCTTTGGCAAACAACTCTCTGTTTTGTACCAGGGAATGTCTCTTGACTATTTAGTAACGGTAGTGCCCTAGGTCTGTTGTTTGCATGAAGGGAGTGTACTTAATTGAAGAGATAGTGAGCAAATCAAAAGAGTGTTGTAAACAGAGAGTCCTTGGATTTCTCAAGGTGAAGAGCGTTACTAAGCTACCAACATGAGATGAAAAGAAGTCATTGTTATAGTTGGGGGGCAGGCGGAATATATCCAGGGTTCCCGTGGAAAAAGTCTTACAATGTCTTCAATTGGAAATGGAAAATTTAAGGTCCTAAAATGTCTTCAATATGTCAAAATTGGATCTGCAAAGTCATGAAAATAACTGTCAGATGGGGATGCAGCGCAGAGGTGTTGAGCGCATTAGCTC
The DNA here is from genome assembly GCA_038363315.1 of Mugilogobius chulae. Classification (NCBI taxonomy): domain Eukaryota; kingdom Metazoa; phylum Chordata; class Actinopteri; order Gobiiformes; family Gobiidae; genus Mugilogobius; species Mugilogobius chulae. The sequence goes on from CM076414.1 coordinate 1,233,842, forward strand.
ATGTTTGCTGTGATTAGCACTAGTTGACAAGAAGATCTCTATTCAACTGGCCAACATGTCAGTACAGCAGATCTTACGCACACCTCAGCGTTTTGTGCATCTCGAAGCGCTTCGTATGTAATGGTCCTCACCGCATGCTTTTGTGTACTTGTTCTTAATTTATTTATTTACGATGCTCGATAGATTGCTGACATCCTTCATGTGCAAAGAACTCTTTACTTATTTGCGTATTAGAATCAAATTTCTATCTGCTATGCTTAGTGCACATCCTCTCTCCTCCCTCCGTGTCCGACAAACTCACTCCTGTATTTACAAGTGCGAGATATTAAGTTTTGAGGACTTCATGACATTTATGTACTGAATTAACTGCAGTTTCTTTAACATCACCCAGCTCGTCTGTGTGTGCTAGTTGTAGGACTACTAAAGCTCCATCCTGGTCACAGTGAGAGACAGGTGCAGCACCTGACTGATTATAAACTCATACGTGCACTCTGGACTTCTTGAAGCATGACCAACTCATATCAGGACAGGCCTCTTCAAAATATTAATTTTAGGAACTAATAAATAGTGCTTTGATAACAAAATAACAAATACTAGTAGATTCTGATGTTTATTGGGTGCATTGACATTAATTTGTCATTAAAAGTTTGTTAAAAAAATGTTTTTATTGTTTTCTTGTCTTGAATTTTGATATCAAGGTCTTAGAAAGGTATTAATTTTCATGCTAGAGGTTGTGCAGGAAACCTGTATATAAGATGTTTTTTGTTTGTTTGTTTTCTGATGAAAGAACGTCTTTAGGGTAATGTCAATGGCCCTTAGTGGTCATTGGCTGTCAAGGAGAGGAGTGTCCTAGGTCTTTCCTTGTGATTAGGTGATCTAGGCAAGGAATGTCTTTTGTGTATTTAGTGAATAAAGTGCCTCAGACCTGTGGACATACAATAGTGCACTTGATTGTAGTAACGATAGTGTACAGATCAAGGGAGTGTTGTGATCATAGTGTCTTTGGATTTCAAGGGAGTGTTGCTGAGCTACGAACATGAGACAAAAGAAGTGCACTTGTCATTGCAGGGTGAGGTACCTGACGAGGCCGGGGTCAGGTTATAGTTGGGGGGCGGGCTGCAGTGGGACACTATGGTCTGATTGCCGTGTCCCCCGTTCATGTCTCCGTTGGTTTGCATGTGGTGGTTGTGAGCATACCCGCCGGACCTGTCGAAAGAGGGCAGACAACAGGGTGGGTTTAGGACTGAGCCAAGGTAGTCAGAAATACCATTCATGAAGGTTTATTAATGCAGATTATTTTAATGCACAGAGCCAATTGGACAATGCGATCATTTATTGACTGATGTTGCCCCAAAGTATTTTATAATGTTTGAAATTTTACTCATAAAGTTGTTAAGTTGTTGGCACAAAAGATTACAGTTAAATAACACTTTATGATCCTTTTTTTTTTAAGTTGTTGAGTTTCAAGAAGAAAATCAATGAAATAAAAACAAAACTGATTTTGATTGGTTGTCATCCGAGTTAAAACTAACGAAGACTCCTGGTTTGGTAAACAAATTGAGCGTTGTGAGAGCAAGTTTTTATCCAAAGTAATGCCCTTTTCAAATTGTGCTGCCTTGGAAAAGACTATTCATGCTTTTATTAGCTCTGGTAAAGATTACCGCTGTGCTCTTAATGTGGGTGTTTCCGTGTCTGTCCTGAATCGCCTTCAACTTGTGCAAAAATGCCGCAGCTTGTTTTTTAACCAAAACACCGAGACGTCAGCACATCACCCCGATCCTTTAGAAATTCATTGACTTCCAGGGTCATTTTAGAATTGATTTTAAAATTTAACTGTTTTTGTTTTTAATGCTCTTAACAGCATTGCACCTTTTTCTTTGACTGGACTTTTAAATGTTCGAAACCCAAGTCGGGCCTTTGAGGTCAACAAATCAGCTCCTGCTTGAGGCTGAACATTGGGTTATGGGGCTTTCTCTGTGGCTGGTCACAGGCTTTTGGAATATACTCCAGACTTTCAAAATCAAGGCTCAAAACACGTTTGTTCAGGATGACGTTTACCAATCATTAATGCAGTAACATGTTTATTTTGTATCTCTTCTTTTACTTTTACTGTGTATTGATTTTATGTCTGTGGTGTATGTATTAGTGTTGTCACGATACTAAAATTTCAAACTCGATTCGATACTTGAAAAAAAACTTGATAATCGATACCGATTTCGATACCAGGGTGCCAGGTTTTTTTGATAGTATTTTATTTTTTAATTATTATTTGTTTATTTATATTTTTCTTTTTGATATTATTAAAATAATAGTATTTAAATGTATTATTTGTTTATTATTAACTTGATTAATGAGCCTTTACATTAAGACTGGGCTTTGTTCTATTATCAGACACATTTGCTGTTTATGTAGTATATAGGCCATATATATAGTATTTGATAGTGTCATCATTCCATCTCAAATGGGAGAAGGGGCGGCGCTTAGCGTGTGAGGGGGAGGGGTGGGGCATAAAGATACTCGTTAAAACGAGTATCGATGCCAGTTTTAGTATCGAGTAATATCAGAGAATCGATTTTTTTGACAACTAGTATGTATTTTGTGTTTTATTGAGAAACTCTTTGGTCAGTTTTGTGTTGTAAAGGGCTAGATAAATAAATGTTGATTGATTGATTGATTGACTGACTGACCACAGTATCGAAATCGATATCGAAACTGAAAAAGCTGTATTGATGCATCTCTGATTTACACATTATCCTAAGTGCAATTTGATCAATGTTGACTTGACTGATTGAAAGAAAACTTGATTTTGAGTGTCAAACATTTTAGTTTTACATTTGCTAAATTTCACACAAATTACCAACAAAATGTCATGTGTTTAGCTCAGCATGGTTTTGGTCCTATATTTTTAATGAGCGGAGATTTGGACTTGAGTCACTATTTCGATCACTTGAGACACGACTTGATAAAACTGACTTGAGGTTCTACTTGGACTTGGGCCATGTGACTTGAGACAACTTGATGCTTCTCCTCAATAAATATAGTTGTCACGACCAACAGTAATCCTTTCATATTCTTTCATTCTCATTGTCGAACATGTCACTTTTCCTCAAGTTTATGACTAGTCAAACTTCTGAATAATAGGAACTTAACTAAACGCAAACATTTTGATGGATTTGTTTTAATAGAGACTGCGTTACAAGATTTAATTTCGCTTTTGTCATAATTCTATAGATAGATTGTTATACGTTTGTTTTTACGATTATATTGTGGTTTGGTTAATCTAACCCTAACCCTTAACTTGGATTTGTCTCTCTTTGACTTGGAACTTGACTTGGACTTGACGCCAAAGACTTGAGACTAAAAAACTACGTAAAGAAAGAATCATATTTAACTTAGTACAAAGTTGGATGCTTCTTGAGGTTTCAAGTTTTAAATTTAACGTCCCCACTCACCCATATGTGTGTTCTGCTGGGACTGTCCCACCAGCTGAGTGACAGACGGAGCTTTGTTCAGGCCTCCATGGAGTTTGTTCATGTTGGACAGCGGTGAGTAAGACGAAGGAGACGCAATGTTGCTCCTGAAAGGTAGAAACGATGCATGATTAATGAAAACATTCTGATATACAAAACTTATATACGTAATGTACAAATCCTACTATTTATCATAATTAAGGCTAGACACTGCAGATGAATAGGAAAAATATTACTAGGGCTGGGAAAAAAATAGTTGCGATTGTTTTCCTCTTGTTGATCAGTCTCAATTTTGGTTCAATTTTGAATAAAAAAAAACCATGGCATTTATGAACATAAACACAACAAAAAAACAGTCCCATTTATTAGATGTCTTTGACATTATAGATTAATATTCTGCCAGAAAGTTTAGCTTTTTCACCAAACCACAACATTTTTACTGACAAAGGATTGTTTTCTGATCATTCAATTCAAAACCCACAACTAAATCATTGACGATTGGATTCAATTTAATCTCAATTTCTTGATTTTTTTTAATTAATTGCCCAGCCTTAATTTGTATCTATCAGTGTTAAATCTATGCTGTAGTTTTCTCACGAATAATACTGTATGTAGTAAAGGTTTTTCATCATGTCATGTTTTCATGTAGAAATAAGGAATTGTATGTACTGAATATATAATATAAAGCACTATAAAAGAATGACTGTAGACATATTGAATGTATATATTGGGCTTTATACAGCCTAACTACCTTCGTTTTATTGAACATAGCAAAGTTAGGTTCATTTACCAAAATGTGGCCATTTCTTAGGTTTGATTTATTAAAATGTATAAATTTATATAACTGAAAGGTTCTAATTAATCTATTCTTTTATTAACTTTTTTATTGAAAGGCTGAGGTTGCTTGTTTCTCTCTGAAAATCTGGCAATCGAATTTTGATATCTGGCTTTAACTTTTGATAGTGAATTGTGTTTACCTCAGCGACAAAAAGAAAATAAACAGTCTACAAGAATTGTGATAAAATCGAATTTTTTTGCCATATCGCCCAGCCCTACTTGTTTGTGTACTACTCAGTACTCACGGCCTCTGGATGAGCTGCTGCTGTGTCTGCTGTCTGTAAGAGTCCACCAGAGGCTGAGGCACCAGCTCCATCAGCTCCAGACTGTCTTTAATCTTCATCAGGAGCTCATAGTTCTCACGCCCGCGAACCTGGAACACATCAACAGGCGAACCAGTAGTAACATAAATGCTTGAAAAAACACCTTCTCCATTTTACAAAACCACTAAGTGGTTGCGTTTACGTTAAATCAGTTTACGAAATCAGAAAAAGTGACGAATGTGGTAGAAATAATCTTACCGGAATATAGTAAATCTCCTCTTCACCGTGCCGCCTCTTCCTCATATTTATGTTTGGACTGGGAATACTCGATGGACTGGGTTTAAAATCTGTAGACAGAAAAATTCAGAGGTAGGAGTAAATCACCTGAGCTCAAGTCAGCAAGAGCATCAAATCATGTTTAAAGTCAATTGATTGGAATCTATTGGAATTTGAAATATTGTATATTTTAGGACCAATAACAACAGAAACAGTTTGCATGAAAAACGGTAATAAAATGCCCTAGCTTAAAGAGTCATAACAAACCCAGGCATGTGCTGCTGTACATCAGTAAATAGGGCTGCACGATATTGACAAAAAAATCAAATTGCGATTTTTTTGTTTGATGTTGCGATTTCGATTCGATATTTATTAACATGTGTCTAAATACTTTCTGTTGAGCATAGCATTTTGCAACAATTGTAGAATGTTAACCATGAAAAATATTAAAAATGAACTGCTTAATAATTCAGTTGGCCTGTATAAACAGTAACTAAAGTATCTTAGGACTAATTGTTTAACCTGTAACCTGGGACAGAAATATACATCTACACCACCAGATGGCGCCAACTTCCCCTGCACAGCTCTGACGTGTTAGACTGAAGAAAAAAAACAAAAGATCGCTAAAACTCCCAAAATAATGTTTATGTCATAAGGGCTGAGCAAACCTGTGTGACACTGCAGTGTTTATGGACCAATATCAGTCATGCAGCTTTTATTCACTTGGATTTATGTTTGCGAAGAAAACAGACTAGATTTGCCTGTTCAAGGTTAGCGGCTAAAGCTAGCAACATCTGCAAAACCTAACTCTTTATTTATGAGTGATTTTATTCAACACACTAGAACAGTCATGAAAGCAGTGTTCATAGATTTATATAATTTTGTTTAGTTGTGTTGTGCAGTTTAAAGCCTGTTGCTGTGATACTGCTCTGTTCACTTTCGTAGTGCGCTGTGTCCAATAAAAATAAAAAAGGAGGCTAATGCATAAGAAAAGGCGGAATATCGAGGCTTTTGCGATTAGCTATTCGCAGTTGTCAATATTGCGGTATCGATTCGATATCGATATATCGTGCAGCCCTATCACTAAATCAGATGTACAAATTTGTATAATCGTCTCTTCTTAAAACGTCAGAAGAACTGTTATTATTTGCAAACTTTTGAGAGACCATTAGGAGGCAGTGAGCTACGGTATAGCTATGGAGGACTAAAAATGACAAAATTATAATTAAATAAATAAAAGTAAATGAAAATATATAAATACAAGTATAAATACATAAATAAAAAAACAAAAATAACCCTTACCCTTTGCCAAAATAAATGAAAAAAAACAAACAAAAAAATCTATTAATAATAATTAAATGAATAAAATTATTAAACAAATAAATATATCTTTATTTTTATACACATGCATGAACCATTTTAATTTGTGATTCATGTAAATACATTTATACTTGTCATTTATTCTATAGTAGTAAAAATAAATATTTATTTTTATTCATTTTTACATTTATTTCCCTTTTTTAAGGCAATTCTTGCTTTTATTTATGCATAGTCCTGTATTTTAGGCTTCACACATTTATTTTTTGCCATTTTATTTTTTTCCCATTTTATTTGTTTTATTCCATATGGAGAATGTATTTATATATTTTCATTAACTTTTATTCTTTTATTTATTTAATTATAATTTTGTCATTTTTAGTTCTCCATATATAGCTATTGTCATTATTAAGCAATCCATCAAACAGTTAGTTAATGTAGGTTATAACTAATGTTAGAGCAACAACAACTAAATGTATAGCTTATTCAAGCCTGTTTTTTTTGCATAGTTTTTAGATATTCTGATCTACAGTAAGTTCACCATTTTCGAGTCCAGAAGATCTGACAAAACAGAGTACAAGACTACTTTAACTATGAGTTTGTTGAAGTAATGCTAGAACATGTGTCACACAACATATTTGCTGTGATACTTGATAAAAATAGCTAAGAAATTATAAAAATGAAATTACATGATAGATACTTTTCTATGGTCTCAACGACATGTATTGTTATATAGCAGACCACTAATGAGTTGTCAGTGTGTGACTGAATATCTGTCACTTCTTGTATTTGTTCTAATCTTTTGCGTTCACACTGCTCAGACCTTGATCCAGCACTTTTTCTATATCAAAGACCAGCTGTTTGGTCCAAACTGTGGTCTGCATGTGAGCGCATTCACAACTGGATTTTGGACCAAACCAAACTGGAAAGTCCTTATGTCCGGACCACAGGTTGCTATGTGAAAACATCCTTAAATTCAATTCATTTGGCTTGTAATTGTGACCATTCACTTTTTGAAACCCAACCCACCAACTTATCTTACAATATTGGAAAGATGAAAGTATCAACAATAAGCTTCACTAACTAATACAAAAACTATCAAGAATGTAAAAAAAAAAAATGTCAGCTCTAGTGTCAAGTATCGAGTATTTTTATCGAAATCTAGCATCGTGACACCAGTATTTATTATGGTAAAAAGTCAGGGAACAGTTAGTATAGAAAAGACAGTATAAATGTGCTTGTGTAGTGACTGACTGCGTTTGTTGGCGCTGCCGTTCTTGGCCGCGTTCTCGGTGAGGGCCTGCTGCTCTCTGTAGTGGTCCTCATCTGCTTACGGTCTCGACCGGGACAGGCGCAGATACGACCTTCGAACGACCTCCTGCCCAAAACCTGACCACTGTCAAACACAGGACAGACAGTTGTTTGAGTATACAGAACAAAAGGACATGCACAGACACAGTATGTTTACTATTTGGTTATAAAATTTGGTATGCCATTGTATTAAGTAATAGTGATGTAATAGTGTAATAGCTAAAGCTGGACACACACTACACGACAGTTTGCTCGTTTTCCCATGTAATTTTCAGTCGCACTTACAGTGGATTTACACTAAGTGCAACTTGGATGCGAGTCGTGACTCGCTTAGAAAGTGCTTAAAACCAATGCGTTGATTTACACCGTGCTCCGACAAGTCCGACTGCGAGTGCGAGAGTCGCGCGACTCTGCGGAAAGAATCCGCATGAAGTCTATTTTTCCCGGAGACCGCAGCGGTCTGGTGCGGCTTTCAATTCATTATACGAGCGTTCTCGCGGGAATCTACGTGACTCCACGTGGCTTTGGACGAAACCGGACCGCAGTTGACAGCATCTGGTGTAACAGGCACTTTGGAAGAAACCCACACGTGTCCCGACCCGCACCAGCCTCGCAGTCTGTGTAAATCCAGCGTTAGTCATGCCTAGTCATGATTAGTCAAAGCTAGGTGAAGCCAGTAGCAGCTGTGCCCCTCGTGTAGTTGGAGGTGTTTGCAACTTTTTGTTGTATTACAAATGGTTAATGAGTTTAATCACCAGATTTTGAAGTGCAGGATTCTTTTGAATATTTCATAGCAAAAAACAATGCTGTAATTTTTGCACAATTGTCACGCCAACTAAATTTTCAAAAATGTGTATATTTTGTTCATTATACAACACAAATTTCATCTAAAAATACTTCAAAATAAAAGTAGGTCCCATTAAGTTTTGCCATCTACATTTAGAAGTTTAAAAGATTTAAAATGACTCAATTGTATTTTTGGAGTGACTACAACTACCGGTACATGTTTTACTCAAAATGTTTTGTTTGTTTTTTTTACTGCAGGTAAATTGGGTGAGGGGTAGGTGATAGATGAAAACGTGATTGTCCTGAAACATAAAACAATTATTTCGTAATAATGACAAAACACTTCTTTATTAATTGCAGCCTTATAATGTGGAATGAATTCCTTATGAAAAGAAATGCATCCTGCAAGATTTTGGTGAAGGAAAATCTATCACCTTTTCAGTAAGGATTACATTGCTTTGCCTATAGAATGCTAGATGGCTTAAACTTGAGATATCTTCATGGAGAAACAAGCAAGTACACTGCAAAAACTATATATCTAGACTTGCTTAAAATAACTTGAAATCAGAATTTTAATCCAGATTTGAGCTGCTTTAACTGGGATAGCATTTAATTGCTTATGTAATGTAGAATATTTCATTAGTTTCAAGACATTTTGACAGGTTATAAGAGAATTGGCTTAAAATACGAAAACAAAAATGCAATGGGGTAAGAAGAATTGTCCTAACCCAGGCAGGAAAAGTTACATCCTGCCTGCTTAAGCTTCATAACAAATGATACAAAACAAGTGCAGCACAAACTCTTAACCGTACGCAAACATTAAAATCGAATGGATCTTCAAACAAATTATATGGAAAAAGACAAAAGCTTATACAAGACATGCTAATCTTACTCTCTGCTCTCCAGGGTATGATGATGAGGATGGGTCTCCGGTTCATGCCGCCCACACAGCTGCTGTTGCACATGAAGTTGTACAGAATCGTGGTGAACTCTGTCCCCACCTGGAACACGGAGGGAGATGCATAAGAAGAAGCTGTGCAGGTAAGCAAATTGGAGATGGTTTTAGGCATTTTCTAAAAAATTGCTTTATTTGTTTATGTCCTTCTTTGGCTTGGTTTAGGTAGATTATTTTCTTACCATTAAACAATTGCTTGAAAATGAATGACTTTTTAAACAAGCATTTGTAGGTTTTTCACCACTTGAGGGCGTCATTGCTACCTATATGGTCAGTTCACATCCTAATCTGGTGTCATGCATAGGAATCATAAAGCAGAAAATGTATTGTATGCCCAACACTGTTAGCTTAAAATGTTGTAAATTAACTACCGGTAAAATACGGGTACAACATTTCACTTGCTCCAAACAGGAAAATTTAGGTCTTTGGAATAAGGCTTGTCAAGGCATTAAAAATATTTATGTTAACCTCCTAACACCATAACAACATATTACCATAAGATGATTATTCTGGAAATATGGAACAAAGAGATAGTATAAATATCTTATGTTTATTGGAAAAATAATTATTCTTCATAACATCTAAGTCAGAAGTAAGTCCAAGTCAGCAGGTCAACAGGGTCAAGTAAGTCAAATCATAGCTTTTTGACAAGTCGTTCCTTTGGCATTAAGTCATAGCAAGTCATACATTTTTAAGACCACCACCACCACCAAAAAAAACAAACAAACCATGATTTGAATGATCATTAAGGGGCACTGTGGCATGGTAAATGAAATACATTTTTGTACCCTGTTTATTTTTAGTCAAGTACAAATGCAATGCAAAAATGCAATTAGATAAAATCAAATCAAATCAGTTTTGCTTTGTTTTTAAATCAAATTAAGAATTAAAAAGACTTCTCTTGTCTGTTCAGTGATGTTTTCAATTCATAAATAGTTATGTCTTTAGTACATTTCAATTGTATGAAAATTATGTTAATTTGAAATATCTTTACAAAAAAAAAAAGTCACTATCCCTTTGAATTTTGTATTTTTTGTGTTAGTCTTTTTTGTCATACTCAAGTCATATCAATCAAGTCATTAGCCTCAATTCAAGTCAAGTCTTTTGGCATTATAAGAGAAGTAAGTCACAAGTCATAAAAGTGTGACTGTCTATTCAAGTTAAATGTGTCATCTCTGACCTCTGCCCAGAAGTACTGTGACAATAAACATCTCTAAACACTTACTTAAAGCTGCAGTACCTAACTTTTTGTATGTAAATAATTAAACTTTTTTCTTTTAGACCAAAAAGTATCAAACTACAGTTTGAGACAAAAATCAGACTGCTGTTTATGGTCTGAGTTTAATAATAAACTAATATATTCCATGTAAATAGCTGAAAGCAGCTTTCTGATTGGCTGAGCTTGGGTGGTCCATCTCACTTTCACTTTGCTGTTTGTAAAATCTGTTCTTAAGTCATGGTTGAAGCCAAAACTTATGTGCCTATTTAATAAACACGTGCCAAAGAGAGCTTGGACATAGTTAGACATATTTTAATACCTGCTTCTGTTTTGTGGACTTAAATTCAGGTAGCCCAACTTTAAGTGGTAGGGTTAGGTTAGTTGTAGGACTGACCTGTGGAGCCTCGTAGGGCACACAGACGCTCTGACGGCCGGTCACTGGGTCGTCCACATACTGACTCAGGTTGTTCCCTTCCACACGGATCAGGTGAGAGGCTGGTGCTGCCTGACCTGAGAAGGAAAACATACATTTTACATCATAGTTTATTATCTGAGGTACGTAGAGTAGTCAAAAACTGTACGTAAGTAAGAGTACTGAGTGCAATTCTTTAACTGTAAAAGAAAATTTTTTCAACAGACTAGATGAGATTTGACACATACATATTCACTGATAATTCTCATCATTTAAGGCCCCAAGCTCCCTTTAAGAATATAATTGTCTGAAGCAGGGATCCCCAACCACCGGTCGGGCCAAAACCGGTCAGCGGGTTATCTGCTACCGGGCCCCAGAGGATCTTTTAAAATGTATTTTATTTTTAATTTTATAGTTTAGCACTACTTCCTTGTGCTTTACTATGAAAATATTGTACCACTTAACCAAATAAACAGCAAATTCAAGCAAAAAAGAGCTAAAAATATGCACAATAATCAGTTGTATGCATTTTACGTTGTTGTTATAACCGCTACCCAACCCCTACCGGTCCCTGGAAAAAGAAACTGTGACTGTACCGGTCCTTACAAGAAAAAAGGTTGGAGACCATTGGTCTGAAGAATTGTGATATGTGTTATATATGATTGAGCAGCGCTAAGTAATAGTGCATAACATAATAAAAGTCTAGTAAATGTACAAAAATATATATATATATTTCCTTAGTAAGAGTAATTCTAAAATTTACTGGATATAACCATGCAGGTATTATAATGATTAAAGAAGGATGGAGCCTGTTGCCATGGCAGTTGCGGCGGCCATCTTGTAAAGGAGGAAGGGCAGCAAAATTGTAATTGAAAAAATGTTTAAGACGACACAAATGTTTAAGACAACATAAATGTTTAAGACGACATAATTCATAGATTAAAAGGAGTAATTAACAAATAATAATAATATATTTACGGTCCAACAGTTTTCTCTGTGTCTGGTTATTTTCCTTTGTAATGTGAATATAGCCTAAAAGCACTGGGCTGGGATTTAATGCAAAATATTTTTTGTGTCATTATATTATATGAGCACAACCATTCATCATTTTGTGCTTTCTGATATTAGAAAAGATTAATTAAAGTTTGTTTTGTTGACTTTTAACATTGTTTGGGTTTTTTACGAACAGAAGCATTAATAAATGAACAAATAAAACAAGGTTAAATTATCAAAGTATTAAAAAAAAAATGTCAGTATCATAATAATTTGTTGTATAAGATCTTTAGAAGACTCTCCCTTCACAAGATGGCTGCCAGAACTGGACATTTGTTGCTATAGCTTACAACGATTACATTCTCTTTCTCATCATTATAACAACTCAATGGATGTAACAACTGAAGTAATTTTAGTGATTCCATCTTATTTACGAACATTCAGGCGAGGTGAGAAATACCGTCATTGAAGTCCCGTCCCAGCTCGTGGTTGGGGCAGCGTTTGACCACCTCGGTGACATGCTCCGCCTTCTTGTACACGGGCATGGCTCGGATGATGCTGCCGGGGGGCGGGGCCGACGACAGTTTGATCTGGATGGGACAGGTCTTTGCGATCTGACAGTAGAGCTTCTTCAGCAGAGGAGAATACTGGGGGACACATGAAGGAAGTTTGGTCAAAAATGGCAAAGACGATTCAACCAAATAGTCAAAGGTAAGGTAGGTAGGTAACTGCTTTGAGGTTTTTTTTTTTTTTTTGGTATTTTTATTTGTGCTTCTTTGTTTTCTGTGCAGTACTTTTGAGATTGTGTTGGTGCTATATAGATAAGTTGGATTGGATGTTAATCTCGCAAATCTCGGCAAGATATTACAACACAAAGACATACTTTTTGGATGTTTAAAACATAAAACAACTAGAACACTTTTGATCATAAAAAGTTAACTTTGTGACCTACTTTTTATTGTTTAAATAAAACACTTGAAGTATCCTATTACTTACACACAAAGACATTGTGTAGTATCAGCTCTTTAGTTTTTAATTGGTTATTGACTTTTTATTTTAGAATTTACGTAGATGTTCTCAATACTGTTATTGTGTAATTACACAAAAGTGCTCTTTTATGCCTGGTGTTTAGTTTGGGATTAACTGTACTGTCTTGGTTCTCCAGCCTCTTCTGTGTTTTTTTTTTCTTTTGAGTGACACCTGCTTTCATTCAAAGTTGGCCACTTCCTCATCTCTCAGATATTGAACGTATTTTGTATATTGTCAATTGAAACATTACTATTGAACGACTAAATACTGTTTTCAATACTGTCCCATCCCTAGTCTGCACACAATCCTTTCTTTCTACAATTACAACATAGAACACTCAATGTAAGTGGCATAAACGTTCTGATAATAATATCAAAGTTACACTACTAATGTCTGAGTCTTTGAAAGTGCTGCTCTCTTGTTATTACTGTATTTATTCACTCGACACTATGTAGCCACAACTGCCCTGGGGCAGGCTCATAGAAAGAGGCAGAAACCTTGTTCCTTCAGTCTCTCACCAGTACTACCATAATTCACTCATGCACACATATCACTTCCACACTAGGCAAGGTGTCTTGCCTAAAAACAAAGAACAGAACCTTTGGGATTGGTGGATAACCACAGTAATTTCCCAATTTGAGTCAAAAGTTGATGAGCACAGGTCTAGAAGCTTTTAGACAAATGCATAAACGCTAGTCTTTGACTACAGCGATACCTATAAAGACAATCAACATAAGAGACGCTAATGCAATACCTATTATTTACTTATTAAGTATGTTTAATAAGTAATGTAACAGGTTAGATTACATTTTTAGTAAAACATAGTAAACCTGAATATGATTAAGATTTCACTAAACATTTAGCTTGTTTTTACCCAATTTGGTTGTTTTGGTGAGGTTCATTATCGTCTTTTGTCCAGTAAATATAACATGTGTGGAGAGGAACCCAAATCAACATAAATAACACAGAAATGATAATGTGACAATTTATTATAACTTGCAACAATTAATTGTGTGTCAGTCATGTAAATTAACTTTGCATTTCTAGGAGGGATTCTAATATAAAACTTAAATTACTTCCTCAAATTATATAGCTTTAATAGTCATTCTTCATAAATTGCAATTTAAGTACTGCAAGACCACAATAAATGATCACCACAAAGTCTTTCCCACCAAACTAAGTCAAAATAATAAAAAAAACTAACAAATATTATAATCTGGGTCATATGGGCTTTAAATATGAGCTCAGTGTTTGTGAAAACACAATATTTAACTGTTAATAAACTTTAGCAAAGCAACTCAGAACAGAGAAACACTGAGAGAATGTTTTTTATGACCATGGAAGGTATATGAGATTTCACGTGACTATCAAAAATAAACGTTCTGAAGCTTTATCTCATACTGTTTAATTAGCAATCTAATCTGCAACTGACAAAGAACACTTTTAACTGTTTCTGGTAGTTTCAATTATGAAAATATAGTCAAGCTAACAACTAGCATAACTGACTCAATTTCAGCAAATGACTCGGATTGGGGAATGACAACACTCAAACTGGAGCCACTGTCATCCTGTAGTAGAATATACTGATCTGAATCTGCAGATGGAGGCCAGGTAACTCTGGGAAACTAACTGTTATATCCAATCTTAAGTTCAGCTTTATCATTATTTATTTGGGATTGGCTCCAAAACTTGTCATCCTAAATATATGACTTACATTTCAACCGATAATCACATGTTCAACATGTGCCTGAAGCTATTATCACAAGAAATATTTCACTTCAGTTTGTTTAGGCTCAACAAAAGAGAGGTCAATCAATCAAATCAAACCAATCAATTCAGTGAACAGTTAAACAGCCAATTTCACTGTATGATTTTAACTGCTCTGTTTTAACCCTAATATTGTGATGTGCTTTAAACTTAACCTGTATTTGCACCTTGGACATCTGCAAACTTTATATTAACCCACAACGTTTGTGTTTTCTGCAGACATTTGCTTGTTTTTACAGACTTTATTCCAGAAATGGCCACAAACACATGGGCATAGCACCAAAATGGGGTTATGCACTAATGTCTTCTGGTCTCAGATAGACATGTCATTACATCGAGTGAGCCCGGGCTCTTTTTTTTTTTTTTTTTTTTTAATTGCCTAACTTTATCGGCCTATCTTGCATGCCCTTACTTTTGATTTTGTATACCTTAAATATTTGATGATTGATATTTTTTATTCTTTATATATTTTTTATTCTTTATTCACATTTTCTGTGTTATATGTTGCACATTAGCATCGCAGCAAGTTCCTAGTTTGTGAATTGTTTGTTCACTGACAATGGCAATAAAAATCTTTCTGTTTCTGATTCTGATAAGCACAACGACTCGGTATGTGCGTAACGTTAGCTCACTCACACTTTTCCGTTTCCGTATGAAAACCCACCGTGTCCCTTTTTAGATTTCTGTAGCCGTGATTGACAGATTAATTAGCCATTCAGAGACACACATCTTTTGCCGTCTGAAAACCAATATGGCTGCTCCCTACAAAAAAAAAAAAAAAATGAAAAAAATTGCGGATTTCTGCAAACATCGCGGATTTCTGCAGAATCAATGAGCGAAGCAAAAAACTATTTTAATGTGAAGTGAGTGAAGTTAGATTTTGGTCAGATGACCAATCAGCTTCTTTGTTTCATCTGTGTCACGCAAATAAACTAGTCTGATTGCCCGGTACGATGTAGATTTGATCTGAAACACAGGCGGGGGTTGTGGTGACCAGACCCACTCTTCGCAGGTTGCTGAAGCGTGGGTTCTAGATCCAAGTCAATGCGCCTACAACAGATTCCAAACGAGAACCTTTTATTTAGAGAGGATTGCTTTAGGACTTGCCCAAAATCTCTTGTCTGATGTCAATTACATTTGGAGTAAACAACTGTGTCACTATGGCAACTACACCACCGGATTAGTGCATAAGCTGTCTGTCATTTCCATACTAAAGTCGTAGGGTAATTTAAATACATCCAATGCAAGTAGTTTTTCATCAAATCGCTAGAGATAAACCTGAGCGGAGCTGAGGTGCTGACTCCTCTGATATCTGCACAAAAGCGAGCCACGCTAGGTTTCATCACTCCGACCTGTTGGCGCACTCTGCTGGACAAACAGCAGAATATAAGTCTGCATTGAAAAGTTTCCCCCCCAGCTCGCCTTGCAAATATTAATTCATCTGCGCCAATCGGCAACATCTTTGCATATTACCGATGAATCTTGAAGCTACAATATCGGCAGATTTAATCCCCAAACCGATAAATTGGCCGCGCTCTAATCGTGAATGACCTGAGCTGTGGCAGAGTAAATGTGGTTCCTGTCACATTGTTGCGTCCGTCAATCAGAATCACATCCACGCAATCTGATTTCTTAAGAAACCGTCATTGTCTCTCTCTAATCCATTCATGTTGAGAAAGTCCAACATCTGTCTGAGTTTGGTGAATTACAGGCAAAATTTTACAGACATGGACAATATAAACAACAAATAGGACATTAGTCTAAAAAAGAACACTGAAAAAGTCCAATAACAATATTTCTTAAGACATACATAAAAGTTACTATCATCCAATATTGTTCTTTGGGGAAATTGCCGTTACACACGTGGCATGTCCAGGTGTGTGGCGTGTATGACTGAGAATAGGCGCTGAGACGCATTCAAAGACAGTAGGACAAGAGAGGGGCCGTCTGAACTTGTCCTAACACAATTACAAATTCTCCAAAAATCTTCAGAGCAGTATAATCAAAGAAGTGGGATTTTTTTCAGGAACAGAAGAAAGAACCTGTGTGGACTTGCATCGTGAGATCGGAACTCAAAATTCATAGTTTTTGTGAAATATGAGACATACAGCCCTCCAAATATGCCACCAACTGTAATGAAATGTAATCTAATTTATGCTGGGAATTGGGTATATGCATAACAGCCTGAAATTAAATTTATAACATTTTTAAAATATTTTAATAGGTTAACAAACTAAAATTGAGAATCTATTGCAACAACATTAACTTTTAACTAAGTCATTTTTGTGTGGCAATTAATTAAGAGCAATTAATTGAACTGAATGCAAAGTCACCAATAAAAAAAACAGGAGTTTTTCTACATGATTAATGAAAAATGTCTGATTTGTGCTTAACCAATCACATCAACAAATTGTAATCATGTATCCAATGTGCAAGTGTAATAGAACAAGTGTCACTTTCAAAAAGGAACTACTCTAACCTGGCTCACACCAGATGAATCTGCGTTGAACTTTGAGTTCTTCCACTGTATTCATCTGAAACTTTACTTGCTAAAAGTAAAAGGTGAGATGTTTTATGAAATACATCGAGCTGATTGGGTGTGCGGCCTACCTTATTTATGCTTAACCAATCATAGCAACGGATCGTAATGGCGTATCCAATGTTCGTATGGGATAGAACAAGTGCCACACACCTCTTCTTTCAAAAAGATAATACACAGCAGAAACACAAACATTCACGGGAGCCGCCATATTTATATTACTCGTGCAACAGAATCAAATCTTTATTTTGTTTGATTTAGGTGGTGCTGTCGTCTTTCCTAACAACTACCCCCCTCCTGCAGTATGACTGGCTGTTAAACCACTGGTTTGGACTGCAAACCAATCGCACCGTTCAAACCAACAATCGACAGACTTTAATCATTTCATACAAGTAACGCATGTGTTTGAGGTTCTAACTGTGATGTTCTTGCATCTTAAGCACCTTGTTCAGTTTTGGGCCATAGTTTTTTGCCACTCATTTCTTAACATTCCGGAAGTTACTTGAGCGTGTGTATTATTTTCTCTATAACATTTACCATTGCACAGATATGACCAAATGTTTTCATCAAGGATTTCATTTTCCAGCATATGCTTTTGGTCCTGCTATATTTATTTTCCTTAGTTTTTTTTTCACCATAAGCAGCAATGTTTGTTTTGATACGGACAGACCATGCATGTCCATGATAGGCTAATCCACCTGTCAATCAACACACATCTTTACTTGGGGAGATGAAATCGCTCAAAGCTCTCAAAGGCGTTTAAAAAATTATCAGATTTGTTCTTGGGCTTGGGCATAAACAAATTCAAAATCACATTGAGCGTGACAAAGAGGAAGGCTATGAATATCGGGACCATAGTCGACTTAAATTCTTCGTCCATTAATTTTAAGTGCAATGATTAGTCAGCTAAAAGCGATGTGGCTTTGGCAAAACAATTTGAATCTATTAAACCTGGGGTATCTAATTACGAGTCTCAAAGTAATGATATCTGCTGTTTTTTAATATTAATTCTTTGAAACTGAATAAATATTTTGGTCTAACCTGACTTTATCAGATGGATTCTTGCAATATTTGTGATTTTCACAATTTCCATCTGGAGAGACTCTTGCCATACGGTTAGAGATGGCCACGGTAAGACAAACCAATCACAGCTCAGCAGGGACCAGGGCCAAAAGTGGACGTTTGAACCAAAATTAACATGGTGGTGTCCACAGATTGCCTGACCAGTCAGCCCCTCCTACATTCTGTTTGAATGCAGAAGGGTCTGAAACTGAAGAGATAGCCAATGATTTCGTCGTCCAAAGTTAGGACGATCCAATCACAAACTACTTGAGAAGAGTGCCCACTAAATCAACTCGCAATGAAGACAAAGGGGGTGGAGCCTCATCCAGCTCTAATAATACACCCATGAGAACGATGGACTATTTTGGCTTTATAATGGAAGTGATTCATGCACTTTTGGACAAGAAAGATGTCTGTGCTTGTTTCTCTATATTCAACCAGTTCTAATCTCTACTTCCGTGTAGAGATGCTTCGACCAGTCAGATTCAAAAATTGCAGAAGTTCTGTTTTTCCTCATGGCTTTCAGCAGCAGTTATTCCAGATTGTTAATTGCGTAGAACCCAATTCACATACTAATCTTTCGTGAACCAGGACACCAATTACTAAACTTACTAATAAAGGTTTGCAGCTCAGCTCGTTCCAAATGACTTAGACCGAGACTGAAAAATAAGGATTTGAGTTTGACAAAAATCCTGGTGTATCAGTGACCAAAGCCTTTGTGTGGGAAGCACTAATGTTGTTTAGGTTGACTGTTGTGACACCATTCCTAAGCCCCTTATCCTCTCTGTTAAACACACACACCCTTCAGGCCTATGAAAATACCTGCACAACATTAGCTTTTCCCACCTAGCTTAACCTGACAAGTCCCAACAGAGCGGCCATACCATCATCAAATCATTTCACTAAGATGCAACACACGGGACTTATTTACAGGCAAGGGGACTTCTGGGCTATTGCAACACTGCTGTCTCAAAGAACAGCCTCAATGAAGAAGTTTTGTAACCGATTTTTACCGCCTTGAAGTTGGCTTGTTTGATTAAAAAAAAAAAATCTAATTTATATTCCATATTGATCTCAATTTCTGATTCAGATTTTGTCATTCTTTCAAAGCGAATTAAAAATGGCTTAGTGGTTTCATGAGCATGGACTATGCAGACATCTACGGTTGATACGTCACAAAAACCAGTGAAGGTGCTCATCACGACAGGAAGCTCCTCTCGACCATAACCCTAAGCGGTCCTAGATCTTTTGGCGCTCTATTTCATTTTAATTTAACTCTTTAGGGGCAAGGAATGCAGTCCCGTAAATGCAGAGACTTTGCTTGGTCCTGGAAAATCCAAACTGATATCTCGTTGTTATTTTGTATCACCACTAGTACGGAGTTGGAACATACATTTTCCAAGCTACTGAAATCTAGCAGAAATTGAGAATCTGGAGTCTTGAGAAGCAGAGCCTGGAGTTGGTGCAGATTTGCAACTTTGACGCCTAAGGGTTGATTTGAAGATACAATGAGTAACTTTTTGAACAGAAGTCAATAGGTGGGTTTCACAATTTAGAATTCATGGCAGACAGTTTTTCCTATTAATGACATTGAAATTTGCCATGAAATTTTTCAAAAACGATTTCACCAATTTAAAAGTGCTGTTTTTATGGGGTGTCATTAATCTTTAGTATTACAAAAATAAATTGAATTTAAACATCACTGAATTTAGCTGCCCTCCATCTCATTGAAATAACACTGGTCTGTAAAATGTTGCGATGTCTTTAGGATTAGGCAGTGAATGGTGAGTTGTAATTGGTTTTCTCTGACAATATACAAATTAGGAAAAAAAAAAACTCTCCAAAGAAACCAAGTGTGTTTATAAAGAAATGCTTTGTGAAAGCTTAGCAATTTCAAAATAAACACCCTATTTTGTCCCGTCCACTTTTCTAGGATTTGCACTTCCTGTTTAGCTCTGTTACGGTAGTTTACATGTTTGTCTGTCTTGTGGGACAATTTCAAACCTATGTAATGACAGTTAAAATAAAACCATCGTCTGAAGTCTACAGGCTAAATGCAGCTAAACAGGAAGTACAATTCCTAGAAAAGTGGGCGGGACAAAATAGGGTCAATAGAGGTTATGCACTGACATCATTACATTTATCTTGTAAAATTAATTTGTGTAAAACAAAAACTTTAGGGATGAGAATTTAAAATAAGCACATTTTCTCCATTGTGTTACCCATGCCAGTATGATAACAGCAGTTAGTCACAATGCCAACAACAACAAAAACAACAACAACAACAGACAAACTTTGTAGATTTTGGTAACCGAACAGGACTTTATTCAACACAGTCAGGACATTGTCGACTCGATTTCATCTGAATAGATACTTTAAAAATAGATCTGTGCTGAGGGAAATTTGTTTTAAGTTTATTATAAAAGATCAGGTAAAGCGTTTAAAAGATTTCCAAAAGAATTGACATGAAGACTTAAATATAAATAGACAAACTATAAAAGAATCACACGTATTTTCAGCCATGTTTTTACAAATCTAATTTTCTGAATTTGATGTTTTTCAGTCAGTATATACCAGACATTTTGTTGTTTGAAAATAGAACAATTTGCGTTCGATAGCATTGCAATTTCGAGAATAACTTTGTGATGCAAAAGACAGATAGGACCCAGTTTGTTTTCTCCAAATCTAATTCAACACGCAGCAATAAAACTATATAAAAAAAAAAATCTTCAAAGTTGGGATGCCAATGCTGCTGTCTGGACACGCTCACAACATGCCAATACAACTGCATCTGTGTCACAAGCTAAAACAGAACTAACTGCAGAAGTAACAGAGATAAACTACTATCTGCTGTGTATCTGCGTGATAATGGTGAAGCAAAGACGGAACAAAAGACTTCCTATCACACACGGTTTACTCAAGGCTGTCAGTTGGAAATGTTTTGCAAATGGATCTCAAAGCAGAAAACATGTCTTAGGGTTGATTGTGATTTTGCACTGACTTCCAGTAAGGAGATCATGAAACTGAATCTGGACTCAAAGCAAAACATCTCTCTGGGTGGAGTTTGCATGTTCCTCCCATGTTACTGTGGGTTTTCTCATCTCCAAACACATGCATGTATAGGCTTTGAATTAGAGAGAATTTGAAACAAAGACCTATGTTTTCTGTAGGTGTATAATACAAGTAATAATACAAGTAATAATAATACAATACGATGTTTGAAGAAGCAAAGTATGAACTTGTGCAAGACCTGACAGAATGTGTATTATGTTGTTGCGTTAACAACTGATGGTGGATCTCTAAATATGGACACTAAATATGACTTTATGTTTACTGTTGAAATGTTCATAAAAAAAAATAAAGTTCTGAGCACTAACTGCAGTGGTTTTGTTTTAAATGTAATTTGTTATGGTTTATTTTGTGTCTTAAATTGAAAAAAAAAAAAAAAGTGAAATAGTCTTATCCCTAAAATCCACACAAATGCCACAATGACAAATGATAATACCCTGTAACACTTTATTTTTGTAAAATGTTTTAGACTAACTCCTATCAGATCTCAGAAGCTAAGCTTGTGGGGCCTGTGCAGTGCTTGGATGAGAGACCGCTAGGACCTCAGTTGCCACAGTGGGACGAACAGAGGAGAAACTTCTTGTTGTGTCCTTAGGCAAGACACTTCACCCAAATTGCCTAGTATAGATCTGGAGTGTGTGAGTGTCAATGGATGTTGGTGGTCCGAGGGGCCGATGGCGCAAAGTGACAGCCTTGCTTCTGTCAGTTTGCCCAGGGCAGCTGTGGCTACATTAGTAGCTTACTACAACCAAGTATGGAACGCATGAACAATGTGAAGCGTCTTTGGGTATCATGAAAAGTATTTAATAGCTACTGTATATCCAGTACAGACCAAAAGTTTGGACACACCTTCTCATTCAAAGAGTTTTGTTTATTTTCATGACTATGAACATTGTAGATTCACTCTGAAGGCATCCAAACTATAAATTAACACATGTAGAAGTATAGTAGGCTACATAACCAAAAAGTGTAAAACAACTAAAAATGTATCATATTCTAGGTTCTTCAAAGAAGCCACCTTTTGCTTTGATTACTGCTTTACACACTCTTGACATTCTCTTGATGAGCTTCAAGAGGTCGTCACCTGAAATGCTCTTCCAACGGTCTTGAAGGAGTTCCCAGAGATGCTTAGCACTTGTTGGCCCTTTTGCCTTCACACTGCGGTCCAGCTCACCCCAAAACCATCTGGATTGGGTTCAGGTCTGGTGACTGTAGAGGCCAGTTCATCTGGCGCAGCACCCATCACTCTCCTTCTGGTCATTTATGGTTTGGATGCCTTCAGTGTGAATCTACAATGTTCATAATCATGAAAATAAAGAAACCTTTTTGAATGAGAAGGTGTGTCCAAACTTTTGGTCTGTACTGTATATCCAATAGTGTAGTAGTCAAGACCGCAGTAATCAAGACCAAGACCTTTTTAAGATCAAAGCTCCAAAACTCCAAAACTTTGTAATTTATATAATTGTCAGTGTCTATATTGTCCATCTTATTTTGCAGTGCTTCATGCAAACTGTGCCTGGGACAGGTCACCACACTCTTAGTGCAAGTTTACCAGAGCATGGAGGTAATGAAATGTGGTCTCAGTGTCCAAAACTGAGTCAAAGATGAGACTGAGTCCAAGACAAGACCAAACCAAGCACTCTTGAGATCAAGACCGATCCAAGTCCAAAGTGCTCGAGTCTAAACGAAACCAATATCTTAAAAAAACAATCTCAAGACTACACTACATTATTATTAAATTCTGTCATTTTCAACTTTTATTTCTCAATTTCTTCAAAATATGCAACTTAACTACAAGACTATGATACATTTTTATCACAAGGACTATCACACCAAACCAAGTCAAAATAAATATGTAAAAAAAGTTAGAATCTATCATACAGCCTTTTACATTTCAACACTACATCATCAAAAGACTAGTCTGATTCCACCTTGGTACAATCCCGATTTTCGACAGAGGACCGGTGCAGGCGTGTCTGTACAAGCTGCACAAGACTCGGCGATAATTGGCAAACTGACATCTATCAACACGCAACAACATGCCCGTCGCAAAAAAAAAAAAAAAGTGCCAAACTGGACCAAATATGGACTCACAGAGCACATACAGTACGTAAACGCAGCGAGACAGTCTGTAAGCTGTAATTGTCTTGCACCGAAATCCATTGAGAATTTCCCACTAAGTCTTTGAAGTTTGGATAATGACTGTTTGCTGAAGAAATTGGGGAGATTGTGAGGATTCTTATTGTCTGACGGATTGTCTGTGGACACGTTTAGGTTGTTTGAGAGAGTTTTGCAGTCTGGTGTTAAGTCAAGGGAGAATGATTCGGATTTAGTCTTCTGTGTTTCTTGTAATATACAGTATATGATTTGGTAAATGTTTTTATGATAGATTTACAACTTTTTTTTTTGTTATTGAGAAAATTTGACTCTCATGTGAAGTTTGCATGTTCTCCTTATGTGTTTTCCAGTTTCCCCTACAACTAAAAACATGTCCAATGTGCCTTCCCTCTCGCCTGCCCAGGACTACGGATGGAAACGAACTGTAAAAGGTAGAATCTGGTACAAGCATCTCTGCCATTGTGCTTAGTGTATAATACATTGTCCTAAAAAAGATAACCATAATGATCACTTTAACCATTAAATGCAGAAGTAGTGGACCAATCAGAGAGCAGCATTGTGCAGCTGATCAATCAAAGCATAAAGCTTATCACTGCTTGAGCATATCAGATCAATTCTATAGTAAAAAAAACTGTTTTTGTTAGAAATTATCCAGCGAAACATCTACAGAAATCTGTTTTAATCTCTTAAAATCTAAATCTAAAAATCTAAAGATTTGTATACAAATAGTACTTGAAATATTTCTATATAGTTTTTAAATATGTTTATTGTCTTAATAAATGTATATTGTTTAAAGTGTTTAATGTTTTCTGTTTATTGTTTTATTGAATGTATATTGTTTAAAGTGTTTATTGTTTTTTAATGTATATTGTTTAAAAGTGTTTTTGTTTATTGTTTTATTGTATGTATGTATATTGTTTAAAAGTATTTATTGATTTTTGTTTTATAGAATGTATCTTGTTTAAAAGTGTTTATTGTTTTTTTGTTGTGTTTATTGTTTTATTGAATGTATATTGTTCTGTCCTCATTTTCTACCATTTGCTAACCTTTAACTCTGGGAAGTCCACCGAGATGACTGTTGATGTGATTTTGGGCTATATAAAAGGCTATATAAAAATACGTTGATTTGAGGATTTGATTTGAAATGTTTGAGAGCCATTGTGCTTTTAAATGGTGATGTCTTCATCAAGTAATCATAAGATTTGGAACAGGGTTGGAAAGAAGACATTGGAAATAATTTGCGTAAAGAATTTGCCTTGTTTATGTCTTTTAAACCTGCTCTTTAAATGGCTTAAAGATTTTCATGTACTAGAACAAGGGCTGGGCAATTAATCGAGAAATCAAGAGATTAATATTCACTTGTGTCAAATTGTCAATTATTTGGTTGAGTATTTGGCATAAAAAGATTGAGTTTTTTCTGTTAACATTGACTCAATAATTGAGATTGATCAATATGAGGAAAAAACAATTAACTATTTATTTTCTCCAGCCCTAACTAGAGCTGCATTGTGAAAATATGCACCACGACAATCCCACGTTAGGAATTAAGTTCAGCCTACATCTACTGGCTGCAAAAAATTACACAAGGGATCTAGTCTGACTTGAACCAAATGTATTTGATTTTGATGATAACTGATTGAAAGTACCAACATTTTGGATATCGCCCCCTCCTCCAGCCCAGAGGATCTCATGTTCAGTGGAGTCCGGACCTCCCGCTGAGTGCCGATGCTGTGGATGGACTGTGGAGTCTGCGCTGGAGGAGACAAAAGGGATGTGTCGCGGGCTTGTCCGGGCCTGCGTTCTAACGGAGCCCGGTTAATAGCTGGGAAAAGCAACTTCTGACAAGTCTGGGATTGGATACAAGCTCCGGCCTGCCCTAACCCTATACACTCACACCTACTGTACGGAGAAGGCGACAGAATACTAATACACTGGAAAAACTATAAATGTGGACCTCTAACTGTTGAGTTTTAATATTTCATTGATTTCAAGGCATTTCTGTATTTATAATTTGACTTAAAATAGAAAACCAAAATTTATCATTGGGTAAAGTACAGTTTTCTTAACCCATTGGCAAATAATTTGGCTCAAAGTAAGATGTCCAAAACAGTTAAGATATTTAGGAATCTTAAAATAGGATTATCACTCCCGGTCTAGTCCAATTCTAGCCCTGCTTTAGTCCCAGTCTAGTCTTGGTCTATTCATATACAGTTTTAATCCTGGTCTACTCCTGGTCTTGTCAAGTTTGAGTCCTGGTATTGTCTTGGTTTAGTCCAGTTTTAGGTCTTGTCTATTCTGATTTAGTCCAGTTTTAGTCTTGATGTAGTCCTGGTTTAGTCCAGTTTTAGTCCTGGTTTAGTCCAGTTTTAGTTGGTCTAGTTCTGATTTAATTCTGTTTTACTCCCGGTCTAATCTAGTCAAGTTTTAGTCATGGTCTAGTCCTGTTTTAGTCAAGTTTTAGTCATGGTCTAGTCCTGTTTTAGTCCTGGTTTACTCCTGATAGTCCTGGTTGAGGCCAGCTGTAGTCCTGGTCTATTACTAAAAATCTTTTATTTTAATTACAGAACATGTTCATTATATATATTGTTAAAATAGATTAAGTAAATATAATTGTATTCTCATTTTGTCTTTTACATCTTATTAAACCTAACTGAGCTAAACTGATCTTTACTGTGCTAGAAATAAGATCTAATAATAAGGCTATGAGTTTTTGTCATTTGTTCCTTGTTCAGCTGTGATTATATCTTGTGTTTTAGCTTGGTGAAACAGGTAAAGAGGAGTGATGAGGATGATTGATGATTAGACGGACTTACATAGGCTTGGTTGGCTTATGATGGTGAAATCAAGTGGATTAGCCAAGTGTCTAGCTTTTCCACGCTCTTACAATTTAGAAAATGCAGACTGTCCTCCAAATCATTTTACACTCATGACAAGACGAGTTATTTAAGGGCAGCACCACAATTATTGATTTGTTATTAACGCAAGCATTTTTAAATATAAAATAGGCAACTTATCTATTAGTTGTGTCCATTCATTGTGTACATTAAGAACACAAGTTAAGAACACAAGCATAGTCAAGACAATTGCATAAAAGAAATACACACTGCAAAAACATAATTTTAGATTGTCTAAAATGTCCTGTTTTATTTATTCTGGTTTAGATAGTTTTAGTTGATTAAAACTATCTAAGCCACATAGTTTTAATCTGGTTTAGATAGTTTTAATCAACTATTTAAACCAGATATTTGAACAAAACTATCTTTTTTTGTGTTTAAATAGATTTGTAACGTTGATTCAAGCTAAAATATCGTGTAAATAGTCAGAAATGTCTTCAGACTGATTATTTATCTTACTCAGTGCTTGAAAAGCTAAGATGCATTAAAAAAATTTTTTTGCATAGTGTAAAGTAATAGCTAGCGTATTAACCCATTGATGTGCTTCAAATTTTAAGATATGAATAACAAAATTAGTTGAGTAATATCAATTTTGTTTGACTAACACTGCATTGACTGATTGATCAACTATTAAACAACTCTCTACTTACAATCAGAGAGTGAAGTTACTTACCAGCTATGATCACACTGCTGCTCTCTGACTGGTTCTCTGCCAAAATCTAAGATTGGTTCTTGTTTGTGGTATTTGCCTGAAAAGTTGACAAGACAAAAGACTAGATTTTGTGAACATTTGGGCTGCCACAAGTAAAGCTTGTACAATATATAGAATTTTGTGATCATATTGTGATTGTTATTTTGAAGATTGAAACTTTATTTTGTCACCGTGTGGCTATTTCCTGTATTTCTACTGCTAAAAACCCGTGACACGAGCCGTTGATGCTGGAAAAATTAGAACTCAGGCCTTATTTGAGAGATGCGTAGCGTATGTATGTGCGTCAGATGCGCTCCTGTGGTAAATTGTACAAGCCAGATTAGATTTGATTCTATTATGAGCGATTCTTGTGCATTTGCCGTGCTGCTGAGCTTCATTTAAGCTTCAAAATTTGCTGTTTTTATCCAGAATAAAACTTAATATTTAGTTGTTTGTGGATGAACACATGAGACTTCAATGATAGCAGTCTTTGGGATTTGCTAAGTGGTTGCATTCCTAATCAATATACTGTACAGTATATGCTAAAAAAAATACACAAAATAGAGCTGATGGTATGTTGATGTTAGCGCTGAATATAGTAAGTAAATATACCCTTATGATGCCTTTTCCTGCGGCTACAAAAACCTACTGTAAACATGTCAACTGGTTCTGTCCAAACAAAGGACCAAAGTGACTCATCTGAGAGTGAGGACCTGCTCCGGAGCATGTTCAGGCTTAACCCGGCTTCAATTTTATAGGAATACTTTCCAAAAAATACATATTTCAAATGCGAAACAGACACTGGTAGGATGATTTCTCATGTTTTGGTTGGTTTCCTTCAAAAATCCTAAACATGAATAATATAGAGGTTAAGGTACTGGGTCAAATGTAAAGGATACATTTCTCACTCAGGAGCTATAAATGTACCTCACTTCAAGGCTTGAGAAGTTTACATCTGATTGTCCCACAATGCACTGCAGCATAGCCTAGCATATACAATTTGTCTAAAAGTTTCTTGGAAGGATAGTCAATACAATATAATGTGATGTTAGAGAATACAAAAATATATGTGTTACGTTAAAGGGCATAGGACAAGTTTTTATGGTTTTCAAATTTTTACTTAATTTGTTAGATTAATACTTGTTGTAATTATGAATGATAGTTTTACGTTAATAAAGAATAAGCTTGTGAAGAAAAATACTGAAGATAAATAGCCTCATGCTTTGACAAAAATCAAGCACAATTGGAGAGATCACCATGGTAATTTGTGTTTTGCGTGCTTGAATCTGCAGTCGTGTATACATCAGTTCTTTATGTGGGTAAATCTGTATTTGCTATTGACGTAAAATAAAGATTGACTGAGAACTGAGTAGTATCATTCTACAACCGGGTATAGACTCTTTGACCGTTCACAGCACTAGGGCTGTAGTTCTTTAGTCGTTTAGTCGATTAATCGGTCGATAGAGTCTTGGTCGACCAAAATTTTATTAGTCGACTTTTTTTATTTAGATTATAAGGAATTTGTATTCAACAGTAACAGAATCATTGGTCTGAACTGCCTTTTTTACATAAACACACTGTTTCCTTTTCATTTTCTGTTTAAACTAGAGTTTTTGCATGAATATTATTAGACTTTTGAGTAGAGTTTTTGCAGAGTTGTCACAATACTAACATTGCCAAGTTGATTTTGATACTAAGGAATAAACTTGATTATCAATACCACAATGAGAATTAGAATGTCCTTTCAAGAAAGTTAGATTTTTAGACAATGGCCTGACATTTTCAGCTCAAAATCAAAGTTTATGAACAACATTTAGTTTCTAACCAGTTTTGATGAAACTCAGGATTTGTATATTTTTGACAACTCCACTTTTAGCTTCAGAGCCTTTGCCACGCTCCCTTTTTTATCGATTAATCAGTCAATGGGACATGTTTTTAGTCGACCAGGAATTTCTTTGGTCGACTACAGCACTTAGTGCAAAATCAGACTCATGTATCAGACTTTTTCACTCTTTGACCTCTGCATCCTGAGCATCGGCTGGCGCCTTCCCTTCAGTATGCACCTTTAGCATTTTCTTATTCTACTAATCGTGCGGGGCGGCTCAAGTAGTAAGAGTGAGACAAGATAGAATTCCACGAGACGAAACAAGATACAGACAAGCTTGAGTCCACGAGACAAGATGAGATTTTGACAATTGTCCAGTTGCCCAACAAATATAGCCTCATGATTTCTCATTTTCTTATTTTGCTGTCATTATCACTGCTTCTTGGAACTATAACTTCACCTTTGAGTCGATTTTAGTTCAATTCAAGCGTAAATGAGGAGAAAAAATCAATTCCAACATGTGTGCACGATCTTGTCGCAATTTTATCTCGAGATCTTGTGGCACGAGACCTTAGATTGCAAATCCCAATTACCTAAATAGTTTTCCAAATCATGCAAACCTTTAATCGGAGTCAAAAACGTTTCCACACTTGCATGAACATCTGGACTCAAAAACAACACTCCACTTTCGGAAGGGAGTGTTGTGTGTTGTGGATGTTTTGCTGCTTCGAGAACACCTGAGCATGAGCTAAGAGGGTTGACAGATAGATCTAACACAAGCAAACGGGACCGAACTGTCGGCGCCAGAGGTGACATCCAGGAGTGCATTTTAAGCCCCGGCTCACAACAACACCCAAAACAAAAGCCACGGGTCGAAGGTCGCCCCTCTAATGTCCAGTAGGTAGATCTCCTTACTTCACTGGAGACTCTATCCACGCTTGGTTACTCCCCAGGCCTTTAAAACAGCTCCGTGTCTCATTCAAACGCACTGATAAATGTCCCGAGTGAAGGAGGCGCAGTTTGTCCGATGAGGCCCTTGTTTTGGAGAGGTCAACTGTGTGACACCCGAGGGTAACGTCTTCCCATGCCAGGACGCCTCGCGGGGTCAGAGCACCTAATCGGCATCGCCTTTCACCCGTCTGTCATCGTCGAGGAAGGTAAGGTTTACTCTCAGCTACTGGAAGATGCATTTTACTAATACGCAGAATTAACTTTGAAGCAGCCTTTTCACTTCTCAATCATGTGAAGTAATTAGCAGTGATTTACCAGTTTACTGTAGTCATTCTGTAGCTGGGTGTCCCATTGTGAGCTTACAAACGTTTGAGAATCCATAGCTGAACTCCTACCTGAGGGTTTAAACAGGCCAATGAGTAACTCCCATAGATCTGAGCAGGGATACAGTATTGCTAGCTTGTGGCTGTTGCAAATCAGCCCCAGTGGCAACTCCACTGGAACTGCAGCAGGGAAATCCCTCGACAGGCTAGAAAGTGTTTTTTTCTATAGAGTGCAATGTAAACCCAAACTGTTTGTGTTTAGCAAAAAGAGAACCTACAGCTTTAAGACTGGACAGATTCCGGGGCAATATTCACATTTAAAAATCACATCAGTTTAAAAATCTTTAATTTTGTATAAAGTAGCTTTTCATGTTTTAACTCTGGTTCCTGCTGCTCACCAGTGGTGGAACGTAACGAAGTACAAATACTTTGTTTCTGTACTTAAGTAAAAAATTGTGTATCTGTACTTTACTTAAGTAAATTTTAAGACCTGTACTTTTTACTTTTACTTCACTACGTTTTACAGCAAGTATCTGTACATATACATCGCTACTTTTTGAAACTTGTCTTGTGTATCTGGCCTCCGCTCCGTGAATTTGCTTTAGTTAGCATAAACAGGCACGTTTTTGTTACTGCTTGTGCCTAAATGCACTGTTTATAGCCTGTTTCAAATCGCTAAACGCACAAAGCTTGGAAAGTTGTGACTTAAACAGGCTCACAACAAAGTTGATTTGGCTTATTCTTGTTGTCATATTTCAAATAATTAGCTCATCATTATTTTCCAATTCAGATTGATAATGTGTAGAACTCAGTTCAGAACTACTCATGTCCATCTGGCTTATGCCAGTTTTTATGCAATGTTTCCTGAAAGATTACCCACACAAGTGGTAAGGTTCAGATTGCAGTCATTTCATACAACCTTCACCCTGTACTCACACTGCATCTAATCCATACTTTAGTCCAGCCACCAGACACTTTCAGTTTTTTTAAATATAACAAGGCACTCACACGGCAATCTGTCCGGTCTGGCGTGCTGCATGGATGTGCTCTGGTCATCAGGATCGCGTCCATTGGAAGGAACTTTTTCTGGACTACCAGAGCTTCTGGACTCTTTTTGTGAAATTGGAAATATTTCTGGAACATAAACTTAACACACTTTTAATCTCTTCCATTTAACACAGAAAAAGGCTCCAGCTCCAAACCACACATTTTAACTGACAGAGGATTTGCTCCCATTCACAAAGCACATAAATAACTAATGACTTTACATGACTGCTTTGCTATCTCTCGATCTTTCAGTTAATTGCCCGCTCTACTGTGACTGATTTTTTTATTATTTTTTCTTTGAGAGGGGTATAATACATCTGTGAGTTTTCTGTTTACTAGGGTGACATTGTTGCAAATATATACACGTTAGATTACTAATGTGTGATCTGTGAATAATAATAATGTATTTTCCCATCTCCACGTGCCGGACCATCCCTCTTGACTCATACGTTACCATTCATATAATGCGAACGGTTATTTCAGAGCGCAGACAAAGCCTTCCATTTAAACATCAAAAGCGAGCATTTGGATTGTTTTGATGGGCCGGCGGCCGAGTTCTGACGCATATGTACAAAAGTGATGACAAGACGAGGCGCGTGAGTGAGAGATGCTCCACTTTCTCCGCTCCGGGACAGGCCTGTGCGTGTGAGGACCTGAGCTGTGTACATCTGTACGTGTGAGAAGATCCGACATGTCCGCTCATGTGTGGGACAGTTACTCGAAAGACGCACATCCACAGACACGGCGCGCAGGGAGAGAGAGACAGTTGGGGCAGGGCTGCACACTATCGCAGAATCATCTAAAGTGGTAAACAAAAGATCTTCAAATGTTTAGTTGTAAATGACTGAATAAATAGTAGTGTAAATCATTTGGTACCACTTTATATTAACTACACCTAAATTAGCCTTAGTAAAACCTTAATAAAGCATGAATAAAGACTAATTATCATGAACAAATTATCATTAATGCTTACTGACTACTACTTATTTAAGGAGATAAGGTTAGGATTTTGGGTTGGTGGTTGGGCTTGTGGTACTTAAAAAGTTATTAGGCCTTAATAAACTTTCTGATTCATTAATTTGTCATTTGTTTATAATGAATTAAGTCTTTATTTATGCTTTATTAAGGATTTATTAGGACTGAATAAGATGTAGTTATTATAAAGTGTTACCAATCATTTTTATGCACAAATTATTTTAACCCGAGAAAGACAAGGACAAAAAATAGATGTAGGCCTGAGGTTTTTTTAATAATTTTGGAACAAATTGGGTCTTATATTTTGCAATTTAGCACATTGAAAAAGTAATATGTTAAGGTTTAAGTGTGATTAAGAGAAAAAAAAAATAGATTTTCAGTTCAGTCGCAGCTAATTTTTCCGGATGTGTGTTTTAACTTCAAATATTTTCCAGCGTCAACGCCATCCCAAAACTTTTCTAAGGCCTGGGAATTTGATTTTCATTTTTCATGACAAACCCTGAAACAAAAACATGGGCCTCCAACTCAAACAGTCCTCAAACAGTGAAACTATGATCAGAAATCGGATTACTTATCACGTCTGTTTATCGCTTTTCAGTTTATAATTTAAGAAAAAAAAATAACATTATTGATAGCTGATACAAAAATGATCTACAAAGGTATTTTCATTTACTACAACTCTAAATGATACTGTTTCTAGAATGTACTATTTCCATCACGATAAATGAAGCAATAAAATAATAAAGGAAACCAACAACATACTTGGGATCACACAGGTTTAAACTCATTACATTTCTGTTCGTCAATTGGATGTCTTTGTTTGATAAGAAATTGTTTGTCGCGCCTATGAAAATGTCTTTAATTTTCAATTTTTTTAAACTAAGAACAAATTAACTAATTAAAAATTATATTTAACACCAAAGGTGTAAACATTCTCCCAAAATAGCAAATAAGCGCAGTTTCTCATCAGTGTTTGTATTTTAAATGACATATATGATGCATATTACACATACGAGTCTGAATAAAAACTATCATGTTACACAGCAAACACAGCTGATATGGCCTGCTTCATGGTCTGTTTCATCGAACAGGGTCAAAACATACAACTTAGTGGGCTGCATTTGAATAGCCCTGATGTAAGCCTTCCAAGCTGAACAGACAAAACAAGCTAAACTTCTCACTGTCAAAGCATGATATGTTGAAATACACAATTAGAACAAAATTATGTGGTTAATTGTGCTAAAATGTATTATTTTTTGTAATTCATTTGCTAATCAGTCCCATTCATAGGATATCCTGGGATAGTTCTGATGCAAAAATTCTTGTGCTGAACTTTCTTTTACGGTATGTACAGTATGTAACCACAGTGCAATGCCTCATTGTGACAAATTGTTCATTGTGACAGTTTGACAAATATATAATTTATAATTAGATCATAATTATTTAAGATTATTAGCCTAATTAATAATAAGGATGCACCGATCCAACTGTCTGTTCCAATACCGATTCTGATACTTTGGGTTTTAAGTATCTGTCGATATGCAATATCAACCGATACCAGTGTAAGGACTGAAATACCTTATTTTTCTTATCAAAACAAAAGACATTTTGTCATACAGTGTTACGTAGTTATTATTTATACTGCAAGTTACAACTAAACAACTTAATTTAAATACAATGTCAAACATTATGAGAAGTTCTGTATTAGCACCAGCCAGTAGGTTAGTCTCATTATGTCCAATTAAAGGCACAACTACCCGATCCAGCACAATTTCCTGGATTGGCACAGATATCCGATCCCATTATTGGATCGTACATCTCTAATTATAAAGTAATTACTGGATTTATTTTACTGGATTTATTTAGGAAAGCTTGGAGAAGTGTCTTGCCTAAAGCCACAGGCCTCACATTGTGCCTTCTAGTGTTTGGGTGGTTTCCTATC
Organism: Mugilogobius chulae; assembly: GCA_038363315.1. Taxonomy (NCBI): domain Eukaryota; kingdom Metazoa; phylum Chordata; class Actinopteri; order Gobiiformes; family Gobiidae; genus Mugilogobius; species Mugilogobius chulae. The sequence continues at coordinate 1,267,913 of CM076414.1, forward strand.
CAAGTTCTAACTGGTAACTGACTTGGCAGACAGACACAATCATTCACTCTCTCTCTCATTTCTTCTAGGAGAATTTTCAGTGTTGACCTATACATGCATGAGATGGGAGGAAGCTGGAGTTCCCAGAGAGAACAGACGGAAGGACATTGGGAGAACATGCAAACCCCTCCCATAGAGGACTGTGATGTTGATCTGATCCAACCTCGTATTCTAATCACTCTGCCACCATGGACCCTCCCTGGCAAGCAGGCCACACTTATCCAACCAATGAATCTTCATGGAGACAGCTATATTATGGCACCGGACCAATATACAGGTAAGATCTGTGGAGAGGTGAGTCTGCCAGTAAGAATGCATGTATTGAATGAATGCTAAAATTTGAGACAAGGACTCATACTTGTTTAAAATAAATAAAAGAAATCCCTAAGAAATCTAGTCTCAGTGGAGACAGACAGGCAGGTGACAAATCCTCAACACAAATGTACATAGTGCATTTTAAGGTTCTTGTAGGTTGAATAATAGCAGTCACTATTATTGCAGTTATTAAGTTTTGTTTTTTTTCGCAGCAGCCTTATTAGACAGTGTGTCAGGATCATGTCTTCTGCTCTGATGTTTTCCTCATCAAAAATACATTCAAATTAAGCACTTACAAGCTCTTGATTTTTTGTAGTTATGCACTACCTTATCATAGAGTAAACAAATCTCTTTTGCAGAGTGTCAAACTAGTGGTAAGTGTAGTTTTAGATGTGCTGCTGGCATGAATAATAACCAACTGTTAAAAATATGACACTGTGACTATGGTAAATGTTCTCAATTTATATAGAGCTTTTCTATCTTTCAAGGCACTTAAAGCATTTTACAATCATAAATCCACTCACCCAGGAGTATGCAAACACTGGAATAAGGTCTCCCATCCAAGCACTAACCAGGCCCTGTCTTGCTTAGCTTCTGACATCTGATGAGGCTTTGAAATGCAGCAGTGGCCGTATTATAGATTTCATTTTAAAATGCCTTGATGAGGCTTTGGTAGAAATAATTTTGGAGCTAAAGAGCTTCATCTTAGACCCAATCATCTCTCGCTCTGCGCAGCTTTGTCCAATCAGCTTCAGCTCTCATCTCCTCCTCCTCCCTCTCAGCCTATCAGAGCGTCAGGGCCACATTCAAAAGAGCAGCTCAACCTTCGCTCTTGGCTTCAGCTCTCCAAAGTGTCATTTTGCCTCTTTGTAACCTTACTCCTCCCCATCTCCACCTCAGCTTCCACCTTCTTCCTCTTCACCAGCACCAGTGTCTAGGCTCCGGGGGTTAATCTCCTACTCCAACAGCTCATCATGTATCGCATGCACATTATTTTCTGCCAGGGCCTAAGTGTCAAACCTGTAATAATAAATATCTTCATTAATCCCATCATTCTGTCTGTTTGAGTCTGTCCAGGTTGAAATAGACATATCCCAAAGACTTAAAGTATGAAGTTAAAGTTGAAGTACACTTTACAGAGCAGGGGTGTGTTAAATAGAGGTGGGGCCAGAGTTGATCGGTGTCAGAGTTGGTTGAGGGCCACACTTTAATATAGATCTACCTATGATATATGTGTCCATATTCATATTGATTTACATTACATTATTTTGTAGTGTATTGTATTGTCTTTTTAAAAAATATTTCTGGACAGACTGTATGCACGTTTTTGCATTTCACGTCATTTAAGACTTTTTATAGTCACATCTCAACAATACCCTTTATATTTCCAAACACTAATTTTTCATTCTGACATTGTCTCCTCCTTTGTACTTCATACGCAAGACGGAGCTAGGCTGCAGTGTAATGTAGGACCTGCAATTAAAAAATATAGCAAGCTTTTATCAGTGGGCCACTATCAATAATAATCTCAGAAGCTAAGCAAGAAAGAGTCTGGTTAGTACTTGGATGGGAGACCGCTGGAACACCAGGTGCCACAGTGAGACGACAGGAGTAGATTTTTGTTGTGTCCTCAGGCAAGACACTTAATCCACATTGCCTCAGTGCCTGCGTACACTGGGTGAGTGGATCCCTGACTGTAAAGCGCTTTGAGTCCTTGCAAGGAAAAGCGCTATATAAATAAAGATCATTTACCATCAGAAATTGTCCTGGGGGCCACATCAAATCATTTTAGGGGCCGGATTTGGTCCCCGGGCCGCATGTTTGACACCCCTGTTATAGAGAAATGTGTTCTCTGCACATAAGCCATTCTTCAGTGTCTCTGGAGCTACATCTTCACATTTTCTGCTAGGCTTAGTCAAGACTGCAGAATTTCCTTATGATGCATGTTTTGTTTTGGTTGGTGGGGCAAACTGGAGTGCCCTGAGAAAACCCACCCAGACACGGGGAGAAACATGCAAACTCCACACAGAAACGCTCGACAAGGGCCTGGGAGTCAAACCTTCTTATTTTGAGAGTGCTAGCCCCTCTATCATTGTGCACTATGTAATATTATATACTTAGGCCCTGATTTACTAAGGTGGATAATAGCACGTACTAATTTGCGGCCGCAGTTCAGAATTTTGCGCGTCCCTGAAGTGGGCGTGTTGCACGCGATCAACAAAGAGAAACTGCGTCAGTAGTGCGGGAGCAAACCGATGAAGGCGGACCTATGTAAATGACCCTTTTGCGTGCTTCAGTTTCCACATAGAGGAAGAGACTCGCAAACGAAAAAAAATTTCGACCCCGAGGAACTAAGGTCCTCGTGGAAGAAGCAAACTCTCGTCACGAGGAGCTGACCCATGCAGAGGAATATAACCATCACAATACCCGCAAGGCCATCTGGCAAGATATCACGAATAAAATAAATGCCGTTGGAAAGGCCAACACGCCAACTCACAACTGTTGTTTTAGTCATTTGGTGGCAGAGATTTCTAATCATATTTGTACTTGTTTTAATTTAATTTAATTTAATTTAATATGTATTGTATAAAATGTTTTAATTATTGTGTTTTTATTTTAAACAGGGCGCCAATGAAAAGGAGAGTCTTGTCTCATTGAGCCTCCCGGTATAAATAAAAAATGAATAATAATAATAATAATAATAATAATAATAATAATAATAATAATAATAATAATAATAATAATAATAATAATAATAATAATAATAATAATAACTTTCTATCTTTAAGCTTTCCGAAGTTATAACCATAACACAATTTATCACAGACTATGTCATTGCAGGATCACACTCTTTCACTGAGACCATTTATATCATCAAATATTACATGAAAAAAATATTTTTAATTCTGCACATGCCAAAGATCATTAAAGAGTTAAATATAAGTTGTAGAAGTGCACATATTTTAATATACAAAGCCTCAAACATAAGTGTCCGCTTCACATATTGTCCCTCTTTACCAATATTCACCCTATTGCATAACCAGCAGGATACACATTATAAATACATTTATTAATTTATAAGCTTATTTTTAAGCGTATTATTTGTTTAGATACATGTGAAAACCAGCAGGAACGGGCCAAATCAGTGACGCAGTGGATATATATACGCGCTACTGGAAGAACTCAAAAACCAGAACGCGAGGGTCTTTCTTCCGTGGCGCAGGAGGTACGGGCACTCACAGGAGTAGCCTAATGCGAGGTTCGCGGACTGTGTCCACTCTAAAAAACATCTGTTCAGGCCCTCATTGTGAGTGACCATCGCACAGCGCATCCAGCTAGTGAGGAAAGCACGGCGGCGCGCGAGGTCGAGGAGACGCCACAGACGTCTGGACGCACGCTGAGAAAGAGAAAAAAATAATAAAATCATATTGAAATCGCGTTGCATGTTGTCTTGTGTCTCCAAACCATACTTTGGCTGTGAAATGATTTTAAATGAGATCATTCCGTGCTTGCAGCAGCGTTGTCTTGATTTAACCAGGCTCCTCCAAAACCTCACCACATATGATTATATTGTATTATATTATAACAGCATCATCTTGCAGGCCGTGTCTTTTGCAATGTTGTGTAAGATGCAGCAAGCCACTACGATGTGAGAGGCTTTTTGGGGTTGTATATCCGCCGCAGTGCGATGAAGACAGCGACAATAATAATCAAATATAAATAATAATAATAATACTTATTGTAAATTATTTTATGATAATAATAATAATAAAAAAATAATAATACGTATTATTAATTATTGTTATAATAATACGTATTATTAATTATTGTTATAATAATAATAACTATACTAGTTATTATTAATTATTATCGTGACAATATTATTGTTCTTGTAAAACTATCATTTTAATTTAGACTATTACTATTATTAATATGAATGGCATGTGATGCACTGCTCTGTGAAATACCAGCAGCAACTGCCACTGTCCTCTGGAATGAGCCAGATACCAGACGAGAAAATGACGATAAAATGAAATCCTCTTCTAATGTTTCTACATTTACACGCACCTCTTTGGTTTCTGCGTCTTCTCCGGCGGAGTATTACAGCTGCCACACCCTCGACGTTGGTTGCAGGCGCTTTTTAACGACATTTGCATTTCCTCCGCCTATATTTTGCGGCATGACGCAAAAATGCCCGAAATTACATATTCATGATACCAAAGGTGCTAAACTGGCGCAGCGCAAAACTGTGTCACGTGAAAGACGCAATTTCTTTTGCACATGCATGGTAAATCGTTTTGCTCCCTTTTTTGCGCGTGCAGTTCACTTTGCGTCTGTGCAAACGCTTAGTAAATCAGGGCCTGAGTGCAAAACCATACTTTAATATTGGAAGATGTACATTTTACATATTACACAAAAGAAATATGCTCAAATTATGCATTTTTAGTGTCTCAGCTACACCAAGTTTTTGCTCCCCCTAACCTGTTTTGCACATGAGCAAATGCTCGATAAATCTGACCCAGTATGTGCTAAAAACGGTTCATGTTATTTGCTCTGAAATGGAGCAAAGTTTATATTTCAAAATACTGTGTTGAGCCATGATATTAGACTCTTTACAATGTCACAATAATTGAGTTATTGCTACACCCTGAATGTTAACTAAACCATTCCAACATCTTCCCAGCATAACAACAGCCTAAGTACAATATTTTTTTTTCTTCTATTTTTTTTTTTTTTTTTTAATCTTGAAAAGTGACCAGACAGAGATTCATGTTCCCTTTTCAATAGTTTTGGTTGATACAATGCAACTACAAAGTTCTTTAAAGTTATGATAAAAAACAGAAGCTATTACGACATGTTTAAAGCTCTTTCAAGTTATTTTGCATAATTAGTCTTCTTTACTATAATGAACACTACTTTTAGGATTTAGAAGCCCATAATCACCATTAGCTTAACCTTAGTCTAACTGACAATTGCACTGATGCTTGACGTCACAATCCTAAACTCTCTTTCTACAACCCAACACCTTTAACAAACAACACACTTTAACACAACCCCAAAAACCTTCCCTTACCGTCCACGTTGCGGACTTGGCCGTGCTGGACTGCTGGAAGGACACGTGGAAGGCGTGGGGCCCCGGGTAGTCTGTGTTGGACGGGATAGCCGGAGCCGGAGACAGGCCCTCGAAGGTGGAATTCGGCTGGGAGTACGGCGAGGGGGTGGGCACGGCCGAAGAAGACGCCTGCTCCGAACCGTACGGGCTGGAAGGGGCGCCGCGGCTCCCCAGGCTCTCCATGCTGCTGCTCAGGAGGTTGTACTGGGACTGTGGAAGAGAGAGAGAGAGAGAGAGATGAGAGGAAAGAAGAGACAGAGGGAGGGAGGGGGAGGGAGGATACAGGTAAAGATAGGGGCTTTAAGAGGGCTTTTATGCCAGCTCGGATTACTGGAAGAGGTGTGGAATGGGTAAAGATAGGGTTGGAGATGGTGAAACAATTGCTGGGGTTAAATTGGTAAAGTGAGTAAGGAGTTATTTTTGCTTGAGTAAGTTAATGCGCCTATGACAGATTTAACTATGTATTTCACCAAAATTAAGTTATGATCCATATATTTAAGATTGTTACAAACATTTAGCCATTTTTTACCATAAAAAAAAAAACTTCCTGTTTGTAAATGATGATGATCATTGCATAGCAGCCATGGAATACATTTAAGACAAAACTTTACTAATGTAACAGGCTTTTTAAATGCTCTGGAACAGTGCAAAGTAGGGTCGGGAATCTATGAGGGGTCACAAAGCAAACTCTGGTAGTCTTTGATTCGAGATGTAATTTGTAAGTAGTACACTGTATTTAAATGATAATTTACATGGGAAATTAAAGTTTTCAATTCAGTTCAATTCAATTTATTTGTATAGCCCAGAATCACAACAGCAGGATCCCAGAGACTTTACATGACTGTTGATTTAGTAAACAAAATTTGTCAGAAATTCAAACAATGATAATAGCAACAGAAACATTGGAAAATCAAAAACAGACATTAGGAAATACCTGGCCAATTGTCCAACAGTAAATAGGCAGGTGGATAATTGTCCCTCTGGCAAGGAACAACTAAAAAAACAAAACAAAAAACCAAAAAAAACCTCAAGGAGAAATACAGTGAAGGAGAGATCCATGAGATGACCAGGAATCCAGGACTGACGCGTATTTGATGCAATAGTTTTCAATAGTTTTATATCTATCTATATAAAACATTTTTTCCTTATATTTTGTGAGGGTCATGAGTCACTGACTTAATTTTTTTGGGGGGCTCGATCTGAAAGTTTGTGAACCTCTGCTCTAGAACACACTCGATTTGCTAAGTTTATGTTACACTGTAAAAAGTAAGAGGGCAGTTTAATTTAAAAAAGCAAGTAGAAGTTCTGCCTTAAAGTTTATGTCAATTTAACTTATGTATGTAAGTTATATACACCGCCCTCTCTCTCATGCATTTCCCTTATAACTTAAAAGTCTAAGTTGAAAAACATTGACTCACATTGTTAAGTTATATCAACACAAAATTTAAGTTGATTTAACTTGTGCAGAATATCGACTTTTAGAAAATATCATGAATGTTGTTTTCAAGATATCCAAAAACTGAATACCGAGCATATCGTTTATAGTAAAAATTGCCACCAAAAAAAGCCAATTAAGTATAGAAATTAAGAAAAATTGTGTTAGTAACAGTTCAAATTTGTCTGACAGTAGGCTCAGGCAATATCACAACATTCTCCGGCCAAAAATATTTAACTCAGATGTTTGGAGCTCAAATGAATCTGGTTCAAAGTCAGAAATGTGCACTTTTTTATTGAGAGGTCTGTGGACAGTCAGTATCTGGTGTGATGTGATATCTGGCATGATGATAATGCACGATCCCATGTTGCAAGGACCTGTGCATCATTTCTTGGAAGCTAAAAACATCCAGTTCTTGAATGCTCAGCATAGTCACCCGACATGTGACCCATTGAGCTTGTTTGGAAGCTCTGGATCGGCGTATACGACGCATGCTCCAGTTCCAATATCCAGCAACTTCACTGTTGCATTGAAGAGAAGTGGACCAACATTCCACAGGCCACAATCCACAACCTGATCCATCTGTGTGAAGGAGATGTGTTGCACTGCATGAGGCAAATGGTTGCACAGAGACTGACTGGTTTTCTGAGTCCACATTTGCATCATAAGCAGAAAAGCAATAGCAGCAGCAATATTTGTGCCTTTGCATTTTGTGTTGTTGTCTTGATGGAATAATGAGACAAGCATAGCCCACACAAGTGCAGCTCTTGAGACAATCCAACCACGACTTTACTTTTCTTTACAGACAGAGGACACAACATTGATGTACACACTGCAGGACGTACGGCAGGTGCTGTTAGAACACATTTAGTCTGGCTAAACAATTAGGCATTTGCCCCATGATAGACTCTCAACCCCCTCTAAGTTGAAAACAAAGTTACGCCCTTGCACAGACCCCCAATAAAAAGTACATGTCTCAGAGTGTCCTTTTATTGTGGCCAGTCTAAGGCACCCTGTGCAATAAGCCTGTTGTCTAATCAGCATCTTGAAGTGACTCACCTGTGGTTGGATTATGTCAGCAAAGCAGAAGTGCTCACTAACACAGATTTAGGAACAATATTTGAGAGAAATGCTTATTTTGTGTACGTACAAGCTGTTTTAGATCTTTGAGTTCATTGCATATAAAATGGGACCAAAAACAAAAGTGCAAATGTATACTTTGCAATCCTTTAGTCAGTATGAAAATACTGGCTTTGACTTCCTGTAGCTGCGTCTACAATCAATCTCTGTCAAACAGTTACTGCTCAAAGTAAAAGCTGATGAGCGTCTTTACTTATTTCTCTTTCATTTTCTGCAAAACTCTAGTGACTTGATTACACAGAGATTTAGAAAAGCCTAATAAAGTTTGTCTGAGTATGGATTATTAATTAAAAGAGGGCGATTTACAACAGTCTATTTCAGTAGGATGAAATGTCACCTATTTTTTTATTTTTTTTTGTACCTCTTCATTCTCTGTATTTGGTAATGCTCTGAAAATAAACGTTTGCATAATAATGCTTATCTTCATCACGATTGATCGATTAAGCATCAGAACCAGAATCGTGACAAAACTCAAATCCAAACCAAAAGAAACCTCTGACCCTCTCTAATCCACTACACAGCTCTTCTCCGCGCAGACATCTGGCCGCAAAACAGTTCCACAGCAGCTCCCCGGGGCAGTTGTAAAACACTGAGCTAATCGTGCTTTGCCTAATTGCCCTTTTTTTTTCTCTCTCTCTCCTCACTCTTTCTGCTGCTGCTTTTGTGGAGATAGACGAGGATATAATACTGCGTCACCTGTCAGAGTCACCCAGCCATGAGGCAAAGACAGACAAGTATTTGCAGCTCCAAGTCATTTACAAACTACAATAACGTGGACATTATCTAACTGTTTTTGTTTAGTTGTCCATATGTTAGGCTTGTGTTTTCATTTAAAGGACAATTGGGATATATTGTTTGCATTGTTCTGATAATAATAACTTTAATTGTAATTGAGCAGATATGACAGTCATGTGTTACCCACGCCAGGAATTGAGTGAATTGGAAATGACAAAAGGGAATGATCAAACTGATTTCTTCTGATATTCTAATGCTGCATAAATGCTCATGAGTCTGACATCACAATACTGGGAAACTTGGAGCTGTCTTTTTTGAGGCTCAGAGGGGAGAGAATACCATCTCACAGATAGATTTGCAACAGTGTTCTGATCATGAAGCAATCTTAGAAAATACTTTTTTTTTTGCATCATTAGTGTTCTTTGTTGTGAAGAACTTTGGTTGGTTGTTTTTAAAAAGTGCAATATAAATAGGGTCCAGCTTTTTCAGTCTGATTATGATGCTTTGACTTTATATACTTGGCCAACGTAGGGACTGAAAAAAGCTTTTTTTTTTGGTAATTTAGAAAATGAGCCATACGTATATGGTTAAGGTATTTTAGACAATGTACAATTACACAAGCATAATGCCAGAGATGCTTGTACCCGATTCTAGCTTTTGCAGCTAATTTCCATCTGTAGTCGTGCGGAGGTGAGATGGACATGTTTTTAGTGGTAGCAGAAACTGAGCACTTGGAGAAAACTTGCGCGGGCACAGGAAGAACATGCAAACTTAGAAAGGAGTCAGTCCCAGGATCTTCTTGCTATGATTCCAGAGCACTAACCACTGTGCCACTGTCGTGTTATGTAGCTGTTGTTTGTTCTGCAAACAACTTGATGGAATACAATTTCAAACATTATGAAAGGTTCTGTGTCAACATCATTCAGTACTTAATTCATTATGTCTAGCCAGAAATATCAGCTGGAGCCAATACCTGATATAACAACCTTTTTAAATTGATCTCTCTGCATCATTCATTTGATTGACTGATATAAGCAGGGGCATTAAAAAACTACTGGGTTCTAGTCAAGAATAAAAGTTGAATCGGTTGAGTATTTTATTAGGTCACAAACCTAAAGTCAACGAATTGCACACATGTAAATTCCAACTATGTACTCTATACATTCTAAAGTATGAACTTAAAGAGACCTACCTATGACATCACAAATCTGGAAATTCCGGATAGTGTTTTCTGAGGCTCAGAGCGAAAAAAATAAAAAATAAACAGACAAAACTCCAACTCTGTTTTTTGATGAAGCAATGTGAGAACAGCTTTAGAAAGTATCTTTTGCATGAACAAACCCTCAGTTATGACTTATTTAGGTTCCAAAACAGTTCACACGATGTACATTTTCGGAGCAATGAAAAATGTCAACAATTTTAGAAAAAATTATTGAAATTAGCGAGCAAAAGAAAACAATTTGAACTGCTACCACGTTTGATTCCTCTACATTTTAAGTCTGTGGCTACCAACAAAACAAGGAACTAAAAAAACGTACTTTACGCCATAAAAAACTTATGCTTATGCAAAATTCTGCATAAATCCAGTTCAACAGAAATTAAAGACACATACTTTTTAGTTAGTTAGATAGTTTTGCACAGCACTTGCACTACGGTAAAACTGCTTTAAGCTCATAAAAAAAGCCAAATTACCAAATGTTTTATAAACCAATAGGTGCTAAATTACACATATAAACAAAATAATTTGCAAGCGTTTTGCACTCAATTTACAACGGGAAGATGCACATATACCATCTTCCACGAAACCGATAGGCACCATTTCAAGTTTGTGTCAGGTCTTTGCTCCCCTTAACCTGTTTTGCACATGAGCAAACGCTTAACAAAAGAGACCCAAGTCACGAACAACATGACATTTGGAATTTCTGAAACACTAACATCATCACAGTCACAGCAAACCAAGTCAAAAAGTGACGTAATGGGGACGTATTATTATTATTAGTAGTAGGACTGCACAATATTGTGATAAAAATCGAATCATGAGCTCATCCCTGTTTCAATCTGCTTTTTTAGTGAAATTGGCTCTTTTTTTCCAGCCTACTTTTCCCAGCCTCAGAGTTGCCAAGTTTTCTTTTTTAACGCGATATTGGGCTGTGTTTTGTTTTCAACTTGTTTTTTCAAAGTCTCTTATAAATTTTGAAGGTTGTGTTTTTTGGGTGCTCTTTTAATAATAAGTAAGCAGATTTTGACTTTTGAACAAGCATATTTTTACTAAAAATAATATATTCTCACTTGAAATCAGCCAAAATGCATCTGTACTTGGAAAAAAAACTAAATTTACTTGTTCTATTGACAAATCATCATACAATTTTGTCAAACTATTCTATGTCATCATAGATAGTACTTCAACTCCTTTTAATTAGTTTGTTTGCATTATAAGTTCATATTTTTTCAGTGTTTGTTGAACAGCAACAAAAAGTAGTGAATTAGCTGAAGATATTGGGACCAAGCATTTTCTGTATAAATAGTTTTTTTTGTTTGTTTGTTTTTTGCATAAAATCTAAAACAATTTTAGTCTTTTTTTTAGCACAGTTTGATCAGACCAAAAAACATTTTTTGCTTCAGAGCATTGGCCACACCCCCTTTTAGTCGATTAATCGGTCGACCAAGAATTTCTTTGGTCGACTTCACCCTACAACATTCTAAATAAATTATTATTTTTAATATTTTTTTATTGAAGGGTTGAGGTCACTTGTTTTGGGATTAATCGCTTGTTTTTATCTGAAAATCTGGCAACATTGATCAGCCTATGACGGATGGATCTAGACTTTGACCGTGAAGAAGGAACTTTCTTAAAAATCAGATGATTGTACTTACATCAAAAGTAATTTGAAAAGAATTGTGATAAAATTGAAATTGTGATATTATTTTTTTGCCAGTCCTACAGGTGCTGGTCAACGAATTAGAATAATTTGAAATGGTGCAATCATTAAATTCTTTGAATGCATTTGTTGTGCAGAAAGAAAATCAGGTGTTCACCGCACCTGTCCTACTCGTTAGAGTAATCACAGAACTCGTTACCTGTAAAAAAACCTGCTCCGCTGAGCTTTCCAAAAGGTCCATTTAGGCCATTTAACTGTGACACTGTTGTTCCATTGAATTAGAATAATGGAGAAACCGTTTCATTGAATTAGAATAAATGCTTGAATTTTTGTTTTCTGTGAAGAGTGTTCACTGTGCAGTATAAAGTCAGGGTTGAGTAGAGTTTCTAAGTTGTAAAATCAATCATGGGTAAGCAGCACGACCTCTCAACCGGAATAGTAGCTCAAATTCAAGCCCTTCGTCAACAAGGCTTGACAAACTAAAACTGCTGAGCAGCTCGGCATCAGCCAGTCTTCCGTCTGCAAAGCTCTCAAGAAAAACTGCAGCAAGCGCACCAACTGTTCCGGCGTCCGAAAAACCTCTGCTCGCGACAACAAGCAGCTGAGAAAGATCACAGTCAGCAACTGGTTCAAGTCCACTTCCAAGCTCACCGACTTGTGGAACAAGCAGACCGGCGCTGACGTCTCCAGATCAACCGCGCGAACTCGGCTTCAAATATCGCGTTCCAGCAGTAAAACCCATAGACATACTATGGTAAAACTGATGCTGAACAAGAAACAAATGCAGAAACGGCTGAAGTGGGCCAAACAACATGGCGAGTGGACTGCTGAAGACTGGCAGAAAGTGGTCTTCAGTGACGAATCACGCTTCTGCATCTCCTTCGGTGACCAATGTCCTCGTGTCTGGCGTCATGGTGGCGAAAACTACAACCACGAGTGCGTGAAAAGATCCGTCAAGTTTCCCCAGAGCGTTATGGTCTGGGATGCATGTCTGCTCGGGGTGTAGAGAAACTCTGCTTCCTCAAGAAGACTGTTAATGCTGCCGTATATCAAGATGTTCTGGAAACGTTCCTGATTCCGACTGTTGAGGAACAGTTCGGCGAAAAAGACTTCATATTTCAACAGGATCTTGCACCGGGTCATGCGGCAAAGTCGACCAAAGATTGGTTCACTAGAAAACAGCTTGAAGTTTTGGCATGGCCGGCCAACTCGCCTGACCTCAATGTCATTGAAAACCTTTGGGCCATCGTCAAGCGGAAAATTCGCGACAGAAAGCCGACTACGCTGGACCAACTGAAGCAGAACATCGCCACTGCCTGGGAAGCTGTGAGTGCGTAAACTTGCGACAAGCTGGTCAAATCGATGCCGCGGAGACTTCAGGCAGTCATACAAGCCAAGGGAGCAGCCACAAAATACTGCGAAAGTGATGATTCTAATTATAATAAAAATTATTCTAATTCAATGAAACGGTTTCTCCATTATTCTAATTCAATGGAACAACAGTGTCACAGTTAAATGGCCTAAATGGACCTTTTGGAAAGCTCAGCTGAGCAGGTTTTTTACAGGTAACGAGTTCTGTGATTACTCTAACGAGTAGGACAGGTGCGGTGAACACCTGATTTTCTTTCTGCACAACAAATGCATTCAAAGAATTTAATGATTGCACCATTTCAAATTATTCTAATTCGTTGACCAGCACCTGTAATTATTAGTAAGTATCCTGTTGATTGAAGACTTTACCTTGAATTGACAACTTAATGTTACCTAATAGCGGTGACAATTGTGGTTATAATTCCCTTCTTTTTCTCCAAAGTGTGCCAACTCCAATCATAATAATAACACAGGTGTAGAGTGCACTTCACTGCATGAAGAGCTAGCTACTGCTGACGAATAGTTCATGGAGATAAGCTACTTCAGTAAAGCCACAGACAAAAACATGGCTTTTCTGACCATCACCGATCATTCATTCTCATAGTGTAAACCAGGGCTATTCAACTTTATTTTCCAGAGGGTCAGATTTTATCGAGGACCATGGCTTCTGGGCCGGTTGTAGTTGCACAATAATACATCATCGTTTTTGCCGATGTAGGCTACTAAAATATATTTCTATAGCGATACCAACCATTTTTATTGCTCTGCCAAATGTCCAAATCGGCATTAAACCACATAACCAAATCTGAACTGGGAAAATCTTTGCATTAAACCAGATTTAAACCAGGACTAAACAAGATCTAAAGCAGAATTAATTCAGGACTGAAATGTACAATGTAAAGAGATCAAATTGGATAGTAAGTGAATAATTACTTAAAATGTATCTTTGTTTGAGCATATTTTAATTGTCTGCAACTTAAAGTTACCAAAACAACAAGAGCTAAGTTGATTGTTTGGTTAAAAATGTGAAAAATGCAACATTTTCTCACCGGAAACAAACAAAGAAGAAGAAAAATGCAAAGGCAAATCTTCTTTTCAGACACTTTTTGACTCATTAAGAAATTAGAGTTTGCCATTATTTCTTGAGTAATTACACAGAACTAAATCTACAAACAAAAGAACATATGTTTTTATAAGATTTTGAAAACGAACGAGGGCCGGATCACATCTTTGAAGGGCCGATTTGGCACCCGGGCCTTAAGTTGAATAGGCCTGGTGTAAAACCATCAACCACCAAGACACTCAACCAACAATACTTTCAAACAATAGCATTTTTTCATGTAGAATTTTAAGAATGTTCATTAATTGTATCACGAAAAAGTAGTCAGTGTATGAAAAGCAGGAATTCCAAAATGCTGTTTCCACGACAACACAACTCCAGCCGCAACATGTGACAACATGCAAGGACTCAAACTATGGATCGCAAACAGCAGAGTTCAACCGGTGAGCGCAAGTTTACTACAAGTCAAAAACGAATGTGAGATTTTAAAAATAAATTCTTTTTTTTTTTTTTTTTCTGAAAACAAATTAAGCATTTACTATAGTAATATTATTTTTGTATATTTCTTTGTTTATAAAATATTTAGTCTTTTTTTACATAGATGTGAAAAGTATATGATTTACATACTGTATACTAGGTAAAAAAAACAACTAAAAAATTACAATAAAATAAAAAATAATACTTTTCTAAATGATATACTGTATATAAAGAAATTGTAAAAAAAAAAAAAAAATCTAATTTATGACTAGAAGTAATAATATTTTTATTGCTCTGTAAAAAAAAAAAAAAAAAAAAAAAAAAAAAAAAAAATATTGTAGCCATTATTTAGCAAGTATTCATTCACATTTAACTGTTAGCAAAAGGAAAGTTAAAATTGTATTACAGTTAGATATATCTATTAAAAAAAATCAACCAATAAAAATGCAAACAAAAACAAAAAAAAAAATACAAAATTTTAAAAAGCATACTCAATATTAAAAGTAGAAGTAAAAAAAAAAGACAAAAAAAATAGGGGAGAAAACTTTTAAATTCCATTATCAGCCATTTCCACCTCTAAACATCACACATTTCCATCTAAACTCCACAAACAATCACACATCCACCAAATCCTCTCATTCTTTTTTTTTTTTTTTTTTTTACCTTCTTTTTCACGTAATACATCCTCTCCTTCTCTTGTCTCATTCGCAAAACTCTGCTCAGAATTGTCCGACACCCAAAGCTCCCAAAGCTGGACTCTGCATCGCTCAAAGTAGAAGAAGAAGTCGTAGTAGTTTTAAATCAGGCGGCGACCGGGCAACAGTGAGCATGACCCAACGACTGACAGGGACCAAGGTGTGGAGAGAGAGAGAGAGAGAAAGAGAGAGAGAGAAGTGAGAGAGAGAAAGAAAAAAAAAAAAAGAGGATGGGAACCCAAAAAATGGTATAGTGCGTTCTAATTGTGGCAAGCCCGGACATAGACAGGCAACGCTGGGGCACAAGTACACACACGCTCCCAAACACCTTGTGGAGGCCTGCGCTGAGTAAACACTACTGTCTGGGGCTGACGAGGGAGAAGGGGGGGGCAGGTGGGGAAGAGAGAAGAGAGGGAGAGGGGGGTGAGGGATGAGAAAATATAGAGGGAGTGTGTGAGGAAAGGTTAAAATTTGGTTTCAAAGGTCAGCGATTTACATAAAAATTAAAAATGACATCAGTTTTAAATAAACACCAAAAGCCATTCTTATCAAGTACTGGGATGTGGTGAAAGTTTGGTTTGAGACAGTGGTGTGCCAATACAAAAATATAAACACAGCACTTACACTGCCAAATTCTCTTAGAAACAGTTTATGGTACAGAACTGAACTTTTAAAGCAGGACGACCTCTCTGGTGAACATTTCTGCCGTCACATGACAACTGCATCTCCATCCAACTCAGAGTGTACTTTTATTGTTGCCAGCCTAACGCTGGGTGTACACTGACAGTGGGCTGGGGTCCCACAAGACCTAGAAAGTGTTTGAAATCAATGCACCTGTTACACCTGTAACCCTGAAGCAGCACATATTAGGGCTGTACTCAATGTACTGGTATGGGGATATAACGTGACAAACTCATAGACAGTATGCATATCATTACAAGGAGGCATATCGGGATGTGCATTGGGATATGTAAGCGTACTTAAACTCATATAATTTACACTTATGAACCTAGACTGCTGCAATAAGGCTGAAAAAAAAAAACGTATTATAGACATCTAACAAAAGAGCAGTGTGAAAATACATGCTCTGCTCAAAACTAGTTTTTACAACTATTACAATACTTCAAGTTTTTTTCTACACATTTTTTTTTTTTTTAAAATACTGTATATTTTGCTATGTATTGTATTGGAATATATTTGTATCGGGATACGTATCGTATCTTGAATCTTGTATCGGGATATTGTACCGTAACAATTTAATTTAATTTAATTGACTTTTATTTAACCAGGGAAGTCCCACTGAGATTCAGAATCTCTTTTGCAGGCGAGCCATGGGGAAGGGTCAGGGAGGCATTAATGGACATGTTTTTAGTGTCCAACAGAAGGCTCTTGGCGAAACCCAGCCCTAGCACATAGTGCGGGCAATATTCATGCTGTCTATTCAGTGTCTTAATGCCACACCTCTGAAGTGGGATGGATTATCTTGTAAAGGAGAAGTTACGACTACCACAGATTTATTACCTGGCCAGCCAGATAGACTCTCTTGCGATTCTCTTGCGATATTCTTTAGAGAACTTTAGAGAACCATCTAGACCTGCACCAGCCGACTGGTTTGCAGTATAAACCAGTGGTTTAACGGCCCAATCACATTGCAGCAGGGCATGTTGAGGCACGTTGATAGCAAAGATGAATGCAAGACGCATCTGAATCAAACAAAACAAATAGAACAGCTTTGTGGATGTATGTGTTTCTGCTGCTATTGATTCTGTTTTAGCAGAAATACAGAGAAGTTCCTTAAGTGTCCATGTTCCACACATTTGATACATAAAAGTCACCCAATCAGTGCAAAATATCTCATTAAACGCCCCACTCTTTCTCAAATGCTTTGAGTGAAGAGGTTCCAGATGGATAATATGAATTGAACACATATCATCTAACATTTTTTTGTTCTGTGTAATGTAAAAAAACAAAAGGTGATACAGCGGATTTTGAGTTTTTTTTCCTGAGGGCCACATATGTTAGGAGCCATGTCCTGAGAGCTGGAAGTGCATGACTTACCACCACATTTGGCTTTACACAAAACATCCCCAACATTAGAAACTGAACCTAGTTTCGAATGTTTGGAAAATGCTTTGTGGTGTGAAGTTAGTGAATGCCTGGGTCTTTTGTTGATACAGTATCAATATTATGAGCCACTGCAATGATAGATATCGTCAATATACTGTATATTTCTATTTTTGTGCCTTCAAACATATTCTTTCATTAATGATTTCTTCCTGGCCTTACTTGTCCTCCGCTGTTCCCACGTCAACTGTCCCCGAAGCTAATCTGGAGTGTTTATGTCCCAGGACGGAGAGGGGAGAGGAGCAGGTCAACGGCCCAGACTGAGTGCACCGTCTGTGGGTTACACGAGGATGCAGGTCGCAGGTCTGAGCATGGATCCATACGTGGACTCAAACAACACTGTGTATATGGGGCAGGAACTCAAGCGCTCAGTCAATAGGAGAGAGAAAGTACGTGAAGTGTAAATGTAAATACTGATTTTATAGGCTATATGTTGTCTTTCTTCCATAGACGTATATCCATGAAGAATGTCACTAATGTTTTACTTTCTATTTCAATGGGATTATGCACTCTCAGAAAGACAAAAACTAAATACAGAGATGTGATGTTAGTCTAGTTAGTCGAAAGCATGCTTATCGAAAATGTACAGGAGGGAGGACCACAATGCTAAACCAAGAGGCGCTCATGACTGTAAATACAAATTACAAAGGCTCATGACTTGTTTAACTAAGAAATAGTTCATATTTTTCTCAAGCAGAACAAATTACATCTGCTGGTGTGGTGTGAGATGTAGCCAGGCTGGTTCGTAACACTTATGCTCTATTTCCCGGTTGGTTAAAGCAAAAACGTACTCGCCTATTGTGGATCGAGCAAACCCCAACCCCGAAAGTGAAATGAAACCGACAGATGCATCAGACTATAAGCTGTGGAATTTGTCGAGATGTGCGTCCTTCGATTGTTTAGAATTGGGGCTAAGGTGAGGGTTAAGAACAGTAATTAAACTTTTTTCTGTTTTTAGTTCCTGATTTTCTAACACTAACTTGGCACTGACATTGCCATTTTAAAAAAATAATGATTCCAAACCACAATACTACACTGTACTGATCAACCATTGGGATTTAGAGCATTCAAAAGTATTTCTGAGGCTCAGTCAGTGAAAGAGGATGTTCTAAATGAGATCTATCTAACAAGCATGACTAAAGATAAATATACTACAACTCCAAGTATGCTTTTATGTGGTGAGACTGTTACAAAAGCTCCAAAAAGTCCTTTCAGTTACATTAAAGTTGGGGTAACTAACTTTTTTAGTTCTAAATTAGCCATAACCTTTGTATTTCCCACTAAAAAAGCACATGGTAATTGAAGCCATTTGTGAAAAAATGGAACCACTGAATACTGTCCAAACTGAATAATAAAGATTTTTTGTTCTCTTCAGGAGCCGAATGCTGCGATCTGATTGGCTGTGCTTGAGTGGTCCACTCCATTTCACTTTCCGTTTGTAAGAAGTGGTTTTTAGGCCATAACCAAAAACAATAATGAATACATTTTCATTTTAACCATGTGTCGAAGAAGATTTACTGGACAATGTCAGACTGAAAACCTAAATTGTGTTTGCAGCATGAAAATCAACTACTCCACCTTTAACTTCAGATCATAAATCAAAAGTACATCCGGACAATTACTCTTACTCCTCCGCAACTTAATTTTCTTACTTGAGTACTTTCTTGGGACAACTCACACTTTTCTTATTTGAGTTTAAGTTTAGGCAACCCTGTGTTGACAGCGTAACAATTAGGGTCATAACTTCTTTGTAGACAGTCAGATGTATTGAAAAGGACTTGACCTGAATGTATATAAAGACTGTCTCTGCTCCTCTACAGTCTACAGGCAGGTGTGGAGGTCTTCTACAGGGTGACACATGGTCTCCCAGGTGTGGAGCTGTAATACCTGCCCCGGGACAAGTCCAGACACAAGTCAGACAGAGCCAGTCCTGCTCCTCTGTGCTTCCATTGCTCAGCTGCAGTTACAGTCATCAGGATGGACTCTACTTTACCAACACAATGGAGGAGTTCTGCTAAAACAATGAGGATGGTAAGAGATCGGACAATTAAAACTGGCTACTTAATGTTGTAAGCATTATATCAGAGGTGTACACATTTTTTTTTATCAAGGCCGGCGTATTCATAGCTGATGCATCAGTTGGTTTCATTTCACTTTGTGGAAATCATCTTATATCGTATCATTAGACTTTGTTCGCTTCACAGTAGGTGGAGACTTTTTTCGTTGTACCTGTGACAATGACAATAAAGGTGAACTGAATTGAATTGAACTTTATTTTTGTCTAACCAGTTTCTACTTTTTGGTCATTTTGTCGTCCAGGAGGATAAATGTGTGTCTGTAATTGTTTCTGTTTCTGTGAGATTAACTTACAAATTAAAAGCAACAATATCATATTATAAGTTAATATTTGTACAAGGTCAAAGGAGGGAAATATCTCTGCTATCTCAAATAAGGTTGGTTCCTACTAACATACCACATGTTTTTTTGGGAACTTTGTGCAGTCTTGTGATACCTGACCTAGTAGCTGGAGTGAAATGAAATTGAGTGGAGGCAGTAGGTGGCATCAGCCTGGCAAGCATGTTGAACACAGACTAAATGTTTGGTGTTCAAATGGAGGTTATTGTCTTCACAACATACAGCCAGGTGGATCTTCTCCAGACTCTGCGCCCTTAGTTCTCTCAAATCTGAGGGCAGATCAAAAAGATTTTAAAAATGTGAAAATATCAAAAAGAGGAGGTTGGAATGGAATCTTAAGCTTCAATTAAGCTTAAGATTTGGGAGTGTTTTATATGAATTAGACTACAGATAAATGCTGGATACCTTTGTTTCCAAAATCTTGTTTTAGCATGAATTCTCGTGCAGTTGTCCGCAGAGGACAGTTTCGATACATGCAGTTTCTGAATAGATTTTAAGAGATTTGGCCAGAGATAGCAGAGGTATTCCTGTAGGGCTCCACAAAGGAAGTATCCTAATCCAATCAAAATCATAATTTTAATAGATGTAAAAAGCAAACTGCAAGTGCTGTAAATTTTGAAGTCCAATAGTTTCCTTTAACTACAAACATATCCCATGAAGTGCTTGTTAGTCATAATTTTGGTCATGCAATGTAATTGGGCTGCTGTTCTAAAAGCTTGACATGTGCCTGGTTCAAGCTAGAAGGACTAATAGAAAAATGTTGGGAAACGAAACACTGTTAGAAAATGCTAACTTTGGACCTTTGAAATGTTACAAAACATTGTTCTGCTATAGCAGGAGATTTTCCAGTTGAATATATTAATGGGATGGCCTTTACTCAAACATGAGAAATTAACCTGTTACACCTGGATTTACCCACACTAGTGGCCTGGCCTACCTCCTCTGCTGCCCTCTGCTTCCCAGCCAGGGTTGCCAGATTTTCAGACAGCAACAAGCGACCTGGCCTTTGAAAAAAAGCCCAAAACAAGCGACTTCAGGCACTCCATAAAAAGTAGTTAAAATAAGCAATTAATTAAACATTATCTGTCACAGCAAAACATTGGTTAATGACTTTTGGCATATTTTGAACAGTATTTGATAATTAATAAATATTTTCAAACATGTAAATATGCAAAAACTCCATTGTTTTGTCATTAGTGGGTCATTTTCGTGAAACAATCCTGAAAAAAACAAAAAAAATCACCTTGTTTATGACGTCAAAATGTCACTAAGGAGCAAGCCCAAAAAATCGCAACCCGCGACCCTCAAAATTCACAAGCAATTTTCCAAAATAAGAAGCCCAAAGTCGTTATAAAGAAGCGGACTTGGCAACTCTGTTCCCAGCCTACCTCTTCTACTGCCTGGTCTACCTCCTCTGATGCGCGCTGCTGCCTGGCATACCTCCTTTGCCTCCTGGCCTACTTCTTCTACTGCCTGGAAATGACCAGACAGCACGCCATTACTATTTACTGATTTATGCCAATTATACTGTAGATCACTTTGGCTAACGTTGTTTTTAAGCACTTTATAAATAAAGTTTGATTGATGGAATCATTGAACTGATTGTACAAAAAGGCTTGTCTTGATCAACAATTTTCTTAGTTGACTAGTAGCGCACTGTGTACACCATGTTGGAAGTGTCCCCTACAGGCACCCATCCAAGCTGCCACTCAAACACAAGTCTCATCTTTCAAACACGACCACAACACCTTCAGCTGTCAGGATGAGTGAAACAAAAAAGACCAGGGCACGTTCAATTAAGAGGATTTACAACTGCAAACAGGACTATCCCATATCACTCACACAGATGAAATAACAAAACACAGCTTTGTAAAAAGTGAATGCAACTTACACAGATTTGACAAATACAAGAAAAGACACCTTTTTCCCACATTGCAAATAATTCAAATGCAATAGTATTTTTCATTATAAACAATGTACGCCTGACTTTTCACCAGGGGCGGTTCTAGGCATAGGCAAGCTAAGCAATGGCAAGTTGAATGGGCAAGTCCAGGTGCAAAATTGTCCTCTAAAGATCTAATCTGGGCCTGTCTTTCAAATATTGCAACTTAACATATATTTTTTTTTGCAGAGTTAATTCTGGATGTATCTTAGACCTGAGTCCCATTTTAGTTTTTGTGTATTTCTGCTTTAGATCTGACCTGTTTTTTGTTTAATGATGGTTACTCTTGACTCAGCTAGCACTGGTCAAGTCCTTGTTTATTTCTGGTTCAGTGATGGTTTAAATATTTTGTAGAACTATTCAAATTAAACAGAGGCTGTAACAGTAGTGACTAGCATTTCTGAAACAGATATTTTGTACAACCCTAAATTTGGCAACGTTGGTCACCTGCTGTGGAACTACCTGACGAAGTAGTCATTGCTCTTTAAAATATATTTAGTTGAATAACCCGGGCAAATATTAATTCCATTTTGTGGCCATGCAAATCTGCTTAATGCAAAGAGCATGGACATTTTTAAATTATTTATTTAGTGCATTAAAGACTTCCAAATGACAAAAAAAAGTTACAAGCAATCATCTTTACATTACTTGGATTCATTATTGAACACTACACAACCGTCTTGAATGTTGTATGTTTACTTCGCAATCTAAATTTCTTTAGCACATAGATGTGGGCAAGGATAGGTGGACGATGAAAACAGATATCAAGCATGCATCAAGCAATCTAAGTACTGCTTAGTGTAAAATGACAAGTAAGCACTGTTAGAACATGTTTCTTAAGTCAGAGAAGTGTATTTTGCATTCTAAATCCCCTTTAATCCCATGATAATACCATGATTATTTTTGACATATTTTACCCAGTTTGAGTCTTCTATCATTTTGAAAACCACTTATTTAGACTACTTGATCTCTAAAAGGCCTCGGAAATGTATCTAAATGCTGCCCCCTTTTGGCCAAAGTGCAGAAAAGGTCTATTCAAAAAAGATTTTCAGATGGAAAATAATTTATTACACAAATAAAACTACAAATAAATGAACAAATAAATAAATAAAATAAAGGTTTGATTGATTGATACTTTATGAAATGCAATTGATTCACATTCTAAAACATAACACTAATGTCTTGTACTTGAATGCACAATAATATTATCAATGGCTAAATCTACCTGTCAAAAGCTCAACAGTGTTGCCTGACTTTCAGAGATAAATAAGCACCA
This sequence comes from Mugilogobius chulae, assembly GCA_038363315.1. NCBI lineage: Eukaryota > Metazoa > Chordata > Actinopteri > Gobiiformes > Gobiidae > Mugilogobius > Mugilogobius chulae. The sequence goes on from CM076414.1 coordinate 1,290,929, forward strand.
AACGTTTGAAAGAAATCCTTGTTTTGTTTTGGTTTTTTTTTGCTTTTTTACTAAAGGATTTTAACTCCATCCTGAAGTAAAAAGTTAATTAAATAATCTAATTAGAACATCATTGTCTGGTCGCGCTGATCCGATGCTGGAATTTAATATCTGCATCGATCCATGATATCCTGGCTGTGCCTTTAACTGGACATAATAAACTATACATGCTGATGTTGATCTATATAATTCATTCATGTTAACTGTACTTGTAAAAAATAACATACACAGCACTATATGACCAATTTCAAATGTCTTGACATGGTAACAAAAAAATATTAATAATTCAGTGCCAACATAGTATCCGTTAATATATCGGTAGATCGATGCCAAAAGTATCAAAATTGGTATTGAAATTTAAAAAGCTGGATCGGTGCATTCCTAATTTTCAAACATTATTACCAACTTTTAAACACAAAAACCCATGTTTCAGTCATAAATTGATGCATTTTTGTAAATCAAAAATGCCCCCCCGCCCCCCAAAAAAACTTCACAGTTGGTACACTATCTGCACTGTAAAAAATATAAGGCAGTTTAAATTAAAAATGTAAGTACAATTTCTGCCTTTTTTGTCAATTAAACTGAGTCTGTTTTTCTCTCTCACTTCTTTCTGTCTCTCTGTTTTTCTCTCTTCATCCTTCTTGCTCTTCTTTCGCTCCTCTCTTCTTTCTCTCTCTCTCTCTCTATCCATCTTTTTCCTTTCTCTCTCTTGCTCTCTCTCTTTTCCTCAGTCTCTTTTTTCTCCTCTCTCTCTTTCCCCCCTCTCTTTTCTCTCTTTCTCATAACCTAAAAGTAATAAGCCATTGGAATCAATGGCAAAGCAATAACTTATACATAAGGTTATTTGAAAACTGTGTATTTATCTAAAGTGGCACATTATTCAACTTTTGCTACACAATTTAAAAAGAATTAAAAATTCATGGACTAACACAAGTTTTGGTTGACTCCATCGACCGATTCATCAAACAACTAAACGACTACAGCACTACTTGTTTTAAGAACAAACTATCCTAATTTGAGCAGATTTAACAATTATCTACCAATGGAACAAGATATTTCTTTTGAGTGAAATCTGCTCAATCAAAACAATATGTTCTTAGTTTAAGTCATTTAACCTTGCATATATTTTAATTTTTGCAATGTAAATAGAAGCAGACTCTGTAGTATTTGGAAGTCTGCATATAACAAATGTATGCAATAGATAGAAATAGGAAATCACGATCACGTCTAAAAAGCAGATTGTCACAAGAATGAGCTCACGATTTGAATTTAAACACACATTGCCAGTCTACGCCAAACAAACCAGAACCAAACCAGCAGCCAATCACAGAGACTTACCCCAGTGCAAAGCATCTCCTGTCCCACTGAAATATCTACCTCTGCAGACCAGTGTTCAGAGCCGCGTCTTTGGACATGACGCTGCTACGGGATGTCCAGCTGTGTCCTCTGTCCTCTTTCCTACCTTCTCTCCTCTACATTTGACTAATACAGACAGCCGGGCCCTGCATGCTCCACATCTCGCTCTCTCCTCCTCCTGAGCGTCCATTTTGTGTGATGTCTCTTCATTAACGGGACAGGCAGGCCCAGACTTGTCCTGTAAACACTACATCTCGATATTACACAAGCAGAGAGAGTGTGTTTGGGGGAAAGACATGCATACGTAGCTAGTTTTATACAAAAAAAAAAAAAAATACAACCAATAAAGAGAAGACACTTAGCTTGATTGGGCCATTGGTCAATTTCAGGGCAACTACAAAAGAATTAACGCTAATGCTTTATAATTAGCCATTATAAAACATTTTTATAAAAAAGCATAATTGAAGAAGAAAATGTTGAAGATGAAGAAGAAGAGTATGAGTATGAATATGAAGAATATTTTGAAAACGAAGAAAATATTGAAGCTAAAGAAGAATATTAAATATGAAGATACGTATGTTGAAGAAGATGTTGAAGAGTATGTTGTTAAAGAAGATTATGTTGAAGAAGATAATGATGAAGAAGAAGAAATGTGAAGAAGAAGATGAAGAAATGTGAAGAAGATAATGAAGAAGAAATGTGAAGAATAAGACGTGAAGAAGAAGAAGACGTGAAGAAGAAGAAATGTGAAGAAGAAGAAGATGTGAAGAAAAGAAATGTGAAGAAGAAGAAATGTGAAGAAGAATACGTGAAGAAGAAGAAATGTGAAGAAGAAATGTGAAGAAGAAGAAATGTGAAGAAGAAGAAATGTGAAGAAACGTAAAGAAGAAGAAGAAATGTGACGAGGAAGAAGAATTGTAAAGAATAAGAAAAAGGTTCAACTCTAGCCTATTGTTCAAAAGACAAGTAATGTCTCTTAGGCATAAAAAATGTCCAAGTCTGAAAATGCTTTCAACTTATTTCTCAGCAAAAGCCATTACCTGATCTAAATGCACAGATGGTCTTGTATAGGAGCAGCATGGGGCCTAAGTTGTGAACTAATTATCCCTCCCTCTGCACATAAGCCCCGCCCCCTCCCTCCCCCTGTCCTCTGCTGGGATTCAGACGAGGGAAAAGCAGCCACAAGAGAGGGAACGGGGAGGTGTGCGCTCTTGTATCAGCACTGCTTTAACCCTCATCTGTTAAAGGCACAAACTGTTCATTAATCTCACAACTGATTATTTATTTATTTATTTATTTTTCTTTTATATTGCCAGGAAAAAACATTTAGAACAAATTCTTATTTAGTCCCCCTAAAGAAATGGTGCATTGCTGACTTGTTGACAACTTGGTTCAGATTCATATATGTATCACTCTGGACTGAATTCTACAAATCATCAGCATCAGAAAGGTTTTACAGTATTGTCATTGCCAGTGAACAAAGACTACTGCAGAAATGCATCAAGAAAAAGGGTAAGAACATAGCAAGTACTTGAAGATAATTGGTTGAAGCATCACCACAACAGAAGAAGCCGAGAAATCATGGTTTTGCTGAACCCAGCTGAGAGAAAAGCATGTTTTCCATTCACAAATACTTGAGTTGTCCTTGTGCACATATTTTCAAAAGCCAAAATAAGCCTTAATTCTGTTAAAATAACACGTTCATATACAGGATTTCCCACAGGATTATACTGAGAGTACTGTACGGTGGCACACGCAATCTGTATGAAATGTGAAAAAAAAAAAAAAGAAATATGAAAAAGCACTTCTTCCAAATAAAATTGAACTACCAATAAATTGTTCATCTCATGTTTAGACTATGGGGTCAAAAATTAGACCATGGGGGGACCGCCTTAGTCTCTTCTATGAATGCAAAACACTGAAATAGTATATACATATGTCAGTGCTGTTGAATTTGCTTTGGCTCACTTGGGCGTCCGTCTATACCACACAATGCTGTGCTGTGATTGGTCCAGATTCACAGCAGCCACCTTTAACTGTACAGTGGCGAGCCCTAGATGGATTGGTTAGATGCAAGTCACAAATATCCCAACAATCCATCTGGGAAAGCCAGGTTAACTTGTTGCTGATACTGTATGTATGTTTCACAAATCATCCTACCTTGTTATATTTTAGCGGAAAGACTTTTCTCTCATCTTAAGGCTGACTGTGATCTCAGGAAGTAACAACAACATGAAGTTACACAAGCAGACTGTACTATATAACAGGAGAGATCGTAGGAACGCCACACTGTTTGGCTCCAGCAAATGAAGCCTTTTGTTGCTATAAGTAAAGCTGATTTCCACAAGACAGGTGCTCAGTTATATCTTGATTTGCAAAGTTAATAGTGAACAAAAAAATGTATGTAGAGCATTTTAAAACTAAAATATAAAGTAGTAGCATTGCCAGCAGGGGTGTCGGACTGGGGGGGTAAATAGTACTAGTTTCCCCGGGGCCCAAGGCAGAAAAGGGCCCTCAAAAGCAGATCATTTTTGCTTGTGAAAGATGGTTCCTCTAAATGCAATTATTTGTGATCTCACAGTGTTCCATTTTCCTTAAAGGGTCTTTAACAAGATTTTGAAGATTTCAGTGAACAAACAGTCTCATATTCACATGGTTTTGTTTTAGAATATTGTCAATAAATCACAACTTCTCAATGGTTTCTGAAAGTAAATTTTTGTCATAATTTCGACAATTTTATAGCTTGAAACAAGTTAAAAATGTAAAAGTTATTTTGAAAATTGTGAAAGTTAGCATTATAAAGCATTCAGTTTGATCTGCTGAAGCATGGAAAAATATCTGATATCAACACTAGTTATGTGTACAATGTAGAAATTAAATGAATAAGCTATATATGAAAATTCTAGAACAAAGAAAACCCCAAATGAAAAGAAAAATAACAAGAGCTAACTAAGAAATTACAGTAAAACACAAGATTATGTATTGGGGCCCAAGAACCAAGTTTATACCTGGGGCCCAGAATTTGGTGTTACGCCCCTGATTGCCAGTAACAAAGGTTAAGCAACTGTCTACTATCGTTACTATCAAAATGATGATAACAAGACTAAACTTTGCAACGTTTTGCTGTTTTTTTTTTCACAGCAAGTTCTACTGAAAAAGTTAATGATTCTAGACTGGTCCTTGAAAAACAAATCTACGCAAATAACACAGAACACAGCATTTCAAACCTAAATCCAAGATGTCTAACAGTTTGGAAACCACAGTCATAAATTATACCCTTTGGATTTCAACTCTAACAAGACTATTCTAATCAATTGTGAATGTGGTTACCATGACGTTGTCGTTGATGTCCCTCATGTGGTAGACCTCCATGGAGACGTCTGCGGAGGAGCGGTGTGGCCCAGAGGAGCTGCTGCTGCTGCCTGGGCCCAGTGTCCTGTCGCCGGCCCGGCTCTGTTCTTCTGGAGGCAGCTCGAAATAAGTACTGTCCGGCTCTCTGCAACAGGAACCCACAAAGAAGACTTTACTCTACAATTTTTTTATTACATGTTTAGCTCTTAGGACTTAAATCTGACAACTTTCTATTTGAAATCTTTTAACAAATGGATGATATCGATATGTATTCATTTTGTTTGCAATTGTAGTCAATAAACTTATTTTTTACAAACAATAAGTGACACTGGAGAGGACCACCCAAGCACAGCCAATCAGAGTGCAGCATTTGACTCCTGATGAGAACTAATATTGACTCTGAGGTCTTGTTTACACTTTTTAACGGAAAACACAAAGTTTACTAACTAACAACTAAAAAACTTAGTTACCCCAACTTTTAAGTTAATAAAATCTGGTAATTTCTGCAAGTTAGACTCATTAAAGTTTTATATTACGACAAAAAAATGAATCAAAGCAATCTTTCTTTTAGCAGTTCTCCACCAGATTAAAATTGTTGTGATGCCAAAAGGAAACGGAACCTATTTTTCAGATCAGACGAAGAATACATGTTTTGTTGCCAAGAAGACATTACAAAGCCTTTTTATGATATCTTAAAGTATATTTATCTCTAACATGTGATTGCCATGGTGATGTTGACTTACAGAGAGCTCCACAGATGCTCAAACGTGCCGCCCTCTTCAGTGGCTGTGGTCTGGGACATCTTAGAGGAGGGGTAGTCCGGAGACGGGCTTCTCGCTCTGCACCACACACAAACAAACAGTACACACACAACAAGTTAATATACGTCTTTATTTTCCCCAACATAGTTTATGGCATGACCCTGTTAACATTGGTCTGGTCACATGATTGGTCTGGGACATGATGGCCAGAGAAAATTAATTTTCATTCATTTTCTACCGCTTAATCCCGTTAAGGATCGCGAATGACTAAAGCCTATCCCAGTAACTTTGGGCCTTAGGCGGTGGAACACCCTGGACAGTGGCAAACTCATCGCAGGGTTAGACAAACTGTCATTCACTAAAGGAAATTTACAGTGATGCCCAATTAACCTAAACATGCATGTTTTTGGAGGTGGGAGGAAACCGGAGTACCCAGACCAATCCCACTGTGACACAGGGAGAACATGCAAACTCCACCCAGAGAGATCGAGAGATGTTGATATGGTCCGACCCGGGAGTCGAACCCACGACCTTCTTGTTGGGAAGCCAGAGCTCTAACCACTTGGCTACAATTATATATATATTTTAATATATTGTCTGGATTTTCTGGGCAACTTTTAACATATCCTTTCCAAACCCTTAGCATAACTAAATAAACTTAACCTAACCCAAACCTTATCCAAATGTCTGAAGTAAAAATTTTTAAATCTATCTTTTGCTTGCATAGTCGCCAATGCAAAGTATTAGCAGTGTGGCATAACTAAATTGAGGAAACAAAATCAAGCAGCTAATCCATAAATACAAGCAGTAAGGCTTGAAAATGAACTATAGTTAGTCATTGTAAATGGGTATTTGACATTTGGGACTATTCTTGTGTCCTGCGGTGTGACATACCTCTGTAGCAAAAGACAAAAATGATTCAACAAGTGTTAGAACAGTTTTTTACAAGCATCACACTGTTTAAAGTGCAACACCTGCATTTTTAAATAATGTTAATGTGTTTTACTTGTTACTGTTTGACATAGGCTATACTTTAAAGAATATTCTCTGCATTTATTTTTTGTGTATTCACTGAAGTTACAAACACTTTGCATAAGTCTGCTTAAAGGAGACCTACAGTATTATGTGAGTTTCTAACCATATTACAGCAGTGTAATATCATTAGTTTACCCAATGCTGTATTTGGATTGATTCCTGCATGTTTGCGTAATCTTGTGTTGATCTGCAGCTGATGCTTGAGAGCTCAAAAAAAAAAGCCCTGTCTTCATCTACCACCTATCCCCGCCAACCTATCTGTATTAACTTGTGATTACTCAAAAATTCAGATTCCAAGAATGGTCAAAATGTTCATATACCCACTGAAGTTTCAGATCCTTTTTGTGTTTTACAATGAACACAATGTGAATTCTTGATCTGCATATGTCATACAGAAAAATCACAATAGGTCTCCTTTAAGATTCAGACAAATCTTTTCATTAGATTAAGACCTTATACCTTATAAAACCTGGAGCGACCTGACCAGGCCTTGTGAAACAAAATCTAGCATCAAGTTTGTGACTGCAACCTATTACGCCTATCATTCTTCTTACAGACAGTCATTTTGTTTTTCTCCAGAGTAGCATCCTATTTTTTTTTTCCTGTGGTAAAAAAGCTATGTATTTCTGTCTTCTGTCTTTCTCCATATGTGTGATCGCACCAATGTGGGCCCCGAGAGATGGCAGTGCGTCAGGGGGCCACGGAGGCGTGTGCAGGCCTGCCCGCTTCACCTCGCCCGCTGCATCATCTCCTCTCGTGATCTACAGCAGAAAGCACACATCTCCAGCAAAACTCCACCATTATTCCACACAAACACTAAGGCATCTCTGTAACCACGCCAATTTGAATCTATGTGGTCATTTTAAAGGGGACAGAATGTGCAAAGCCTATTTTTAAGTTTGAGTTTAACCAATGTTTGCTCATCCTTAGTTTACTCAGTTTGGATTGATGTATGCATGTCCAATCATCACCGAGTTTCATCCTGTACAGAGTTGGATGCTACAATTACCAAGTCATCTCAATTCACAGCTCTTCCATTGTCTGATGTTATTTGTCATTTGTCTTCTTCAGATTCAGTTTGTCTTCTGACTTCCTTGTTGGTAACTGTGTCCATCCATGTGATCTTAAGCGTTCTCTTAACTCTTTCACTGCCAGCCCTATTCTCACTTTCCACCCCTTCCCTGCCAGGACTTTTTGCTAATTTTAAGCAATATTCACAGCTCCACAAAAAACCTTGTGCAACTGGAATTATGACATGTTGTACATCAAATGAGACCTACAAGTGTCTACTTTCATTTAAAAAAATAAATGTTATTCTACATTATTCCGTTCTCTTTTTATAGGCATTTGAAATTCGTTGTTTTCATTACATTTCAGTGTTTGGCGAGAAACTTTTGAGATAACGCCCTTTTTCTAAATCAAACTTCATGTCATTGTTATTTTTGTCTGTTCTACTTTTTAGTGAAAGAATATTAGCCAGTACAATGAAATAATGTATTTAGGATAAAAATACAAGCTTCACGTGATTAAAACAATGAGGACGAGTGTCTTTTTATCTTTAAACCAACAAAACCTGTTACAGACGAGGAGACATCACGGTAGTTTTTCTACTTTCTGATGCAGATTCTATAGATTCAGACGCTTTCACAGGGCAACGATTATATTTAACCCTCCAAACATGAAGAAATACAGTAGTTTGACTTACTCTGACACTTTTGGATCGCTCACAGAAGAAAAGGTTTAGTTTTTCTCTTCCAGACTCGCTGCATATGTCGTTCTCCTCAGAGTCCTAGTCCAGTAGGATCGTCTTTTCTTCATTTTAAAGATCAAATATCTGCTCTAAACTCACTCAACAATGTTTTTAGTCCAAGATGTGTTGCCTGTAATCCGTTTGAAAAGAAACACGATCCTTTAGATGCGGATGATCACCTAAACACAGCCGACTGCGCTGCCTAATGTAAACAGGAAAGACGTGCATTTTTCCGGTCCTTGGCTTCCTCTGCGCCCTTGTGCTAATGTGATACTGCACTCCGGTGGTGAATATATGAAAGTGCAACATGATTGTTTACTACTGGTGCACCGAACACGTGCGTCAGAGAGCCATCTATCGCCGCATATAAAAAAAAGCTTATGACGACAATTGTCGTCATTGGCAGGCTACGGTTGGGTTCGTTATGACGACACGTTGTCGTCATTGGCAGGGAAAGAGTTAATAGCTCCACTGTAGAACACATAGTGTGGGTAAAACAAAACGTTTCCAACAAAAAACAAGTTGTTCTTTAATGAAAAGATGGGTATTAAATTTAGTTTTCTACATTTCTTTAAAGTCATTATACTACTATAGCAGTTGTTTGAGAATATATTTTAAAAAATCAGGTGTGCTGTTTCTTTTAAAATATATATTTAAAGATAATAAGAACTATAGAAGAAGATGTTTTCAGTCAAATAGCTCCAAGTCCAGTTGTAAGCTTTAGTTCCTTTAGTGCAGTCACCTCAGTTGACTCAGGTCAACCTCATCCCAGTCTACACCTTTGTCTTTCACCATGATGGTCATCGCAATTTCTAGACCAGACCTGAGCAAACTGCGGCCCAAGGGCCAGATGCGGTCCTTGACCTGTTTTAGTCAGGCCCTGACAATAAAACAGGAACAAGGTCATAAAAAGCTGGCATTTTTCTAAATAAAACATGAAGTTTTACAAGATTAAAATCTTAATTTTAATCAGTGTACGCCAGGGGTGTGCAATTATTTTCCACAAGGGCCATATTAGAGTTTGGAGTTAGAGTTTTATGATAAATATTAGGACAACATGTAAAGATATACACGCTCCTTATCTGAGACAATCAAATCAAAGAAATGGCCTACACTAGCCTACACTAATTTTCCAAATTGTGCTGGGGACCAGAATAAAAAAGTCCAAGAGGCGCATCTGGCCCCCTGGGCTGCAGTTTGCCCAGGTTTGATCTAAGCACATGTAGGACATCGTTATACAGATCAAAATGATAAATCTATCTATTGTCTGCTTTTATGCAAAAGTTTGACTGATTGAGTTTATTTTCGTAAACCTACAGTTAAGTATGTAAGTCAAATTTTGACTTTTTCTTCCCATTGCTCAACATTCTTTGACAAAAATGAGAATTAGTTATGTCAATGTTCACCCTCTGCCACATGTTTGAGTTGGAAAGTGACCTTCAAAAAAAAAAAATTGCCTCTAGATCCTTGGGATTTAGAAGATCCATACATTTACTTCCTAGGCGTTAGTGGCTTATATTTATTTAGGGTAATTTTCTAAATGAACAGAAGCCTAATCACACAATGTTTTTAGACTAAGAAAGTGATTTGCTTTACACTGTCTGATGAGTATAAAGTAGCGTCCATATCTTCAAAAAAGCAAGTATTATCCTCACAATATCTACAGTGTTTTGCCTGTTATAATGATGGATTTTATTATTAGTATGTGGTGACTTTCAAAGGCATTCAAAGCATATTGCGAGTAAATTTCAGCACAGTTATCAGATGGATTTATAATAATAATAATCAATTAAATAATAATAACAATAGCATAATCCCACAAAACGAGTAATGTTTCTTCATTTGCCTGCCTGCCTGCCCACGCTGCTTTGTGTTTCCTCCTCATGATTTGACGCAAAAAACTTCCGCTGGTGTTTGACTGGAAGCTGCATCACCCCAGCAACTGCACAAACTGTGGCAAAGGTGCGAGACTGCTTTGAACAAGACTAGTTCGTCATTATCTAGTTTATGTTTCTGCTTTGTATTTTTTTTTTTTATCTTCATCAGATTTCAACCATTCACACCAGTCCACATACAACATGATCGTGACCCAACCTTGAAGCCAACGCACAAGCTACAGTAGCTTATCAGCAAACTTCGTTCCCAATCAATTAAAGATACAGTCTAGTTTAAAGCTACGTGGTATTTATGATTTTCTTTTCCAAGTGCAAACATTAGGCCCTACTTTACGCGTCTGGTAAGCCTAAAAAAATCATGTAGCCTACATTTTCTTGCAAATGAATACAGTTTGCGTAAATCTTTACCAGAAGAACAGCAGGGATGTTTAATTTAGCCGATTTCCAAAGCTGCCATTGTGTGCGTAAAACGATTGTTCTGTTTTTGCGCATGAATTCAAGGCTACTCTAATTCGTTTACTAAAAAAATAAAATAAAAAAATGACAATTCTGATTTAGGAGCAATGCATTTAACGATCCTGCGAAACGATATTGCACAAGTTCTTTGAAATACACTACATTATTGACTATTACATCTCGCAAAAAGCAGCTAGCCAAACTTTGACCTATTGATGAGTTCATGAAAAGGCTGAAAAATAGGACTTGTACGCTTGATTTGTTGACTTAAAACAGCATGGCAATGTCACGAACAATTAGCTATAAATTTAGTTTTAAAGCAAGCAAATTTATTTCAATTATGGCAAAGTTTACCGGTAGTATATAACGATTGAGACAGCTCATTTCCCAGTTTTATTATTATTTTAACTAATTTATATTATTTATTTATTAGTCTACATAATTTTGGTCCAACCCCGACTCAAACTAGCTGATTCAGATTTAGATTTACACGCACGCAGGCCTGTGGGCCGTGGCCTTCCTTCTCTCTGCCGCCTCGCTGCGCGCTCTTTCCCCACATCGGTCCCACTGAAGCGACAGGTTTCAGCCTAATTGGGATTCCTCCTGGACTGACTTTATTTATTTTTTTCACTTACCAGCGACACAAAGCTGCGCTGGGGAGGTCTTTTCAATAAGCTAGGCCTATGATATAAACCGAGTGTCAAGCGAACGAATGAGGAAAAACTGCGCGTAATGGAAAAACAACGAATTTTCTGTAGATTATTGTAGCTTACGATGTAACACGTAAACAAATGCAACAAAGACACGCATGAAACCAAACGAATTTGACGCGTAATGACGATTTTGAAGCATGTTAGTCAATTTAAAATGTAAAAAAGCAACAAAGACATCCACGAAAACAAGCCAGTTCAGCTCAAAAACACCACATTATAAACGTAAAAGAAATTGTTTAACATTTCTGATCTCCCGCAACAATAGATGTCTGCGGAAAGTGTTGTTTGCGCTTCACCTGCTCTTTCACCTGCGTGTGTGTGTCCGTCCGCTGTGCCAGGTTACGTGCATCCATGACAACACACGCACAGCACAAGGACAAGTGTGATGTGGTCACGTAATAAACATCAACGCGTTTTGCACTGCCACAGTTTCAGACAAAACGGAGACCTCTAATAGTCCTTTCATATGCTTTTACCTAAAAAATTTAATTAAATAAATAAAAATTGTTATGGCCTTGATTTAATAACACGAGTATGCTAAAGGATGCGCATTAATAGCATAGTTAAGAGTTGTGTCTGAAAGAAAATAGGCCCTTTTGCGTCAGATTTTTTAGCTTTACGCTTTTTCTTTGCTTTCAAACCTTGAAGTAACGTTTCCATTCATGTAAAAAAAAATAATAATAATAATTACGCTATTATAAACCGTTTTCATTAACAAAACCACGTCAAGTAGTGCCAAACAATATATGCGTAAAATACGAACAAAATTAGCATTAGCCTAGCCAAAAACGACGTTAAAACACGTACCTTGATGCTAATAAAATCCCAATCCAATCGGTAAAAAAAAAAACACGCTGGAATGACGTTCTAGCCCCAAAAACAGCTTTCAGTTTCTTGCGCAAAACATCGAGCAAACCTTCGTCAAACGACAGCAAAACATCACCACGACTGTTTGCATAAGATAACTGTGGAAATGATGGATTATTGTTATTTTTTCCTCTCCAAAACGTTCAGCGTCGATCAGGAAGAAAAGTGATTTGCATGTGCGGAGTAGTTGAGCGAAGTGTGAGCCAGAGGGAGCCCGAGGAGACGTAGAAGGCAGGAGGCGGTAGCGCGCTTTGGGCACATTTAAGCGGTAAAGTCTGTGTTCCTGGCTCTTTACGCTCTGTCTGACTGGTGAGAACATCAACGAAATGAGCTTGTGTCAAACTAACAGATAGCAAGTGATTAAATATCTTTACTCAAGTCCTACTGTGCTATAAGTCCTACTATATTTCTAACTCAAGTTACTTGCATATAAATTAATTGCTTAATTTATTTATTTATATTATTTTTTTTTTCAGGAACCACAGCACCACTAAAATACTGTCTGTCAACTTAAAGCTGAATAAAATATAATAAGGAAAATGTGTTGTAACATCACATTTCCATAAATAAATGAGTAATCAAGAGTAAATGAAACAGGATTAGTGTTGTGCAGTGTCTTAACAAATGTGTGAGAAGCTCAAAGTAACTCACAGTAGTGTTACATTTTTGAGACAGTAATATGTAATACAAGCATATTATTTTTTTCTTCCTGTAGCTAATATATAAAGTAGCCTATTACAATTTTACAGTAACTTACCCAACACTGGCTATATGTAGGGGAGACCATGGGACAATTGTAATACTTTTTGCCAAATTTGAAATATCAACTTAATCTTTGTTAATTTCCTGCTTAAATCTAGATGAAATGAAAGAGGCAGATCTTGGCTTGACATATGATAGGTTTGGGTTCAGTGAAACTGTAACCTGAAGCCGTTCTATCCATTTCAAGACAAGAAAGTCAAGTGTTACAAATGCTCCACAACAGGAAGCAATTGTAACCAGTGGTTGTAACACACCAAAGAGGAAAAACACATTACAGTCTGCTCCACTTTAGTTTTTTTTTTGTTTTGTTTTTTTCAACTAAAGTGTGAATGTTTCTGGAAAAAAAATAACGCTCTGGTTAAAATCAGTTAAGCAAATGATACACAAACCTTTCTGATGATACACAAATTCTTTCTTTCTTTCTTGCCCCAGATGAGGGTGGCCATATTTGCATAGCATTGGTTTGTTGTTGTAAAACTCACCAAATGCATTCCTCAAAACCTATTCACAATCATAAAAATGACAGTCGTATCTCTTTGTTCAGAACAAAAACATGAGCTCATGTGATGTTTAACTTTATTGCTCAAAAAAACTTCAAGAAACATCTGTAGCCTTCTCTCTTCTCTTAATTCAACTATACTTCTAAATAGTTTAAATCAATCGGATATGTTTTGTACACATCTGATAAAGAAAATGAATCTTGCCTTGTTACATTGTCAATTAGTGCTGTCACAATAAAAGCATTTCAACCTGTTAAGCAATGGTTTTGACCTAATTGTAATTAATTAGATCAAAACTCTTCTAATGTTAACAGGTTTTCACTTCTTGAGACATAAAAATACACAACAACACGCTCATTTTGTTCAGTTTATGTTCATAGGGTCATTAAAATAGGTCCATTGTGAGAAAATGTAAAAATTCCTCGTCTCCCAAAGTGTGATGTCATCAGATTTTTCTTGTGATTCAACAGGGGTCTGCAACTTGCGGCTTGAGAGCCACATGCGGCTCTTTAAAGACTTCAGAGCGGCTCCTTGGGGTCTGATTGAGAGTGTGATACTTGTCTGTGTATTGGGGGCCCTACAAGTGTTCTTCTCTATAGCACAGATAATTGCATGATAAAGCATACTGTACACATATATGGGCTGTGTAAAGGGACATGTGACACAAAAACAGGAACAGTAAAGAGAAACTCGAGGTTTGGGACCTCTAACAACAATGTATAATGTCATATTCCAATCTTGGACAATCTCATAATCTCTCCAAATCAAGACTTTTAACAAAATGCGCAGTTATTTGGAGGTTGTTGACTTTTTTTTAAATTATTATTATTATTATCAATATTGCACCGGCAAGCAGAAAGTGGCAGATTGTTTGCTCAAGCTTTTCCAATAGGCAATAAATAATAAAATTTGTGTCTGTCCATCTGGTTTGTATAATTTAATAGTTGTGTCTTTTTCTGACATTAATTTTCTTTGAATCGTTAATAACGTTGTGATTGTGTGAAATATCTATAAGGTCATTTCATACATTTTCAATCTGTTGATTTAATTTATTTTTGCTCATTTGGGCTACTTATTATGTTGCAACAAAAAAACATGCATTCAAATTCGTTTTAGCTGCCTTACATCTGAATAAAGTAATATTTGCCTACCCATAGAATGTTGTAATGTCACTTGAACAGAACCTATTACACCAAATCTTTAGCCTTTAGGGAGACTTGATTCTGACCCATGAAAAAACTGAATATGAATTCTGCTTTTACTGTTAGAGGACTATACCTATAAACGATTTATGAACCATAGTCTTAATAACTGTAAGTAATACTTTGCAAAATATCATTGTAAATAATTTCTGCAATATTACTACGTTTCCCAGAAGCTCAGCTTTCAGTATCCTGCGCTGATTGGCTGTTACCTCTCTGACGTCACCTCCTCACCCAAACAAACTGTTGCGGAGCTGTCCCGTGGAGGTGAGCTGCTTATTTAGCTACAAACTCGACTTCCTCGCGTGTTTCTCAGCTTTTCTTTTTATTTTTACCGCCCAGGTATATTGCAGCAACGTCTGCAACCAATTTTAATGCAAGTCAGTATATTTTAGATAGGATCAGGTAAAAAATCGCGCAAAATGAGTGACAGTAGCTCACGTTAGCCACCGTTAGCTGTAGCTTTGGCTTGTTGCTCGAGCTGACACTGCACTAATTCAAGTGTATTTGACTTTTCATGCATTTAACGTAAAAAATCTTTAGCCTTTGCTGTTTTGCGTGGCTGTACTATATTGGCAATGTGTATAAAAGAATGCTACACGTGCAGTCTTACCTTTTTGACAAAAAATAGTAGTGTTGGATTGCCTAATGAAATAAGCTACAAATTTACAATATAGGTGGCTTAGCTTTAACATTAAAATTATGTGTTGCATTAGTTTTGGTCACGTAAGTCCATCTTGTGTTTTTTTTTACGGGGGTGGGCATTATGTTTATAAGCTGTACTATATTGCAATATTCTCATGTTTTTATGTCCTCTTTGCAGATGAGATGACAACATGAACTTCTCCGAGGTTTTCAAGCAGTCCAACCAACTATGCAAAGTGTCTCCGGATGGAAAATACTTGGTACATTTTCTGATTGTGACATTCTCAGGGCCAGAGGTTTATTAGAAATCTTGGTTACTATCATGGCAGGACTGGAGTCTAAAGCTGTGTTCTAGGAAGCTAAGTACAGAGATATTTCCCACTTGTAAAAATGCGCTGGAACTGGTAAATATGAACTCAACATGTGAACTGGGAGCTAAAAAGTGAATCTGAAGGGTTTAACTGCCACAAAAACTATGCGAATATTGGCTACAGGTTATTTAATGTTTACAGATGTTACTTTTGCTGAACTTACAGGTTAGCAATAGCAATATTGTTTACATATGAGGTCATTCGTTGGAACTCTTTGAACTGGGAACCGATAATCTTCAACTGGGAAATATCCGACATCCCAGTTGCATGTAATGCAGCATAATACTGAAGTTTGGAGAACAACTATTGTGCATGTAAATATTAAGAAGTGTGACTCCATCTGAAGTTATAAACAACATAATGAGAGTTAAAGTTTTATATTGTTAAAGAATCACAAACAAAAGAAGACTTTTAGACTTCATGTAGATCAATCATATCTGTATCATACAGTGTGTGCGCAAGGGTCTCAAAAGGTTGTAAAAGTTGATCAGTTAAAATAGCCTTAAACAAAGGTCAATGTATTCAAAAAGTCCTAATCACATTTTGAAGTATTATTTTTTTGTGAAGTAATCAACTTTTAATTATTCAATCTTTACACAAAAATTACTTGGTTAAATGTATAATTTGGTTTTGACGGAGTCCTATTTTTTCAAGCTATTAAAAAAAAATCCTAAAAAGGTAACATATTTCACTTCAGTCTCCCTGCATTTACCCTAATCATAACAATAGGTTTAGATCACTGGCAGCAACATCCAGTTTACTTTAGTTCACCTGCAGTAAATTTAACAATGCCTAAATGTTGTACATCATGTGTCTCTTTATCCTTGGACAAATTAAAGAGTGGAGTTAAGTTGCCTAATATTTAGTTTGCACCCTGAGTTAAAATGATTTCAAAACAAACAAATAAACAACCTCACTGTGACACGACTTTGACCCTGAGAAGGAAACAAAAAGTTTCCATGTTCCTTCAAAACTGCTACTTCAGTGTTATCTTGTAGACAATATCCACGTCATCCTCTACTCAAAACTATAAGTAAATCCATGTTTTCTTTCCCTTATTTTCCAGGCGACTTGTGTGCAGTACAGACTGGTGGTGCGCGATGTGACCACGCTACAGATCCTCCAGCTGTACACCTGTCTGGACCAGATCTCTCACATGGAGTGGTCATCGGACTCACAGTTTGTCCTCTGCGCCATGTACAAGAGAGGCCTTGTGCAGGTGAGGAGCCGGTCTAAAGCAGGTCAATAGAGCATGGTCTTGCGTCACCTTAGCGTTGTCTGAAACATATGCACGCATCTTTTGAAAGTGGAGCAAGTTTTCAATTAATTATAATGAGTATTTGCTAGATCATCAATGGTAGTTGCCATCCAAACCAATAACATTAGGATTGTCTTTTGAACAGGCATAGGTTTCTGCTGGATCTTATAAAGTCTATAAAAGTCTCATAAAGAAAAGTCTGAATTTTAGGCCTTAGAATGTCTTACATTTGCCATTGTTGGTCTTAAAAAGTTTGCACAGCTCATACTTTTTTTAATGAGGAAGTTTATGTCAGAATTTCCGATCATATCACACTACTACATCAATAATATTCACAGTAATATTCTGCAACTTGTATTGTATTTCTTCTACTGTTATTTGGTTGGTGGAAAAGGCAGTTGCTGTATAGAGGTTATGCACTGACATCATTTTGCTTAGCAACATTTAGAATGAGTGGCATTTCTTCAATGTATTTCTTTGTTGTCGTGGCAACGGCTTGTCTGCTACAAGCAATGTTTGTTAACAACAGTTGATGATTTAGGACATTTTAACTGCAACAAACAAACTCAAAAACATCTTTTTTAAGAAGAAAAAGGTAATAAGTTCAACTGTGTGTGAGTTTAATGTCTGATAAATGTGAGAAGCTAAAGTTTGTCTACTTTGCTACAATGTTGACTTGATTTCTCCTTTTACTTGTCAGTTACAAACCCAGTGCTCAGTAGACTTGTTGTGGGTTGAATTTGTTATCAAACTGTAGTTTATTTTTCCTGTTTTAGCTGTTTATTGAACTCAGAGAAAATGTTCTTTCTCTCCATTAACTCTCATGCATCCTTGCCACTCAGCATGAACATTTAGAATGCTGTGATGTCACCTGCATAACCTCTATAAATTGCGTTGTTTTTTGTTCGTATATCAGGCGTTTGATTGGTCTAATTGTAGCATTATATTTTATTTTTAAAGACCCACAAGAAAAAAAGCAGCATTTTGAAAATAAATGCTGATAATGACTAGTGGAATAGGTCTTAATTTGTGTATTTTTGTGGTCTTTAAATGATCTTAAAAAGTCTTAAATGTGACGCTCCAACCCGGCAGAAGCTCTGATGACTGCAATCACTTATTTTCCCAATTAAACAAAAACTATCAAGACCACATTTTTCTTATGATATGGAGTTTTATCAGAACAATTATGAGACCAAAGGCTTCATTTATCAGGAGGGTAAATGTGCATGTGCAAAACAGGTTAAGGGGAGCTAAAACCTGACTCGACAACAAAAATGTAAAGTGATGCACAGCGTTTTTAGTGGAGATGTCCATGTTTCAATAGTAAATTGAGTGCAAAATGCTCACAAAAAGCACATGCATTTTTCTGTTAGATCTGACATATATTAATATTTCCATCTGCAACAATAATGTCATTAATTAAATTGGATAAAAACAAAACAAAAACATTTAAGTTGAGTGTTTTATCAGCAATTTTAGGTGAGATTAAAAATAGATTAATTAGATTGATTAATTAATTACAAATCATAATTAATTAATCTCTTCAATTTTTTAATGACTCGACAGCACTAATAATCGCAACATTCTACAGACCTAAAGTGATTATTGTTTAAATGCAGTTTCTTTTTGTAATACAAATGGTTAATGGGTTTATTCACCTAAAAAAAAAACACTACAATTTAAATTGTCAAAATATTTTAAAAAAGCAATTATATACAGTATATATATAGAGATACATTTGCTTTTATAAAGACCTGACGGCGCATCCATACAAGGACTGCAAAGGGATTTCAGGAAGAAAAGGAGCCACACTGGAGGCTTTAAAGGCCCTACGTTGATTAGGAAAGTCAATTTTTCAGTGTGTTTAGAACAAATACATTGAACATTGAAATCAGAGCTTGAATTGTTATTATTGTGACAACACAAATTGACAGTGTGACAAGACAAGATTCATTCCCTTTCACACACATATTCTAAACTACTTGAAAAAATATTTATTAAGATAGATTCTTGGATAGATTATTACTATCTATATATTTTTTTTTCAAGATCACAGTCCAATATTGTAACTTAAAATGTAGTCAGCTGTCAAAATATTGAAGTTAAATAAAACTTTCTCTGCAAATCCATCCTCCTGAAGAGTTGATCGTTGCATACGCTGATCACAAAAGTTTCTAAAAGTGTTTCTCGCTGCTCACCTTTGAAGAGGAATCCAACGCCAGTCTTTCATGTTGACCAGTCTGTCTTGTGGTGAGTTGTTTGGGTTGTACCAGGGAAGTCATTGATGTCTCTCTCTCTTCTCTCTCTCTCTCTCTCTCTCTCTTCTTTCTCTCTCCTCTCCTCTCTCTCTCTCTCTCCTCTCGTCCTCAGGTGTGGTCTCTGGAGCAGCCCGACTGGCACTGTAAGATCGACGAGGGCTCTATAGGGCTGGTCTCGTCGCGCTGGAGCCCGGACGGACGTCACATACTCAACACCACGGACTTCAAACGTAAGTGCGAGAGAGGCTTCGTGTGCCCAAGCCGCTCCGCGCGCTCTGTTGCTGGGGCCCGTGAGGAAGGGGGGGGGGGCCACTGAAAATAGCCAGACACCAGAGCCCTTTTTTCTTGAATGCACCCCGCCACCCCTCGCCACCCCACCTGCTGCATGTATTCAGGCCCGGTTTCACTGCCCGGGGCTCCTGTTAGCGTCCTGTCACACCACGGCTCTCAAGTGCCCCCGGAACACCGGTCACTATGCGTATGCGGTCGGACGTCTGGTATTTCCTCTGGCTGCAGCGCTCATTAGAGGGGATAGTGTGAATGAAAACATTTACAAGTCCAAACACTGGTTTTCATTTAAGAGTTACATATCGGACACAACTGTTTAGTTTGCTCGGCTTATGCTTGTTGAGTATGTAAAAATAATAAAATAGATCGGCCTCAACAGACTCTCAACGCTTGAATTGATATTTTCACTACTCTGAGGCTGAAATATTAATTAGAAACGTTCTAGAATTTGATGTTATAATTTCCTTTTTGTCTGTTGTAAATATAAATTGTTGTTTGGCATTAATCAAAAAACAATTCTTAAAAAAAACAAAAGATTTCTGATTATGTTATTGATTGTGGCCTTCTGATAAAAGCACGCAACATTTTAAAGTACTGGTGCCAGCCGAGCACTGTCAAGAGAAGCCACATAGGCCAGAATGGATAATAAACCTAGTGCTGTGCTAATTGCAAATTTCAATTTTAAATCCAAGTATTGCTATAATCGTTTACAAAAATTGTGTAGTCGAGTAATCGTGATATTTGACTGTATCTTATAGGCCTGTTCATAAGTGTTCTTTATTTCCTTGACATGGAAAATAGGTGGTTTCTTTACAATTTTAGGATGCATTTGTTTATTTCAGTTTTTATATCTTTTTCTCTCCCCGTGGCTGGGTGGTTTCCTCCGGGCACTCCGGTTGCCCCATCAACCATAACGTGCAGGTTATGGAACGCTTGGTGGTGGAGGTGCAAGGTGTTTAGACGAATCGCTTTTGCTGAGCTTTCCCAAGGCTGTGTGAAGCACTTTCGAAGACATCAGTCTGTGTAAATGTGGTATAGAAATAAACCATTCATTCATCTCTTCGCTGCATTTAAGGGTTGCGCTAACGTTCTGCAGCCTCTCTAAGCAAATAATCATTCGTGATTTCAATTATGATTTATATAATCATGATTATTATTTCCATCATAAACAACCAGCCCTAAATAAACCTATGGAAACAAGGCTTATATTTCTGAGATGTGACTATTACACCTAAAATGTGCTCAAAGGCAGCAAATTGCAAACAATTTGTCCCAGATTTTCTTGTGCAATATAACATAATGTAATTTGTTACAGGACATACAGTAAATGTGTTATGTTACCTACATTTTAAAATATGGTCCTCGACCAACTCTGACTTTGACTGTTTTAGCACCATTTTCATTTGAGTTTGACACTCCTGCCCTATAGTGTGATGACATAATTTATAATCAGATAGGATTTTATTATTTTTTTGGTTAAGCTGAGATGTATTTAGTAATATTTAGTAAAATCTTAAATTGAATGATCTTAACTTGGTTTACTTAGTTTAAATGAAATGAGTAGTTCAACCTGCCATAGGCACTCTAACATTTGATAATGAAGCCTTTTAAAATATAGTTAAAATAAGTCTGAATGATTATGCAATCACGTAATTTTTAAGCATATTTTATTATATGTATTTTTTAACTGCAAACATGTACCAAGTTGAAAAAATACTTAGAGCCCCTTCTTGCTTAAGTTCCTTGAGAGTGTAATAGTAGAACTTGTGTGACTATAGTCATACAGCAGAGGGAGACAACAAGCACCTCAAACTTTATGTAATCATCTAACCCAAGAGCCTCAAACTAAAATGGAGCTGGGCCAAAATGTTCAGAGTCAGAGTAGGTCAAGGGCCACATTTTAATATACTGTATAGGCCTGACAACTGGTATATATTCTCTACAAAAAAAGGTTATTAGGGTCTATAAAGTCTAATATAACAAATAATACAGTATATGCAATTTGTCATATTCCATTGCATTTTAGAGGTTTTATAGGCAATTTAGAGGGTTTCAACAGTACGCAAAAAAAAAACAAGTTTGGTTCACATCATTATGCGCAGTTATCGCCACTATCAATACTAATCAGAAATCCTCCTGGTGGCCGCTTTAATCATCCCGGAGGCCAAATGCAGCCCCCAGGCCGTGAGTTTGAAACCCCTGGAACGATTGTGCGAATCCTTACCTCGTCTCATTGCTTTATCATGCTGTGTCACGTGTTTCCCAAGCCAGGAATTGAGTGCAGTGAATGTAATTTGAGGTATAAACACACAGAATCTGGCAATGATTTAGAAACTCATAGAATGCTTACAAACTGGGATAATTTGTAATAGTCTGTTTAAAAGACGGCTAAACAAGATACACCAAATAAGTATGAATCAATCTAAACACAAGTCTATTTTGCATGAGTTTTGCTGCATTTAGAACATTGCCTCCAAGTTCATCTGAAGAAGTGTCTCCTTCCTTGGACATCACGGGTGTTTTGACAGAGAGAAGGGGGGAGCACCACCGTGGAGCTGAACCTGACCCGGGACTCACTTGACAGGTGCTGTGTGGTCCAACTCGCGCCCCGTCTGCTCCGGAGAGGGGTGCAAGGAGTGCAAGCGTCTGCGGCATGTCTGCTTTGTGTCTGTCTGCAACTTCCAAAATAAAAACGCAACAGAATGGAGGCTCCGGTTCCTAAAGAGACACACACGTGGCCTTGGCGTTGAGCAACAGCGTCTCACACCATCTGACAGTCAATCGAGAAGGCGAAATGAGCAGAACTTGTATTGATAGAGACTTGAGACACACATATTGTTGTTTTTGGCATTGAAGTTTGTTTATCTTTTTTGAGCAATCATCAGTTTGCTTGCTGACTCTTATTTTCCCTTTTGCCTAAAGCCCTTCAGGTTACAAAAGTTTTGACAATTATTTTAACCTACAGTGTTCGGATTTACAGTTGTTCGGTTGTTGGTCTATTTAGATGGAGGACAGGATGATTAGTGACAACTTGTCTGTTCATATATGAACATTGTTTAAAAACATCTTTCTATTAGTAAGAGAAGTAGAATTTAAATGTTTAGTTATATTTTTCCGGTGAGATTTAAGTACTGAAAAATATCTAATACTTATTATTCCAAACTCTGTGGTCTGTACTTAAATGACCCATGCATTGCAAATGTTGTCTGGAGTAAAAATATATAGAATATCGAGTATGTAATACAAAAAAAACATCTAAGAAAGATTCTTAGAGTTTTTCTATTGTTCATAGATAAATTGGCCTTATTTTTCTCTTATTTTATGTTCACATCTCCATTCATTCTTTATAGGGCCTTTACCGAGATGTGCTATAATTAATCAATAATTAAAAATCACAAAGCAGAGAGTGGATTTTAACTAGTTTAAAACTGGCAGCAAGTTCAGACCTTCACATACGAAGTAAATAGGAGTAGTAAGTAAGTAATCTTTATTTGTATAGCTCATTTCACAGACTTTGAGTCTGCACTTCACACTGTTATTGGTTGGTGGGGAAACCGGAGTGCCCGGAGGAAACCACCCAGACACAGGGAGAAACATGCAAACTCCACATAGAAAGGTCTTGGGCCGAGTGGGAATCGAACTTGCGACCTTCTTGCTGTGAGGCTAGAGCGCTATCCACTCTCCCACTGTGCTGCAATGCTTCATTAGGGAAAGCCTGTGTTGTTATTTTGTTGTATTAGTAAAAACTTAAATAAAATGCTATAAGCAGTAAGATAGTAATTAGTTAGGAGCTGTGGGTGACAGGCAGAAAAAAAAATCAGTACCACTTTGCGAGCCTTTGTAAACCATCTGGAAGCCCCAGTATGTTGTAGATTTGCAGTTATAATTGGGAAAACTGAGTGTATGGTTCAATGCCTTGGCTGGTCACTTTTCTAATGTATTTGTGACGACATGCTGGACTTCCCCGATTACATCTTGAGTTTGTCTGATCACTAACACCAGCTGCAAAAACACTGCTCCTTATATCTTCATTCTCCGCCATCTTTACTCATGCACTGAACGGTTTGCCAGCTCTATTTCAGATGTATTTATTGGCAGACTTTAGTGTCACTTTAACCATTTATAACATAATCTCCCCAATCTTTTTGACATGCGTCTTTAGTGGCTACTGCTTGGCACTTAGCTACCCAGATTTGTAATTGCGGTTGATAACGTCGTGTAATTGGTGCAGCATAAGCGGCCTAACACCTTGGCAAGTGGTCCGCTGAACTTACCTTCACCCGCTCCAAGATTTCATTAAGACAGTGGCTGACCGTGTAGGTGTCGGGCTTAAATTTCATCCCCGCTCATAAACGGGCCTGCTATATTAACTTGTTATGGACAGCTGTTTTCGGATCGTGCCTCCAGCGCTCTGTTTGTCTGCATATGTGTCAGTAAATCTGCTTAGCTTAGCCGCGCGTCACTCCCTCCGCGTTTAGATATGCAGGGACGCGCATAGTTAAAGTTCACAAGTTTTATTGGGACAGTAGGAAAAGAAAATAGTTTTATTAGCGATAACAAGAGTTTGTGGCAGCCCAGACAAGCTAGTGTGATTGGGATGGAAGATGTGAACAGTGTAGTGGCTTGGCGTGAATTTTCTTGATTTAGTGAGGAAAATTTATATTAGCATTTTTTTTTTTTACATTTGCAATATTTAGTATGGATTTTAAAAACAAATTATCACTGATCGCTGGATGCTAGGGATGGTCTATATAGTGTTATCAACATTGGCTCATATTGTCAGTTTTTAAACAATATTTATATTGGCCAATATGCAAACGCTTCGCCCATATTTGGTGCCAATATTTATCGAGATGGAAGCTAAATGAACATTACATAATTTTGCCACACAATACAGTGCATTCGGAAAGTATTCACAGCGCTTTACCTTTTTCACAATTTGTCATGTTACAGCCCCATTCCAAATTGTGTTAAATGAGTCTCTTACCTCAAAGTTTCCTACACACAATACCCCATTATGACAATGTGAAAAATGTTTTTTTTTTTATTTAATAAAAATAGAAAACTAAGAAATCACATTTACATAAGTATTCACTGCCTTTGCCATGAAGCTCAAAATGTAGCTCAGGAGCATCCTTTTTTCATTGATAATTTTTGAGATGTTTCTACAGGTTGATTGGAGTTCGCCTATGATAAATTCAGTTGTTTGGACATGATTTGTAAAGGCACACACCTGTCTATATAAGGTTCCATGGTTGACCGTGCATGTCAGAGCAAAAACACCAAGCTTGAGGTCAAAGGATTTGTCTGTAGACCTGCGCGACAGGATTGTCTTGAGGCACAAATCTGGGAAGAATACAGAAAAATCTCGCCTGCTTGAAGGTCCTGATGAGCACAGTGCCTCCATTATTCATAAATGAAGACCTTTGGAACCATCAGGTAAAGTGGCCAGATGAAAGACCGCAGACCATAGATTTTTATTTTTCATGGTTTGAGAGTCATTCAGGTGACTTTTAGCAAATCCAGACAGGCTGCCATGTTGCTTTTACTAAAAAGTGGCTTTCATCTGGCCACTCTACCATACAAGCCTGGAACAGCTTTTTACAGCAAGAATCAAAGGAAAACCAATCAAATTTACAAATTTAAAAATCATTTAAAGATGATGTGTGTAACTTTTCTACTAACAGGTTCCTACACTATGAATATCTAATCTTCAAGATTAGATCTTGACTGGAACTTTCCAGTCAGTGGAACTTTCCATTGACTTTAAAGTTCCAAGATGTATTTGTTTGTGGGTTATGTGATGTCATTTCTAAATGCAATTTTAGTTTGAGCTGTTGCCTCTCCATAGATCTGACTTGTACAACTGGGCTTTGTTGTGACTCATGCTTCTCTCTATAGTTAATAATAGTATAACACAATTTTTACAAAATTAAATAATGTGGTTTACCAAAATAGCTTGCATTGGCCATATTTTATTAAAATAAAAGTTTGGGAAACAATCTGATTTTCTATACTGTCTAATCTACTATGTCATTACACTTCTCATTCTTCATGGAAACAAGCAGGTCAGCTCTGTGGAAATGAGCCCACTCTTAAACAAACTTGGAGACAGGCAGGTGGCCAGTCCCCCCCTCACACAGTGATCTTTTTACTGGATAGCCCTTTTCTAATATGTGACATCACACGCATCATAAACCAAATGATATTACGGAACACCTGTCAATCATTCCAGATGCTTCCATGTCAGAGATTTAATGGTCGCGTCACATGAAACCTCTCCGTGTATTGTGAGCACTTGTCACCGTAGCCCCCCCGCTCGTCTGAATTCCTCTCGTTTATCTTCGGACCTCGCAAAACGCCACTCACACATCCACGCTAATCCACGTTTACCAGCCGACGGGCGACAAACTGCGGGCGGAAAAAAACCCGTGCCAAGGCCAGCACTGAGCTCTGCCACTTCTCTAATGGTTTTTTCACATAGCAGGCATCGGATTAGCAATAACATTCCTGCCTATTGCTATTGGAACCCCGCTAACGTGTAGCATTGTTGGCAGCGTCCTTCCAATACTTTTACTTGACAATGATGGGACAATGGTATACGTCCTGCATCCAGATCTGGTTCCATGGCAGTACAGGGGGGTGTAACAGGAGAATAAAGCTATATCGGTTGGACGTGGCTTTGGATGAAGAATGCCCACGATGTAATCCGGCGTTGACAGATCGGTCTATATGGCATTGGACGCACTCAGGCAGAGCTGCAAGAATGACTGGTAGCCGGGACTTTTCAGTAACAAAACTCTTGTCGCATGTGGCCAGCTCTGATTGCAAGATTTCACACATGACTGTTTTATAAATATGTGTTTGACACTTTATTAAAGACATGAATTGGACACAGTGCAGTATTTGCTAGGGCCGTTAAAGTCATTTTGGTATTGGTGCTGCTACTTGTAAGAATGTCATCCCTTATTGCAATCAACAGTATTGATGAATTAATTTAGTTAAGCCATTTCATTTCACGTATAAATGGAAAGACGATGGTGTTTCTTGTGATGGAGGGTACACCGCCTGATTGTCTAGAAGTAAAAAATGACAATTGTTTAAGCCATAGTTTTATCATAGTTGTTTTATTTCAGAACTGACGCTGCATCAACACACCAAAAATGAAGACAAAAAGCAAACAAAATGAAAACTGGTGAATAGTGACATGTATAGTCGTTTCTTCAAGTTTCTCATTCAAAGAAATCTATGTTCGTATTGAATGCAGCAAAATGTCAATCATCTTAATTCAGTTAGTTTTATAATTTAATGTAATAATTCCCTGGGTGTTGTCATCTTAATGTTGTATGTTATTTATATATCGCTACTTATTTCAACAGTAAACATTTTAATACACTTTACAAAACTGTTTACAGGTTGTCCAAAGAATTGCATTGTTGAATTTCTTGATGCATATGAAGACGTTGACAATTCTCAATCTTTCCTTCCATCAATCCATTGTCTTCCACTTAAATCAGGGTTGAGTTGTGAATATGGCAACCTGACGGGGAGACCAGAGTTCCCTTTCTTCACACCTCCATTTATTCTACAGGGATCCTGCAGTATTCCAGGACAAGTACAGAAACATAGTCCTGGGTCTTTCGGAGTCTTCTCCCAGTGGGAGATGCCCAGGACATTTCACCAGGGAGACATCCTGGAGGCATTTGAAAAAGATGCCCAAACCACATCAGCTGGCTCTTCTCGATGAGGAGGAGCAGCGGCTCTTCTGAGAGTTCCTCTCTTGGGACTGAACTCCTCACCCTATCTCTGAGGGAGTACTCAGCCACCCTGGGGAGTAAGCTCATTTCGACTGCTTTTATGTAACATTTTAGTTAGAAAAAATGTAATTCTCACTCATCTATAAATGCACATACAATGGTAGAGCTTCATTTGTTGCAGAATGAGCAAAAGTTTCTGTGGCAAATCAAGAAGAATTTTAAAATTGGCTTTTCAAGTTTCTTGGAATGCACGTATTTGCTCCTGTTAACCTGAAATCTATTCATTTATCTCTAGAGGTCTAATAAGCTTTCAAACGTATCAAACTTTATTTATACATTGTCTCTAAATGTGGAACCAGTGGTTTGTAAAGCCATCATTTCTTCTTGGATAGATAAACAGCAACTGTTTTGAAGAGCGGGTCTTGAATTCTCACACCCGCACCGACGCCTATGACCCATCACCGGAGCTGTACCTCACCTTCAACGCAGAAACCCCATCGTACGTGTCGCTTTACCGCCTCGAGATCTCACTGCACAGGGCTGCATGTGGAAAAGCATTTCCCACCTCTTTTCCTCAGCTGCCCCCCTTCTTTCTTCCTTGGCACGGTTTAAAGTTACGCTGCCTTTTGCGTCGGCCTCTCGGTGCTTCCCCTATGCGCAGGCTTCAAGGCATCTCAGAAGTTTGTTTGTGTCGCGGCCTGTTGCCATGGAGATGTGCTGGAGGAAGCGTGCAGCGTGGTGGTACCACAGGGGTCGCACAGTTGGAGGTGTGGGGCCGATTCCCGGGGCCACACTTCAGGGCTGTGAGGGCAGAGACACAAGCTCGGCTCAGGTGTCCGGCCGGGCTGCACGATGAAAGCTTTGTCACCGGGAGATTTATAGCAGCGCATTCCCGTATTCCAAGTACAAGGAATGAGAAGGGAGTGTGTTTTCTACTTGGACACAAACATTGGCCCATGTGCAATCTGTGGTCGTTGTGAGGCAATGAAACAATTTCTTAAAAGTGTTCTCGGATTTCATGGTCAGTTCTCCAATGTGTGAAATGGTAAAGAAAGTAGTAAAAGTAAAATTATATTCAAATCTTTCATAGTAAATGTTGTTTCCCTTTGCCATTGCCCAAAAAAGGTGGTTGAAGGAGACATCAGGTGCACCTTGGTCACAACAAAGCTATTATATTCTGCTTTAATCTATGCTATTTTGCGTCATTCTGCCACAGTTCTGTTGACATAGATGTATTATTGTGGAAACTTTGTCAATTAAACTTTTGCTGGCTACATGCGTGTGCAGTCAAAGCTTGGTTAAGCTCTGTGTTGTTGAGACAAACTTCTTTTTAATCAATCAGCAG
Source organism: Mugilogobius chulae (assembly GCA_038363315.1). Lineage (NCBI taxonomy): Eukaryota > Metazoa > Chordata > Actinopteri > Gobiiformes > Gobiidae > Mugilogobius > Mugilogobius chulae. The sequence goes on from CM076414.1 coordinate 1,319,538, forward strand.
ATGACTGTAGTCGACCAAAGAAATTCTTGGTCGACTAAAAACGTATCTCATTGACTAAAAATGAGCGTGGATTAAAAAAAAAAAAGAATTAAACTAACCATTTATCCTAGCGGCTTCCAACCTTTTTTCTTGTAAGGTCATGTACAGTCACAATTTTCTTTCCAGAGACCAGTCAAGGCTAGGTAAAATGCATGCAACTGATTAATGTGTATATAATAGGCTTTTCCATTAGTACCTGCTTGGCCTACTCTACTCAACTCGACTCTACGCGCCTCTACCCGGCTTAGCCCCGCTCAGAGGGAAAGCATTTCCATTACAAGAGAGGCCGAGTGGGGTGTTGTGAAGCTGGCGGTACGTTGCCAACACTGTCACTCCCCAAATGGGGACATGATGCAAGCTCATAGAAAACAACGGAGCGTTTCAATGCGCATCGGCTTTAATTTAAGGATAATCAGACCGTTCGTTCTCCAGCGTTTCATAAGCGTAATATAAAACAAATATCCACCGTCGCATTGGCCAGTAGAGTGAAGCTTTTCATGTCAACACGTTCACGGACTCACCTCTTCTTCACGTCCGTCCGACACGTCTGTCTAAAGTCCCACTCTGGTTCCGATGTACAATCACAAGTCAGCTGTCCCATCTTCCTCCTCCGTCTCTCTGTCCTGAAGAAGCTGCATTATAATCTCCTGCTTCAAAACGTGTGCATCGGATGTCCATCAGTGTTTACTGTGAGAAGCAGGACCCCGCAGCAGCACAGGTAACCTGCATGTGCCTACGTACAGCCCGTGTGGTCTACGCACACACTCATCGAACTACTGTCTTATGTATTTAGCGATAGGGACAACGGATTCGTTTTTTTTATGTCACTGAGCTGTTTTTTGCTACAGAGAGTACGAAATGTAGAAGCATTTCGGTGCTATCGGCAGCTAGCTTAGCGGCGACTCACGTTAGCGTACAGTAACAACAACAAATCAGCGGCACTTGTGTGACGCAACAGGCGACGTGCGTCTGACGTCAGGTTTAGTATCTGCTCGGCTCGACTTGGCCCTGGGTAGAGCAGGTACTAAAAAAGTACCTGGTTGGCGCGATCAGCCCCAAATGGAAAAGCTCCGCACCAGGGCTAAGTCGCGCCGAGTAGAGTAGAGTAGGGCCAAGCAGGTACTAATGGAAAGCCCTATATGTGGTTCTGTATTTTCATAGTAAAGCACAAGCAGTAGTGATAGTAAAAATAAAATACAAATTTTAAAAGGGACTTGGTAGAAAATGGCACGCGCTCAGTTTTGGGCCCTGGACTGGTGGTTAGGGACCCTTAATTTATCTGACTAAATATGTTATAGTGTTCATACAAAACATTATAACAGGAAATTAATAGAAAATATTGTATTTATACAGAAATAGGCAGATTAGGTCAATGATTTGGTCCCAAATCTTTAACTAAAAACTTCTTTTTGTTACTGTTCAACTTCAATACATACTCTTAAATAAATATAAACATAGTCGACTAAGACAAATTTTGGTCTACTAAGAATCCATCGACCGGTTAATCAACTAAACAACTAAAGGACCACTACAGCTCTAATCAGCACCCCAAAGTGAGTTGATTTACTAAAAAAACTCACTTTGGTGAGAGTTCTGCGCAAGAATTCCAATGTATAAGGACTTCTGTGGATGAGGCAAATACAATTCTCAAATCTTGGAAAAAAAAAAAAATGTAATTAAAATAAAAAAATATATATACATGGTTTCAACTCGTTGTAGGGCTGCAACAACTTAATTAATCACAACTAATCAATTATTCCAATAATTATCAACTAATTTAGTAATCGAATAATTATTAACTAGTCTTTATTTAGGTTAGGTATTTATGTATTTAGGTAGCTGAGAAAAACCTCAGACTTAACAGCAATAATGATGTTTCTGTTTTTGTGGTGTAAACACATTTTTTTTTACCTTTAAATCTTCAATTCCAAAATGTCCTCAATGTTACGGTGAAAAAATACAAACCTAAATAAGCTAATAAAAAAAAATTGTAACTCAGCTCAAATTTTGCCAAATCTTGTATTCAAGTAAGTCAATTCTAAACATACATTCTTAAACAACTAATTGATTAAATTGAAAAAATAATCGCCCAACCTTTCGATTACCAATATTGTCGTTAGTTGCAGCCCTATCTCTTTGAATTATGTAATGCATTATATTGTATACTGCATTCTGACAAAAGCGTTCCATCCCTGCCCTAATATTTAATCATACAAGTGATTAAAGTACTCTACAGCAGACACACACTGCATTTTCCTTATAACGTTAGGGTACAGAATGATTGAAAATTACATTAAACATAATTCTATATTGTTTTGTTCCTGTTTTCAGGTTTGCAAGTGACTGGAACTCATCCCAATGACTTTGCCTCATGCATACAGTATAATTAAACTTGATCAAGCTGTATCAGTCCATCCTGTTTGTATTTTATTCGCACCTCCAATCTTGCTGTAGCCTAGATGCTCATTTGTTTCTCCCAGCTTCCCCCGCGATGATAAGTGGGCTGTTCTTAGTGTTAAGCTGCGGATGATGGACAAATGTTGGAGCCCCCAGGAACACTGCAGTCCTGTGTGAACCAAAGCCTGACTGAGTAAAGGTCTAATTAAATGACTGTTGTTGACACCCAGACACCATATGCAACAACACGTAGCTCTTATATAAACTGATGTCTGGCACAAAGTTTATGGAGCTATAATGGGCATATTACCCACCGAGACAAAGTACTTTATAGACACAAGTGCATGACATGACATCTGTTGCGTGTAATGAAAAGCGAAAAGAGCTACTTGGTGTATTTTGTGTACATTTTGAACTCATTTTTTATTTTTATTAATACAACGTGAATTTGATCAGTTCTTCTTTTTTGTCTCCACAGCTCCGAATCACCGTGTGGTCGCTGTGCACCAAAGCTGTGTCTTACATCAAATATCCCAAAGCGTGTCAAAAAGGTACGTGCACCTTCACAACCTACTTGGATTTCAGTGTGTTTCTTTTTTCTGTTTGTATGTTTTTCTGTGTAGGGTTCTTCAGATATGATAGTGTAGTGTATCTAGGGTGAGAGAGCGGGAAGGGCGTGCAGTAAATAATGCTCTGTCTACAACACACACGTTTTCAAGAATTTAGCTGAGCGCAATGACAACACGCGCCTACTTTTGGCAACCTTTTTGGTTTGATGGTTTTCTTCAAACTAGGGCTTGGCCAGATGGATATGTGCTGAACTCCGATTTGAGTTCTTCCACAGTATCCATCTGGAACTTGACTTGCTGAAAGTGTGTGGGAAAAGGTGGGATGTTAAGTGAACTACATCAAGCTGATTGGGTGTGGGGCCTATTTTATTTGTGCTTAGCCAATCACAGAAACAAATCGTAAATAGAGCTGGGCGATATATCGAATTTTAGATAATATCGTGAATGTTGTTTTGAAGATATGTAAAAATTGAATATCGAGTATATTATGCAAAAAAAAAAAAATTAAAAGTCTTCAAAAAGAGCAGTTTGAAAATACTAAAAATAGCATTGAAAAGCCAACATTTCCTTTCATTTGTTTGCTTCAACATCATTTAGTCATTAAAAAACTCCGTGGTGTAAGCCAAATTGGTATAAGAAGTATTTGAAAATACTTTATAGAATTATTACAAAAATTTTTAACATTTAAAAAACTTGTTTACCTGCATTTTTTTAGCGAATGATTATTTAGCCTGAATATTTGGTCAAAATATTGAGAAATTACATGCTTTGAAAAAGGAGTGTATGTTTTTACTCGACCAATCAAAGTTCAGTACATTCATATTTGATAATTAAGCTTCAACTAATTTGTGTAAGGACATGTTTGGGATTTTTTTTGTTGGATTGACATGTTATCGCCTGAATATCGTAATCGAAATATGCCAAAAATTATCGAGATATCCATTTTTGTCAATATCGCACAGCTCTAATCGTAAAGGTGTATCCATCGTCCGCGTGAGATAGAACAAGTACGTGTCACACATACAGCTCTTCTTTCAAAATGAAATGACTCTGTATTTCTGCTAAAATCGCATCAAAACCAGCAGAAACACGTACATCCACGGAAGCAGCCCGCCTTAGCCCACGCTGCAACAATGTGCTTGGGCCTCAAAACCACTGCTATGATGTAGGGATGGGACGATATACGATATTATTGCTAACCGCGATAATTAAGGGCCGCAATTAAATAATTGTGGCGTTTTTTCATAATTGTGATAATCGTACGTGATGATAATAGCAATTCTAGCAGCAAGCGAGCTGTTAGCGCCTGTGGCTTCATAAGAACATCTAAAATCTGACTGCCGTGAGCCCAGTGAGAAGCTGTATTATGGTTAAACAAACAAAAAGTTCATGTGTTAAAGTTAATTAATGACTCTGAGACAAAGTGGGTTTTGCTCAACATTGTAAACATTTGTTCACTTTGAATCATTATTGTTTGTACTTGGACCAAAATACAATAAGTAGTTCAAACTAGGGCCCGACCGATATGGCTTTTTGGGAACCGATTCCTATAACGATATAAAGGAGGCTCGGGGTGCCGATAGCCGATAAGACAGCCGATATAATTAGAATTAGAAAAATACATTTTTATTAGGAGCAGGTGTTAAAAAAATCTGTCTGGCTTTAGTGATTTTAAGTTGGGTTTATTTAGGTCACATTAAGTGTTAGTTCGCCTCTTATAAGTGACTTTAAAGGCTTGGAACTTGTTTGTATCACATTATTATTGATAGTGTTGTACTACTCAAGTGAATTCAAGAGGCTAAAGTCGTGCATATTAATGAGTTAGCCTTATTAATATGCACGACATCGTCGCAATTAAAATGCGCAAATGCCGACCATTAACACCTCTTTTTAAGACTAATTTACATGTCAATGTGTGTCTAGTGGGCATGGACACAGACACAACACTTTACAGTCACCAGAGAGAACGAGCTGAGGCACTGTTATTGTTCTAGCATCATAAGCTAACCGCTAACTTCTAGTTACAGTGAGGTAACAACATTGAAAGTTAAAACGAACACGTTTTCAACACTCACCGTCCAGAAACCTCTTCTCAGACTCCAAGTCTTCACAAAAATAATTCCTTTATTCCAACTCCAAACGAGAAAGTAGTGAGAAAGCTAACTTCTTGTTCTTCTAGCAGCAGCCGTGTGTCCTTTCTGACGAGGATCGTCCCCCTTCTCCATATGGACATTTTGATGAAATAAAAAGTCCTTTCTGTTGTTGCTGGCGTTATCTGTGATAAAGATATTTCCTTTTCTTGCGTTAGTAGCGGAGAGTTGAGAGCGTTTAAATCCAGCGCTGCCCCAGAGCGGGCTAGTAGTGCAGTGAGTGATGCAGAGCGTCAGTCTGGGGCTGCGTTCAGGTGCAGTCCGACAATAAAACACCTCCACAATAAATTTAGAAACCGCGCTAAATACTGATCTGATTGGTGATTGAATATAATGGTTGTATTAAGGAAGATCTAAGCTTTAAAATGAGGTACAATATGCCCTAAATATCGGTGGTATATCGGCGATATTTGGCCGATAGCCGATCGACATGTAAGTACTCATATCGGCCAAAAATATCGACCAAACGATATATCGGTCGGCCCTAGTTCAAACACATACATATTGTGCGCTAATAAACATTTCAGTGATTTTGAATCTGTGCACTTTTACTTTTAGTAAATTATCATGATAATATCGTTAATCGCAATTATTTTGGTCACAATAATTGTGAGCGCAAATTTTGATATCGCCCCATCCCTACTATGAATTTTCCCTTTTATCACTATTTTTCTTCGACTGTCTTTTTCTCTTTTCATTTGAGGCAAGAAAGAAAAAAAAAATCATCTGCTTTTTCTGAAAGTTCCAACTACAGCTGTCACTCACAGAGCAGAACACAAGGTGATCAGTGTTGCCAGATTCTTAGAGAAAAACAAGTTTTTGGTAAAAGTTTTAAAAAAGATAGTTAGAACATTGGCATAATTGAATGCTTTTGTTAACTAGAAAGCAATAGGGATGCACGGATCCAATACTGGGATTGGATGTTGGAAATTTTTCTGGAGGTATCAGCTCCATGATATCGGTTCAGCCTTTAATTTGACATAATGAGACTAATTTATTGGTCTCATATTAGTGGAGGTTTTATTTAGATTAAGTTAAGTTGTGGCTTGCACTATAAATAACAGCTACATAACACTAGCTGACAAAATGTTTCATGTTTTTATAGGAAAGAAAAGCAAAGGTTTGTACTTTCACACTGCTTTTATTACAAGTACAAGTGTTCTAAGTCATTTTTCAGCTCAATAGTTTCAGCCTCAAAGCAGCAGTCAGGTTCATAAATGTAACTTCATAATGAGTTTAAGCACTATGCAACCCGATGCATCTCCATGTATTGATACGTATATTACCGATCAAGCTTGTCACGATTTATCTCAATACCGATATATCGAGTACAGCCTTAGTTTTCTCCTGAACGCACGACTGAGTATGCTGACTTGTCGTCCAGTAAACATTACAGGCAAAACATCTCAGAGACAAACAGGTTGCATGCAGATCCTTCACCAGAAAATATAGTACCTTTAAATCTGAGCTATTCTTGCTTACTTATAAAAAAAAACTCCCAAAATGTGCCCTTCAAATGCTTCTTTCTCCTCACGCTACTCGGAGGAGCACCTGAGGACACTGTTACAGCTTGAATCACATTCCGTCCTTTACCTTTTAACTGGGGCCGAGTATTTGCTGAACCACGGCTCCCTCGCTGACAGCTGTTCCCTTCCTCAGTAAATGGGACATGCCCTTCATAACCGAGCTGTCAGCAAGTGCAGGAAAAATGATTGTCCACCACTCTCCCCGTTTTCCACATGCAACACAGCGAGACAAGAATGCCCATATAAATAATGTGGCCCTGATGGCGACATAGCACCGTCGCACTGGGCATATCATTGTACTGGGCAGTTATGCTGTTATGTGGAGGTATTTGATTACATGCACAGACCTCCACAAATAATGCAGGCTCTAATAAAACCTGTTGTCATGTACAGAGCAACAAGTACTTTTCTTAGACTTTTTCTCCACAAGTCTAAGTGTAATTTACATTGCAACAAGCAAGACAGAAGCAGTTTTATAGGTCTGTGGACACAAATAAGCACTCGAAACAGCATCATCTTAGGCCAGATTCAAGCCAACACCTGATAGTATTACCATTAATATTATTGTTAACATTATTTCTGCTTACAATTGAATATAAAAGTAAAAAGGAAGTGATTTCTTCAACAGATAAAATATGGTGAACCTCAAGCATTTATCTGCCTTGCGTCCTCATAGGGACCTCTCTACCAAACCTCCATAGTTATTTTCTCATGTATCAATGTGAAAATTAAGCATTTAGTATTGGCAAGGGGTGTAACGATACGCCAAAATCATATTCAGTTCGGTTTTCAGTTTTGACTGCGTGAGCTACATGTGAATGAGACACGACGACCGCAGTGACAGTATATTCGTCTTTTTTTTTTTAAATAGTATTGAAATGGTACACACACCGAACCTAATGTGCTATAATGAAATGATTCACCGTTACACCCCTAGTATCGGCAGATACTCCATCAACCGTGTCAAGACTGAAAAAAAATATTTTTTGTATTCCCAAAACTCTTCTTAACTAGGAAGAAAATAGGTGATAGTGCTGTGTAACTGTTCATTATTGTGCAAGCAGCACCTTAACTTTGTGACGAAAATTTCACACAATATAAATCGGGCTACTCAAAATCATAATTGAAGGCACGGTGGCAGAGTGGAGAGCGCTCTGGCCTCACAGCAAGAAGGTCACGGTTCGATTCCTGCACAGTCCGGACCTTTCTGTGTAGAGTTTGCATGTTCCTCCCCGTGTCTGGTAGTTTCCTCTGGGCACTCCGGTTTCCCCACCAACCAATATATGCATGTTAGGGACATGCATGTTATCACTTGGTGATAGTCGGAGGTTGAGGCGCCAGGTATTCAGGCAAATTGCCTCTGCTGAGCTGCCCCAGGGCAGTTCACTGTCACTGTCAAGGGGAGAGGTTCATCTCACTGTGAAGCGCTTTGTGACTCTGTGTCTGTGAAATGCACTATACAAATAAAGATTACTTACTTACATCGTTGATTCAGTGGGGTGTGTACTATCTCTCCTATACACCTCAGTTCGTGCGTCTGCAGAATTGTATCTCTGATACCTTCTAGAGCAGTACAGGAGCACCCCAGGGAACAGTATTGGCTCCATTCCTTTTTACTGTCTACACTGCAGATTTCAAACAGTACCAGATTTCAGCAGTACCAGTTTACAGAAATTTTTGGGTGATTTTGCAGTGGTTGGTTTGATTAAAGAAGAAGTAGAGGAACAGTACATGGAAATCTTCAGGAACGAAGTGAAGTGAAAAGAACCATCTTATCCTCAACACTAAAACAAAGGAGCTAATAGTGTTAGTTTTCAGACGAGGGAAGAATACTCAATTACAGCAATAATCAAAACTGAAATTCAATTAATTGGACAGCGCTAATGATGAGACTCATCTGATCAACATGAACCAGTAAACACTTCAGTTACAGGCAAAACCATGAAATTAACTGAACCAATATCATGTGACTGATACCAGGTTAACCTTTTTCTATGGCTTCTTTTTGTTCTAAACTTTATAACTTTATTACTGAGATATGGGCTTGTGAGCATGCTCAGTTACATTTGTCCTGATCCTGAATGATTTCTGAATACGGACTACGAGTGATTGAGACCAAGTGTGTAAATTCGATTTCTGAAAATTGATTCCCATCACCTCACTCAGTGTGCCTGAGTTCGCGTGCACTTTGAACAATTAAGTTTGACTAGTTGACTGTTAAGTAGTATACCTTAACATGTTTGACATTTAACAGTGTGCTAGACTGTTTTCAATTGTTAATGAATTCAACTGAAACCCATACATTGCGTATCATTTCTTCCACTACTGTCTTGCTGCTAAGTACAGCAGAGGTTTATAGTACTCAGCTGTTGATGTATACAGTATAGTGTGTATTCCATCGTCAGTGGCTGACAGGATTCTCCTCTGATCTTTCCGACAGCTCTAGACTTCAGTACAGACGGCTGTTACATGGCTCTGGCCGAGCGCCGAGACTGCAAAGACTACGTCAGCATTTTTGTGTGCGACGACTGGCATCTACTAAGGGTAAGCAAAATGATCAGAAGAGGCACCGAGCACCCACCTTGATAACCACTGAAAGTAGATTTTTTTTTGTTTTGTTTGTAACATATACCCAAAGTTATGCAAATATATGTAAAGTTTTTATTGCAATCTGATGGAGGTTAGACATATAAAAGTGCTGGGGGACTAGGAATATCACAATTATTACGTAAATTGATAATTGTGATTATTCAAGTCAGAATAAAATCATGAGGACAAAAGAATAATAAATATGACTAGGGCTGCACAATATCGACAAAAAATGTAATTGCAATTTTGATTTGATAATAATAATAATAATAATACATTTTATTTATAATGCACTTTCCATTTCAGGGAAATCTCAAAGTGCTGATATGCAATATTAAATTATGTTTTTTTTTTCTGTTTAGCATGCCATTTTGCAGCAATTGTAAATTGTTAACCATGGAAAATAAAATTGAGATAAAAGGCGTTAATACTTCTGAACAAGTACAACCAAGCTTGATTGGCTGGTGTGCGCCTTGACAATTCAGTTGCTCTGCAAACACAAATGCTGTCACAAAATAGAAAGAAGGAACATCACAGCTTTTATCAATATCGATATATCACGCAGCCCTAATAGTGAAAGCAGAAGTACAAGTAGAAGCAAAAATAAGCCTTTTTCAGTTCACTCTTAGAAAACCAGAGATGGGCATTATATTTGATAAAGGGTGTGTTTAAATTTTTTACTAAAGTAATCATACAATTAAAATTGTGATTTTGTGAGCCTACTTATGCATTTATGATTCCAAACTTTTTATCTGCAAATATCAGTTTACCAGATGATCAGTTAATACATACGGGTATTAATTAGGGCCATTTCAAATTCTATCTTACAACCTATAGAAAAATTGCATTTTTAGAAGTCTTTTAATGCAATCTGCATTGAAGCAAATGTTTGGCACATCAACATTTTTACATTCAGAAAGTTTAATTTGGTAAAACTGGTCACAAACTTCAGAAAAAGTGAAGTGTTAACAATAATATATAATAATGACCACAAGACTACATTTTAATACTGTGACATCACAACTGTCATGTCTTCTCTTCCCTCCTGTTATTTTTGCTAGAAAATTGAAGCCATTTGATTTTGTTATGCGTTTGTTTTTTGCCAGCACTTCGAGACAGAAACTCAGGACTTGGCTGGATTGGAGTGGTCTCCCAACGGCTGTGTGCTGGCAGTGTGGGAGAACTGTCTAGAGGTTTGTATTGACATCAATAAATCGATGGTGATAGGAGAGAATAGAAAGGTCATAAGAGACATTCATGACATTGCAAAAAATATTTTTTGATGTGAGTTATGTTTATTAGCATTAATGTTAAGAAAATTGTAGAGGTCACGTGAGCTTTTGCAGAATTATTGCACATTCTTCAGAGTTTATGCAGATGACATCACAGCATTCTAATGCTCCTCGCCCTCGTAGGTCGGAACTTTGAGTTAGTGAGTAGTGTAGTAGTACTCGAGACAGGTCTCAAAAACACTTTTTAAGGTCTTGGTCTCATCTTGGACTCGAGCATGGTCTTGAGGGTGCTTGGACTCTTGGGTCTTGTCTTGGACTTGGTTTGGTTTTGGACACTGAGATCACATTTTATTGTTCTGCTAAACTTGCATCAGGAGTTTATGGCCCCAGTAGCAGTGACCTGTCCAGGCACAGTTTGTATTCGTTAGTAAGGACCAAACCAAACAGAAATAGTTATACATGGTTTATTGAATAGATATTGACGTTGAAGCTCCGTGGAATCAGATGAGTGATGACCAGGCAAGGAGACTCAGTGTGGCGCATGGTCAAATGGACGCGCACGGACACAAGCGTGAGCTGGGATATGAAGGCTTCCGGTGACGTAAGGGTGTGGTCCTACTCACGAAACTAAATTAACCAAGTTAATAATAGCATAAGCGCTATAAGATGATGAACACACTGATAATTGTATAAAACTACAAAGGTGGTCTGGATCTTGTCTTGGTCTTGACGTATAAAAGTCTTGGTCTTAACCCTCAATGGTCTTGGTCTTGTTTCGGAACTCTGTGGTTTCAGAAAGTTCTTGGTCTCGATTAGTGCGGTCTTGACTACTGCACTACTTGGAGTGATGTTTTCTTAAGAGTGCTGTGTGTTCCAGAGGTCAAGTCAAATTAATTTTACAATAATGAATCAATCAAATAATAAATGGCTAGGAAATTATCCAAATCAGCCAAAAAACAGATCTCTTTATGTTGATTTATTACCTTGCGTTTGTAAAACTATAAATGCACGAGAGTGAATTTATATTAGATTTGTGTAGCCGTTAGCAACATTAGCACTGCAGGCACATAACAGCAAGTTTATAATGGTAGAAGCGCAGAAGTGGTGCAGGAGCTGAGTCACAGAGGCGAGTGAACAGTAGAGACAAACTAAAGGAATAACACAAATGCAATAACTAATGAAGGAAATCAGGGCGCTGACATGTTGGATTTTTTTACCTCGGACTCCGATATATTGTTCAAGTATCCGAGTAGGCATTCCGAGTTGGAGGGCTGTTTCAGTTTACTAAAATGTGAAAAAGCAGCTACAAACTGATGATAAATATAAACAACCACAACTACTGCTAAATATTGAGTTTGTGTGCGTCATGTGTAAAGAAAAAAAACGGCAGAAAAACAGAAAACTACAACAACACTTCTGTTTCTCTCACATTTCTCACTGACGCAGACGTTAGAATCACACACAGTTCAACTTCTTACCTTTCTCTGCTTAAATAAGATGTTTTTAGTCCGTTCAATGAGTGAATTGTTTGTTGTTAGTAAAAATGTGCTAAAGCTCCAACTGCTAGTAGAAAACAAGCAACACAAGGTCTGCACTGTTGTCACGACTACAGAAAAGCGAAGTTAGTTAGACTCTAAAATAAAGACTCACTGACGAGTGTGGTGCTCATGTCCTGTTCTTAAAGTCAATCTGACACTAAGTCAACATATTTTTATGACTAATCTGCTTGGGCGGGACCATATCTGTATCACACGAGCTCATCAGAGAGATTAGATTACCTGTGCACACACGAAGAGTAAATATTGTAAACTATAGGCTTGTCTATATCTCCTGCGAGCAATGCACAACTGTAAATTGATCTTGTGAATTCAATTTTGTGTCTTTTCTCCTGAAGCTTTGTCCCACTAATCTATGTATATGGGGTTTTTAAAGATCGATAATTTGTCTGCAGAGTAGGCAACTTCACATTTTTCAGATGGAGCGTGTGCTCAGTGTACTGTAGTGATATTTCTGATTACAATTTATAATGTTTCATCTTATATGGGTTTAAAGTATGAATTAAAATTGGAGATGTACATTTGTAAACTTTGTGTTTTCCACTAAAAAGCATGGTAAAGGGAGCACTAAGCGAAGACAATAATAAATGGAATAATAAATCAGAACCTAATCAAATACATAAAGATATAAAAAAATTTAAAAACAATCCTGGCCAGGATAAACACGTAATACACATAGAAGACAACATATTTGCAGCAAATACATGTAGACAAAGAAACCACCCATTGCTAAACATTTCTGGAAACTGGACACACCAGCCCAAACAGTCTTAAAATTATGGTCATTGAGTCTGTACCCAAGGACCCTAGAGGTGGAGACAGACTAAAGAAATTACTACAACGTGAAACATTCTGGATTGACACATTGGGAGCCATGAAATTTCCTGGTCTCAACGAGGAAATAGATTTCACCCCGTTTCTATGAGTAGACATCATCTGTGGAGTTGCATCAAGTTTTGTGTATGTTGATGTATGGACTTACTGTGTTTCCCACTGTCCTATTGTTATCAGTGTGATACAGTTGGTGTCTTTGTCCACATGTATTTGCTGCAAAATATTGTCTTCTGTGTGTATTACATGTTTATTCTGGCCAGAATTGTTTTTTGCATTTTTTAATATCTTTGTGTATTTGATTACGTGCTTAAAGTCACATGACGTGGTTAAGGTCACATGACTGGGTGGGCCTTTAAAAGCCACCGGTTCTTTGGTGTTTTCCCTTACACGCCCCGACGAAGAGACTGTGTGTCAAAACGCGTAGGCCGTCCATGTAAGAATAAAGGACTTTTAAGTTAACAGTGTGCCTCAGACTGCTTCATGACTGCATTTTTACCAAGAAATATTTTTATTAATATGCCAGTCGTACTTTCTTCTAAGTCTTTTTTGCCCATTGTCTTGAAAGAGCACCTGTTTACCTGACAATTTTGACTACAATTCCTCCGAAGCACTCTTCAGCGCTATTTTTTTTGCACTTTTTGAATAATAAATCATTTTAGTTCTAACCAGGAGGCAAATGCAGTGTTCTGATTGGCACAGCTTAGATGGGCCTCTTCAGTTTCACTTAGTTGTTTGTAAAAAGACCTTTATTGACCATAATTGTAACCAAAATGAATACATGTCGATGTTAACTATGTGTTGTAGGATTTTTGAGAGGATTTAAAAACAAAATAGTGTTTGCAAAGGTACACTTTGCAACTTTCTGAAGGTGAAAAGTCATCTACATAATTCGCTAGAATTAGAACGTTAAAACCATATTTTTTTGGACTTTTTGAATGGGTCCAAATACTTTTTATGCTATAATGTTAAAAAATAAAAAATACAGCTACACTATGCATCTTTCTGTAGAAACAAACATTGAGCAAGCCCACTTCCAAGTGAAGTAACAGTCCATTCTGTGAACATGCAAGCCTGTTCAAAGTAAAGACAGATTTTCTTATTTATTTAGTGCAACAAAGAAATCAAAACATCTATTTTTGGCCAAAAAGTTGCACAGTGCACCTTTAAAGCTGAAACCTCATTTTCATGCTGCAAAACAGAATGTAGGTCTTTACTATTTCTTAGCTCTCAAAATGGATAAAGTCTAGGTGCATTATTTTGGCTGCTATTGTGGCTTGAAAACATCTTTTTACAGACAGCTAATTGAAACTGGAGCGGACCACCCAAGCACTTTCAATCAGAGTTGTCTAGGAGAAATAAATATTTTCATTTTTGATCCATTCACACAGCATTCTGACAAATTTACAATTAAAAAAGTAAGGTACCCCAGCTTTAAAATCAAAAATAGGTATTTGTTTCATTAGTTCCTAGCTCTCACAAAGCCTTTGATACATGGCTGTTATTATCCACTTTAAGTTTTGGCTTCAACTATTGAAGGTTTTTTTTTGCAGTGTGCTCTTTTATGAAAATTCTTAAATTTTTTTACACAGATTAGTTTGGTACCTCAGCTTTAATTAAAATGATTATAACATTTTAATAGTTTTTTCTAATGCAAAACATCTATGTAATTAGTTTGTAATAATTATGGCATATCTTACTATAACAATTTACTAACCATTCATATGTGTTATTTTGCATTTTCTTTTTTCCCCAACAGTATAAAGTGTTGCTGTACTCGTTAGACGGGCGTCTCCTGTCCACCTACAGCGCATACGAGTGGTCTCTAGGCATCAAATCTGTGTCCTGGAGCCCCAGCAGCCAATTCCTCGCCATCGGCAGCTACGATGAGAAAGTAAGACCAAGAACTTATTAAGAGCCGAAGTTTTCCAGCTTTAGTGTTTACGTATCAATGCAATGACAGTTATACTAGATTTCCTGATATGTATGAATCCTTTTTGGACAATATTCATATATCCAAATAAAAACATATTTCTTTGCCTCAGGTACGCATACTCAATCACATCACATGGAAGAAAATTGCACAGTTTGAGCACCCTTCAACAATCAACAATACAAAAGCGGTAAGAATTGTGTGCAAAATGTATTTATTTTTTAATGTTGTTATAATGTCACGACTTGAATGTTTAGTTGTTTGCTTTGTATGTTATCAGGTTGTGTATAAGGAGGTAGAGAGACGACCGGCTGTGAGTGACGACCTGTCCATTCACAACATCTCCATGGGCTCCGCTCTCTTCAGCACGCAGAGCAAATGTATACAGCATCTCTCTATTTATTTGTTTATTTTTAATGCAAAATGCTTTCGAGCTTTTGATAACTTTGTTCCCTTGTGAAAAACTTTAGCTCCTTAAATTCAGCTCAATTCACTTTTGTTGAAATATCCTGTTAAGTAAGTCTCTCCCCTCTATAAGGGCGTTCACACCACAGCATTTTTGCGTCAGAAATTGTATACGCACACATCTTCAACCTTATGCCTGGACGCATATCTTTGCTGCCCGAACAGGCAGATATGGCCATAACTGAAATAAAATAAACAATAGCTATTTATTAAATGTAGCAATTAAAACAAAGCCACTGTTAGTGCTCAGAACTTTTATTTTTTTAAGAACATTTGAACATTAAACAGTAATATTTAGTGCCCATATATTAGTTGTTAACGCAACATAATAATGCACATTCAGTCAGGTCTTACACAACTCCATGCTTTGTTTCTTCATTTATTGTGGCTTTTGTTGTATTATTGTGTGTATTAGACAACTATAGTGTGTTTGTGTGTGTAACTTTGAACAATTATCAAAGTGATTTTTCATCCCTAAATACAATGAGTTTTCTTAAGCTACATCTGTGAGGTCCTCATTACTGTTGTCTTTTGCAGATGAGATCTGTCCTCTGCCAGTGCATCTTCCTGTGGTAAAACCAGACCCGGAGCGCGCCAACCCCAAGATCGGCATTTCCAGTTTGGCATTTAGCTCTGACAGTCGCTACTTGGCAACTAAAAACGGTAAATGATGCCAACTAATGTGAACTCATTTTTATTCCTTTGCACTCTTGACGATTCCTTTGCCATGTACAGATAGCATGTCCACTGTGGTGTGGGTGTGGGACATGCAGAAGATGAGTGCAGCTGCAGTTCTGGAGCACACGGCCCCCGTACGCTGTTTCCAGTGGGATCCTCGACAGCCACGCCTCGCTCTGTGCACCGGGAACGCCAAGCTCTTCATGTGGTCTCCGGCAGGCTGTGTGGCTGTGCAGGTGCCAACTGAAGGTAACTCAACAAAGTAAAACGAAAGTAACATGACGTGAATTTAATCTACTTATTGGGACAGAAATATGTTCAGGTTGTAGCACTGCAACTAGCAATGTCAAAGAAACTTGCCCAACACTTAGAGAGGGGATGCACAAATAGATTTTTACGAGGGCGAGGTTTTTCTGATAGGTCCGAGGTCCGAACTACAGAACCACAGTATTATATATAATATCCATAAAAGTCATAAAAGGCCAATTAAACATCAGAAATTTAGAGTAGAGAGTCTGGTAAAAGTCTTATATGGTCTGATAACCAGACCATATAAGACTAAGAAAAGGCTACTCATAAACATTACAAATGAAACAAAACTAATAAAAGAGGACCAGTCTAGACCAGGTCTAAACCAGGATTTTGTTAGAACAGAACTAGTCCTAGTCCAAACCAGGATTAAAGGGGAATTTTGTCATATCAGAGCCGGTCTAAACTTAAACTAAAGCAAAACTATGTCATAACATTACTGGTCCTGGCCTAAACTAGGACTAAAGCTGGACTATAACACAACAATACTGGTTCTGGTCTAAACCAGGACTAAAGCAGACCTATGTTATAACAAGACTGGTCCTGATCTAAACTAGAATTAAAGCAGGACTATAACACAACATACCTGGTTCTGGTTTAAACATTTAAACTAGGACTAAAGCAGAACTATGTCATAACAAGACTGGCCCTGGTCTAAACTAGGACTAAAGCAGAACTATACCATAACGTTACTGGTTCTGGTCTAAACCAGGACTAAAGCAGAACTATGTCATAACATTACTGGTTCTGGTCTAAACCAGGACTAAAGCAGAACTATGTCATAACATTACTGGTTCTGGTCTAAACCAGGATTAAAGCAGAACTATGTCATAACATTACTGGTTCTGGTCTAAACCAGGATTAAAGCAGAACTATGTCATAACATTACTGGTTCTGGTCTAAACCAGGACTAAAGCAGAACTATGTCATAACATTACTGGTTCTGGTCTAAACCAGGACTAAAGCAGAACTATGTCATAACATTACTGGTTCTGGTCTAAACCAGGATTAAAGCAGAACTATGTCATAACATTACTGGTTCTGGTCTAAACCAGGACTAAAGCAGAACTATCTCATAACATTACTGGTTCTCGTCTAAACCAGGACTAAAGCAGAACTATGTCATAATATTACTGGTTCTGGTCTAAACTAGGACTAAAGCAGGACTTTGTCATAACAGGACTAGCCCTGGTCTAAAACAGGTCTAAACCATGACCACACAGACCTTAGAAAATAATGCCATTACTTCTGCTTCAAGTGATGTTTAATGCAGCATAGCAGCAGGCTACTACAACAACAGAGCTAGCTGCACTTCAGAGCTCTAAGATAAAGCTAAATACATAAAAACACAATATATTGATCATATCTTTTAGCTATTTTTTTGTACAGTTCTGCTTATGTTTCTTTTTGAATTCGTAGGCAGTTTCCAGGTGCAGTCTCTGAGCTGGCACTGCAGTGGAGACTCGCTCATCCTCCTGGGCAAGAGCAGCTCTGCCTCTGTTACATGGACACACAACAGGACCAACACTAGGACACGACTTCTGTGGACTGAATGTAGACTTTAGAAGAACTGAACAATGGTACTGTATCCTGTAGTATGATTGTTGGGACCATAAATGCTGATGAAACTCCCCTGTGCAGGTAACGAGGGGCTTCTTATTTTCACATCATACAAAAGACAGGCATTCCGTTTCATTCTCTTTGACAATATAGTTTTGTAGTTTCTACTGTTCAATTTTTTTTTTTTTGTATTTATTTATATGAATTAATAGAATAAAATACATTTTTAACTTTGTTGCTTTTCTGTCTTGTGTATTTTTGTGACACTAAACAAACCCCAGATTAAGTTTACTAAGTGTACTTTTTAATGGGTTGCATTTGCGTTGTAGATTTGAATGCTTTAGGTCAATGGTAACTCTATGGGAGATTTACCTCTTATAGCAGAACTGTTTTTCTAGGTGGGCCAAATTAGGAGATTTTGGTGAAAGTGTATTACATTAAAGCGTGCAGAGGTCAAAGCCTACTTTTGTTTTTTCATTTTAAAAAATTCCTTTATTGAGAAAATGTGATTAAATAGTTCTTTAGCAACATGTTTTAGACAATTACACCTGCTTTGTTGCAATTGTTTTTACATGACAAAATTAAATCAAAAAGAACAAACCTCATTATAGCAATGAGCAAAACGTGCTGAGGTACAGACACAATCACTGTATCATAATTTATTATAATGTATTACACTGCGTCACGTGTCTTTGAGACTTCTACACCAGAAAACCAGCGACCTGCAGTGCCTCACCTGTCCTGTTTTTTTATTAGTGTGATTTATGTGATTTTTGAAATGTTTTGTGATTTAAAAACACTAAGTCTCCCAACACAGATTTCATCTACAAATACAATAAAGTTTGCAGATGGTTGATCATTCTCACATATTTGTGGTTGTTTGACTTAAATGGAGAAGCAGGTTATCTGCGATGCAAAAGGTTGCTGGATCAAAACCTGCTTCAATGCTGCGTATAGAGGCTGATTCATGAAAGATACAAAAATATTCACTTCAACCTAACATAACCCACTGTGTTTCACTCATGGGACCAAGAACAACAATATTCCCTCTCATTTGACTATCACATACAGTATATTGAGCATACTTGTAAAATCATTAACAGTGCACGTTTCTTTAACAGGAGGCTATGGCTGCAGTGTATTTTTAAACCACTAGATGGAACTCATGCACATTCCAACACAGTGATACAGTGTTGAGACGGTGCTCATCACAACCTCATCATGGCCTCACTATTTTGAAGGAAACATCCAAAATAGAAATCTACAAATGTTGAATTTTTTTTGTTTGGAATTAGTTTTAATACTTTTATTTACTGTACATCTGCAATTTACTGTACTGTTAAAACACAAACATTTAACACATACTGTATGTTAAGCAGCATATTAAGGACAATGATTAAATCTGGTACTCAATTTTTGAAGTGATTTGTGAATATGTTTTATTCTGCTGTGTGATTGGTTAGTAGGTTAACACAAAGAGGTGCTGCGTCTCCTGTTATCTTCATAAGAGCTACACACCTTTGTTCCTCTCCTGGTCATTTTGACTAGAAATTTGTGGGTCTTTTACAATAATGTTAAGCAACTTTTTTGTAGTCATCTTGAATTTAGCGTCTTTCTTACTTGTTTCCACAAATTTTGCAAATACATTTCTTTTCTTTTTTTTTATTGAAAAAGGGGAAACAAACTGGTTGAGGTCAGAGCAGCAGTGCTTGTCTCAGGTTGAGAGAAATTGTATTTTTCTAGCTTTTATATATTTTATCTGGTGAGGAAAAGTCACACGCCTGGAAAGATAAGTTAAGATATCCTTTATTTGTCCCACAATGGGGAAATTCCAGTGTGTGACGAAGTCCCGGCGAGGGACTAACTGGAATTGCGTCTGGGAGGGGGAAAATCGCGAAAACGACGCAGTAAACGACGACGCACGTGCCCGGGAGTGGTGTCAAAAATTAGAACTCAGTGAGCTCTAATTTTGAGTGAAGACCGCGCAAAAAAATAATAAAAGACGACTCGGTAGCGCCCCCTCGAAAATCAAATAACATTGGGCCAATGGGAGCCCGACACCAAAAAAAGTCGCAGTAAAAATATGAAACCCGGCCCGAAAAATAGTTCAGGTCCGAACATGAAAAAAATCATATTGTGACCCCGCCCTCAAGTGAACAGGAAGTCGGCCATCTTGGATCAAACCCTTCACAGGCAAAAGCGCATTACCTCATACTTTGGACCAGCACGTCCACAATTTTGGTCGAAAACACGTCAAACTTGGCTAAAACAACAGATGCTATAATTTTTATAGGCGGTGTAATGTTAAGCATAATTTTTCAAAATTACACTCATTGTACAGAATAATATCTGTATTATTCTCATGAAAGTTTCATGTTGATAGGATCAGAGAATTTAGTTTTATTGACAAACAAAAATCAAAACCGGGTCTAAAAAAACCCAAAGAAAACACGGGGGTTAAGATTGGTTGAGTCGTTAATTCAAAAATGTGTTGTGGCTATAAGAATCCAATTTTCACACTATTGAGCACACCTGAAAATAAACAGATCAAATTACGGTAAAAAAAAAAAAGAGACTCAGACCCAAACATCAGCATTTATTATTCCAAAGACTGTGCAACAAATACTCTTTAAACATACTTTCATCAACGGGATATAAACGCATAAATAAGAGACACACGGCTACTTAAACAGAACAGTTAATTGCACAAAAACAACAAAAGTGCAGCTCCTCGTTGCGGCGTTCATGCAGTCACTCCATGCAGGCAGCACACATCCACGGACTCCAACACAGCAGACACAACACTATTAGCGTGGAAGCGTCCTTTGGTTGCATAAAAGTTTGTCAGTTTTGTCAAAGGGGCTGGAGAACAATACACAGGCAAACAAAAGAGTGGTAGTATTACAACATAGAGTGAGAAACAGACTCGTTTGACACAAATTATTCAAAGAGTTAATGCTATGGACAAATGGAGGTGTGCAATATATCAAATTTTAGATATTATCGTGATTGTTGTTTTGAAGATCTGCAAAAACGGAATACCAAGTGTATCGTTAATAGTAAAAAAAAAAAATGCTACAGAACAATCAGTTTAACAAAGCAAAAGAAGAAAGTTACATTGTGAACTTTCAAATAAGAGAATATTTAGTGCGTTTACATGTACAGGGAAATCAGACTAGGCTAAAAAACCTGACTCTATTTGGTTTTCATCTCAAACCAGTTGGGACCAGTTTTGCTCCTGTTTACATGTGAGAGAGTAAACCAATTACCCTGGAAAGACTGGTCCTGCTGTGTCAATATGCATGATTCAGACTACATTGTATTGATTTACCTAAACATTGTTTATTAGTAATAAGTGTTTGTAATTTTGATTGTAAAATTACATACTGATTTTTCTCAGACATGTAGGACTGTTTTGAACATGTAGGACAGTGTTAACGTAGTTTAAATATGTAGCTGCGTTTTGCCATTTTGTGAAGGAGCACATTTTTTTTTGTAAAAATTTTTAATTTTATTGTTGGAATGTGCTGTGGGCAGGAGTTGTGAGCATGCTCAGTTGCGTTTGTCCAGCTGCAAACCGATTGTCTGTTTACATGAGTCTGAAATCAGACTACAATCGGTCGGGACCACGTGCGCCAACTGGTTTTCCAAAAACCGGTTTACAGCTCCTCAATAGGTCTGCCCGGGTTTACATGCACTTTGGAAAACTGGTTTAAATCAGACTAGGCTAGTTATCTGGTTCTCCTGGCCTCCATGTAAACGCCCTGTGATAGTTTGTCAATTATTCACCTACTTGGGCCTTCGTTGACTTTTTATACTTGACAATTTGCTTAGCTGCATTTTTTTCTTTGCAAATAGTTTTTTAAAATAAAAGCCTGTGTAGTTTGGGTTAGATGTTTGGTCAGTCGATGAAACACACGTCTGAAGTCGACTACAGCCTTATTAGTTTGATGATTACACTTCAAATATTACATTTAAAGACATGTTTGAACATTGTCCGGTTGAACTGGCATTATATTGTCAGAATATTGCAATCAGAATAAGCCAAAAAATAATCAAGATATCTACTTTTATCCCTATGGACAAATGTAACTTCTACTTACAGCAGATTGTTGGAAGTTGATAAACATAGTATAGTCATTTTCCATTTTAGACTGAGGTAGCCAAGTGAAAGCCCCATAGAAGAAACCAAATAAGAAGTGAGCATAAGTGTTTCTACATTCTATGCACCGGGTCAATTCTTTTAAATTACGACAATGAACCAATGTGATGCTTCAACTGTAGGCTGGCTAGAGTAAAATAACAGCTATTTCACGCAGTTGAAGTTCAAGTACTGTACTTTTTTCAAGAAATATCTGTCTACTCCTACATTTTAAAAACAAATGAGTTACTTTATGAGTCCATATATTTTCCTCTTAATACCAGATCAAACCTGCTGTGCTGCCGTGAGTCGCTAAAACTTTATATTTTCTATTATCACATGATAAAAGTCAGATAATTTACTATAAAGCCCATCTCACACTCCGCAACGTTACAGACCAGCTTTGTACGCTGCAAAAAAAAATGTTATTTCTAGATTGGTAAAATGTCTTGTAATTCTGGATTTTAACCTTTATTATGGTATTTTTTCTGATTAAGATGGTGTAACTCAATATACCTGTTTCAATTTATTTGCTAATTACTTAAAGGAACCGTATGTAAGATGCACAACTAGTGGTTTTAAAAAGGTATTACAATCACAAATGAACTTAGGTTGCCAGAGTGTGAAATGGCCCATCCTTTATCAATGTATGCTGCAGACCAATCAGGAACAAGAATTGCTATGCATCATAATAGCCAGAAAGTCACTTTCCCAGACACCTGACTCTTTGTCATGGTTTGTTCCCAAATATTGCTTTTTAACAACAATGTGGGAGGAGCCTAATGAGAACTGTGTGGAAACAAGTGCATGAGCCTATCACAGGACAGTCGTGTCTGTGTCCTGTGCAACATCAGTTCAAACTCAAACATTTCCTGACTCATGGTTCAAAATTAACTTCAGGTTCTAAGAAACCAAACTGGCAACCCAACTGAGAGTCATGTGAGGCTCATCTGCTTTCTGATTGGATAATAAATGTAAACATCAACAAAGGGACATCATGTCCAATGCTTTTTTAATTAAGAATAACATTGACTTTCAGTAAAAATAATAGTACATTTGGACTTGTTGATCTTGTAATAATTCATGTTTATGAAATCTGACATCAAAATCTTATATACGGTTCCTTTAAGATATTTTTACTTGCCTTATTGGTAATTTGATTCAAGCTCAAATCTCTTGAAAACCGTATTTTGAAACAAGTGAAATAACCTGCGCAGGTATTACTAATATTCTAGTAGTTTAACTGAGACTATATAATCATCTTTGCAGTGTGATTGCACGTTGTACTTTTTATTCAAGTACCTGTAAATGTACACACATACTTTTAGTCAAGTAAAGAAGTTTCGACAGAACTTTGACTTTTACCAGTCGTTTTTTTACACAAGTAACTGTACTTTTACTTGAATAGTGAAGTTCTGTACTTTAGCCATCTCTGCTCAGTTGGCACTGTTGTCTATCAGTGTAAAAAAAGAAAAAGTTGTAAAAAATAATAACAATACAAAAAAATCTTCTGTTAAAAAAAGTCAAACCTACATAATGATCTTGGCAGGTTTGTTTTTTAATC
>CM076414.1:1344076-1497497 GCA_038363315.1 Mugilogobius chulae
GGTTTCATTTCACTCTGTGGAAACCGTCTGACGTCTCAGCATTTGTTTGTTCATAGTGGGCGGGTCCATTTTCGCATTAACTGGATGTTACATATGTACTGCGACTGACAAATCAGCTGTTGTTGGAAGTACAGTGTAAAGATGGATGTGAACATCAGGTTTGCGGTTTTCCCGCACAATTGGGCTACTTTAAGAAATAGTTGCGGGAAAAATAAGGCTCCGCGGGTTGCGGTTTTCTTGGGGCTATTTTAAAATGTACGCGGCCGCGAATTAAGGACGTTACTTTTTTTTTTTATTCACCAAAGAACTAGGCTAATGACATTCAATTGCTGTTTGACGCCGCAGCCCTGAAGCTGCTCACACTCTGAATGAGGCGCGCTCACAGGCAGCTACTAGTGCGAGCCCGCCCATGAGGTCAAGAATTCAGAGAGACGTCAGCCGGGCAGCAGTGGCTCGCGCCACAGACCATGGATGTATTATATTATCAGATGCCTACCTCAATGAAATGAACAAATGTGTGCAGAACAATTATCCTTACAATGTTTTGTTTGCATGTGTGAGTACAGAATAACTAAAGTGGAGCATGCACAAATACTTGTTTTGACTCAAAAAGTTTCAAAAATAAAATAGCTTAAAAAAAATTTTTTTTTAATTTATTGGGTTAATTTTTTGAGTTGTCTTTGGGCTAGATTTCTTCCTTGAACCTGACAACCTGGTGAACATGGATCAGAAACGCAGCTCTACAGCCCAAGCTTAGCAGTACAGGTCTGCAGCCAGATACTCTTGCCATTTCGGCCCGTGTGAGTGATTAAAGAGAAGCTAAACCCTAATAAGTTGTTGTTTTTTTACTGTTAAACTATGTATATGGTGTTTAAATAGCATTGTCTACTGTTTTGAGTCATTTTTTTGGCATTTTTACTGCAAACTAAGCAAATTAGCAGATTTCAAGTCAAAATAGTCACAAACTGGCTGTGTCTCTCATGTCAGCTCCAGACTCTGTGTGACTGCAGCGTGTATTGTCCGTTCAAAATCAAGAAACTAATTGCAGACACCTGCTGTCAGTCCAATCACACTGCTGCTCTCCTCGCTGAGCCCTCCTTTCCCTTTTTCCCAATGCTTTTCAATGAGTTTGCTGTGTTTGTGGGTGGAGTTTGGGGGGTGAGCTCACAACACTTGCCCCTCCCTCATGTGTGTTCTGCTGCTTCATTATGTTCACTTGATGCAGCTGTGTCTTGTTATTCTGCAGTCTGTTTCACTAGCCTCAGTTTGGGCTGAGAAAAGACACTGTGTTGGATTGAATGGAACTGACTTTGGAAGCAAGGCAGGTACCTAGACTTTAGGAAACAGCAAAGTCTGACTCCTAACCTCTGACTAGTGATGGGCAAATGGCGCTTCATTGTAAACTCGAACCATTTGCCAGGTGTACCGAAACATGAGCCGGAGCTTTGCAGAAGTGGTTCGTTAGCTCTTCTGCGCCTTCTTGAGGTCAATACATGTATGCATGTAAAATGAAACCGTGTCATGAACATGTAAACGCTGATATTATTGAAAATTAACCAACAATACTTTATTTAGTAGCTTAACTGTATAAATGTTTGAATTTCATCTGTTTATTTTTCATTTCTAAAATAACATCCAAATCCAGACACAAATGTACAAAAGTTTCGTCTTGCGCTGGGCACGAACTCTCGTCCCACCGCACTCCAAGCAGACGCTCAGCGCGATGAGCTACAGTGGCGCTTGTGTGGTTTCCACTCAAAATCTATTCATCCTACATACACACCAGACGTTTTTTTTAACTCATAAACGGGTCTAAGCTTATTTTTCATTGAGAGTCTTTAATATTTGTTAAAACCAGGTCCGACATAAACCAGTCCAGGTCTATAAAGTGTCCAGATCCAGGCTCTGCTGCGGATCACGAGGCTATCCTTTTGCTTCAACACAGCTCGGCTGAAATGAACCACTTTCCGAACCACTTCAGCCAAACGGCGCTTCATTACGCGCTGATGACGTCACTCCCTGAAAACAACACAAGCTCCGGTACGCGCTTCACTCCCCTCCCACCAGGAAAAGCTCGAAGCGTGTACCGAAGCGTCGTTCATTTCGCCCATCACTACCTATGACTACGGATGGCCAAAATGAAGCCTCATGAACCAACAAAGCACCCGAAACAAATGATTCGAGGCTTTGAATCCCAGTTCGAACCACAACTCTACAGTGACATCTAGTGGTAATGTATCAGCACTTCTATGACACACTGTAGTTCAACCAAACATCCAGATGTGGTACGGTTTCTAATAAAGTCTGTTTCAGTGAATTTCTCCAGTGTTTCAGATGATGTCACAACATTTATAGGGCAGTATTTTTAAAAACAGGTGGACATAAGCAAAAATGATCATGTGCGGCTCCTTACTTAGAATGTTATGTGAATTCAAGTTAATAGAACTGTGTCTTTCCCTCTTTCAGGGACTGAGACTTTATGACATTGTACAACTTTAAATCCACCAATATGCACATGTAGGTTATGTTGTATGAAATCACTTGTATTTGAACGTAAAATTCAAAAGAATCTATCAATATAGACAATTTTCAGAATTAAATGTTTGTATTCAAAAATATAATTTTTTACAGCAGTGGAGGGATGCAAACGATTTCTTTTTTTACTGATAACCTCCCTGCTTTTGAAAATACACATTCACAAGAAACACTTGTTGCAGGGATACACAGAAATGTTTTGGCAAGTTTGTAAAGATGCAGAAAAATGACTTCTCTATTTTCCCAGTATAAGAGAGAGTCCTCAGTGCGGAAGGAAGGGAATATTTTCTCGCTTCTACTGTTGCATCATCTTGTGACGGTTTGGGGTGGTTTGTTGGGTTTAAGGGGTGCCAGTCAGGTCTCCCTCCTGACATGTAGGATTTTAAGGTGTGTGTGTGTTATTGATTATTTTTATCGGTTATTGTATGGTTTGAGATATTCGTTTACCATCACACAAGGACATACATTGAAAATGCAAATGCACCCACCCCACCACCTGTTTCCACCTCCTGAATCAATTTCAATGTTGGCCGCCCCATCAGCACTTGCACTTCAGTGAGTTTGTCCTTCGCTTTGCTGCTGGATCTAAACAGTCCCACCACTTGTCTGCTTTTGTTCTTATTTCATTTAATGCTAGTGTTTGGTCCAACCGCCTTCTTAACAATACAATTCATGGTGTGGACAAAGCAGGGGACATGTCGAAGGTTCAGGAGCTGCACACTCAGTTTCATGTTGGCTGCATTGTCTGTTACCACACAGTTTACCCTTCTCTGCAATTCCCAGTTTTCCATAAGCATCTGCAATGTGCTGGCCAGTATTTGACTGGGCAAAATGACTTACTCCCAGAATCACTGTGTCCAGCTTAGACTCCGGCGTTACAAAATGGGCTGTTACACCAAGGTAGCCATCCATGTCGATAGAAGACCACATATCAGTGGTCAGGGAACAGTGTCTGCCTTTTTAAGGTCTTCTTGGTGTTTTCCTTGGTTTCCTCATACAGCTCAGCAATCATTGTTTTCACAGTGTTCCTGGATGGCAGGACATAGCTGGGATTCAGGTCATTAATAAATGCCTTGAAACCCTCATCTTCCACAGCAGAAATGGGCAGCCAATACCCTCACCACCATCCGGACAAGGGACATATCCAAACCTTTCTGTCTAGCTATAAGAAGCAAACAAACCATTATCAACCAGCACTAAAGCACTTACATGTCCATAATAAAGAAAATCTAGGTGATATCTAGGTGTTTTTTTGCGAACATTAAACGTGCAGCAATGTTTTTTTTAGACAGTAGTGGCTTCCTCTGTGGAGTCCTCTGATGAACACAATTCTAGACTGTTGTTTAACATGTAGTCAGTGTAAGCACAGAGATACTGGACTGTTGTTTTACATGTAGTCAGTGTAAACACAGAGATACTGGACTGTGCCAGTACGTTCTGTAAGTCTTTAGCAGACACTCTAGGGTTCTTTTTTACCTCTCTGGTATTCTGCGCTGAACTTTGGGCGTTACTTTTGTTGAAAGGCCACTCCTCAGCAAAGAAGCAACAGTGCCAAGCTCTCTCCATTTGTACATAATTTCTCTAACTGTAGACTAATGAACATCCAGACTTTTAGAGATGGTTTTGTAACCTTTCCAGCTTTATACAAATCTACAATTCTAGATTGCAGGTCTTCAGACAGTTGCTTTGAGTCATGATGAACAACAGACATTGCTTCACATCAAGACACCGTGTGTACCAGGAGTGTCTTTTATAGTGGGCAGGCAGCTTTAAGCCATTCCTCAGTGATTGGACACACTCTGACTTAAATTGTTTGGTAAAATTGGGAAAAATTGCTCTTAAAGTCTCCTTAGGCAGAAGGTTCACTACTTTTTCTTTCCCCTTTTGTCATGTTTGCATGTTATCCTCATTAAAAAATGAAAACCTATAAATGTTTGGGTGGTTTTAGTTAAAGCAGACACTGTTTTTTCATTGGTGTGATTTTGACAAAGATCAGATCACATTTGATGGTGATTTTAAGCAGAATGTGAGAAATTTCAAAAGGTTCACATACTTTTCATGCCACTGTATGTGATTAAAAAAAGTAAACAACCAAGATTAAACTGTTGTTCCAGGAAAAAATTGACAAATTGTAAAGAAAAGCCACTTCTCGGATTGGAAGGAACTGACTTTGGAGGCAATGCACCTAGGCTTTGAGCCCCGGAGTCTGGAGGTGTGAGGAGCAATGTGATTGGCCATTGAAACCTGAAACTCCTGCACCACTGGCAGCCACACTACAAGTTGCAGTAAACCGGTCAGTCACTAGAGGGAGCAGATGCTGCAGAAATCCCAAATTTTTATTTTAAGTGTTGTTTTGGTACAATTTCACGACTTATGATAAAGTCAATATTTACATGTTCAAACAACATTCACAATATTCACATTTTCTCTTCTCTTTCAGCATACAAGCTGTTACAGCTGACTGTAAAACTATTCACACATTCCTCTTTGGAAGAGAGACTTTATACTGATAAAGAATGCCCCAAACTTATGTTTTAACTTTCTATTTCAATGAAATTAGGGTTAAAGCATTTTGTATTTGACTACACCCCAGAAAGTTATCCGGGTGTTTTGTTTGTTTTTTTTAAGGGACCTATTATAAAAATGGTCTTTTCTGCTTCTATTCAGTACTTAAAAACATCCTGTTTTCCCCTACCACCTATCTATTTCTCTTTTCTTTTTTTCTGAGAAAAATAAATTCAGTTAAAGGGGTCCTATTGTGTTTTTTTTTAATATTTGGTAAGAAACTAGGACATGTGCAGATCAGTAATTTACCTATGGTTCATTGAAAAACACAAAGTTGACCTAAAACAACTTAAAAATAGGAACAGCTCTATTGACTTCCTGTTCAAAACTGCAGAACTGATAAGCCCGCCTCTTCACTTTAAAAAGCAACAGATTTTTAAAAACAATTTTTTATTGTTGGAAAGTCGCTATGGAACAGTTTTGAACCATATACCTGTCACTTTGAGTTTTAATCTTTGAATTTTAACAAGTAAACAAGTGGGAGGGGATAGGTGGTAGGTGAGAACAGGGATTTCTGAGCACATGAGCTGCAGCTGAAGAACAAAACAAGATTACTCCAACATACAAGAATCAATTCAAATATAACTTTGAGTAAACGAATAATGAGGAAGGCCATCATAACAAGGTTAAAAACTTAGAAAAGTGATTTTGACATAATAGGTCCCTTTAATGTTCAGAACTGCCATGTAGCCCATTTCCAACAATAAAAAATGTGGAATATAATGTGCTGCTTGTTGCATGGGGAGACAAGGTTGATTAGTTCTGCCGGTTTAAACAGGAAGCCAATAAACCTGTTTGAATTGAAGTCATGTTTGTGTTTTACAATCAGGAAAATGTTAATTATCTACACGTGTTAGAGTTTACTACTAAAACACGTGAGAAATAGAATGGGTCTCCTTTAAAAATACACACTGAAATTTTAGCAAAGTTAAAGTCTAACTAAACTCTGCCTACACTTTAAAGAGAGCTGCTAAACTGAGGAAAGAGACAGGCGGAGTTTACATGTATGAGGATTAGCAAACACAACTAAACACAAAGCTCTGTTCATTTTTTCCCCATTACTTCTTTCTTCCACCGGATGGTTAACTCAGTTTGTCCGATCTTGTGAAGTTCCTGCTGGATCTAGAAGCAGAAACAAATGGAAATGTGTTAAAGTGAGTATGAGAGTAAAACAACCCTATATCTAGAGCTGGGCAATTTATCGAATTTTTAAATATTATTGTGACGATTGAAGATATGCAAAAATTCAATATTGAGTATATCAATTAAAAAAAAAAAAAAAAAAAAAACTACAAAAGCATATAATTTACAATAAAAATAGGTTATATTGTGAAAACGGATATAGATATAGAATGGCAAGTTTATGAATTTATTTAAGTTATTTAAAGGACATTGTACAGAATACACTAGAAAATCTACAAATTTAAATGTTTTAATGAGCTAAAAAGGGTTAAATCAGGGAGTATGAGAAAGGAGGATAAGCCCGCACACTATTTCCTACGTTTCGATCTACGTAGGATCTTCCTCAGGTCAATGGTTTAACATTGTGTGCCACTCCTGTATATACACTCTGTTCACTAATTGGCTGACAGAGGCAAATTGCAAAAGAGACCAACACAAGAGCAATACAATCTTTAATCCTCATATATCCACTGCCCAGATAAATTCATAGATAGACATCACAAAATACATGTCAAGATTAGAGATGTCACGATGTTACAATTATTGCGAGACAAAATATCACAACTTAGCGATTATTCACGATTATGACCTAATTTCATTTCACTGTCACTTTTTTCTCAAATTTGTGACCAATTTTATAACATCAAATTTTCCTAATGAAACTAAAAACGAATGTAACAAAATTTGATGTTTTAATTTAAACTCTAATAAAAAAAAACTTAATATTGCATCTAAAATGTTAAAATGTGTATGGATTGAAAAACACAATTTTGCTTCAGTGTTTTTTCTTTAGTTTTTTAATTACTATTTTTATTACTTTTTTATCTATTTATTTATTCATTTATTTAATTTTTTTATTTTATTTGACCTGTTGTTTTTATACCAGTACTTGAATTTTTAAAACACTCACTAACTTTTCAGTGCAAAAAAACCCCAAAATGTTTATATTTGGGACATAACTTAACATACAGTATGTGCATATGTGCCAAATATTAGTGTGAACCTAGCTGTTGTTAAACTGTATGTGATCGTTTGTCCATGCCTAGTTTCTATAGAGTGAACTGAAAGAATTTAGATGTACTTTAAAATTGCCATGATTATAATTTATTTGTTCTTACGATTATGTTGTGACGATTATCGATTAACTTAATAATCTTGACAAATCAAGATCCATACATATACCAAAAGTCTATAAAAATGTTTTATCTAACATTCCTGATTAAGGCCACTAAGGGCCAGTTTTTTTGTTTTTTTTTTGTTGTTTTTTTTGCAACCTAGGACCTCCGACCAATGGCCTTTTTGTTTGGAGTAATATGAAGAGTCACTGTGCCAAATTTCACGCACTTTCATGAAATTTTATGAAAAAAGAATATTGGTTTAAAAAAAAAAAGTCTTGAAAAGGTTGAAAAACTTCACATGCCTTAACACAGTATTTGCAGCGACGACTTTCACCTTCAGCAGGCCACGCCCCCAAATATGACACCGACTGTTTCTATAGAGGGATTATTTGTTATTTATATTTATACTTGTCTATTAATGCAGGGAATGCGCTCGCAACAAGTTAGCAGAAAGAGCCGCAGCTGATTGACACAAGCTGTAGCAGCAACACTAACCAGTGCTGTTACCAGCCATCTAGCTTCAGGAGCCAGACGTTTGAAACAGCTGATTGAAACAGCTAGCTCTCTTTTCGTTTGTTTTTTTTTTTTTTTTTGCACCGTTTGTTTCTCCAGGTGACATGCGCAGTAGAGCGGAAAGTGACGTTGACAGATAATCCCACTATATAATTTTGCTAAATGAGTGTAACTAAACACGAAACTTACTTTTTTTAGGTCATAAACTGTGTAAATAGGTCTTTTATGATCCTATCTTCAGATCCCTGGCATTATTTTGATATTTTAGTGCAAATTAGTTAAAATATGGACTTTAGTAGCAGAAACCGCGCCTGCACTGCCGCTCTTTTGGTGTAAATATAGATATGACATATGGATTTTTCTGTTGGAGCTCGGTCTCCAAATTGCCGTGGATGACGACGCAGCCTGGAGCAGCGTGGAGCAGGGGATCTAAAGGCCAGTCGCTCGGCTCTGGTGAGGGTGGCGGGGAGAAATCTTCCACCTGGAATGATCGCTCTCTGGCGAAGCTGGCACGCGAGCTCACATCACTGTCACTCTCCATTGTTCTGTCGGACGATTGCTGTCACTCACAGGTCCAGGCGGTCCCGACGGTCCTGGCACCGCCTACCACCTCCCAAGTTCTCCCACACTGCCTCGCCAATCATGCCTCGCCTTTTAAGTCCTCCTGGCACTGCCCACTTTGAGCCCATTTTTCAGATTTTGCTTGAGGGCAGAGTTAGGCTTTAGGAGGTCATTTAGCTACACTTTAAACTCCATGGAAACTGTCAATTGTGTTTTAAATGGTTTTTGCATTTTGGTGTTTTTTGATGAAAAAATTCTGTTTTAGATCCCTGTAATTTTGCAACTCAACTTTTGTAAAACCATGATCACACCAAACTAAGTCAAAATTAGAATATGCAAACTTGTCATATTAAATTAAAAGCTGCCAACCGAAATGTGTGAATAAATACCTTCTGTATCAGCTGACTCCAAATAGCTGAATGAGACAGATCTGCTGAACTCTGGAGTTTCATCATAAACAGCTGTTGGTTCTTAAGAGCTTCAGTATAAGGAAGGAACAACAAGATGAATCAGTATGAATGAATGCACCAATGAGATTATTCTTTACCTCTGTGGCAGTGAAATGCATATGTGGCAGTACACGCATTGTCGATCCATTTCTGACCCAGTTTTTCCGCAACACAGTGCTGGCTTCCGTAGTTGTTAGGTTCAGTGTCTATCCAGTTTTTAAATGTGCTGTCACTGCCGTCGGACCACCTCCAGGGTTGTCTGTACAGGCCGATCCACATTTGACCACTCGGATTGAGATCCTTCACTGCAGTGTTCTCAGACTCCTCTTCGATCATGACCAGGTCTGTGTAGCGCTGTCTGCAGTAGCTCTGAGCATTCTCCCAAGACATGCCAGTGCTGACAAAAGTGTAGTTCTTGAAGCCTGGCTGTGCTAAACGTATATGACAACAATGAGCAAATGTTAGTACATCTTAATGTCTCAATGACGACATCAACGTTGGCATTTTTAGATCATTTTCCCAAGTCTATGGTTGCCAGATTTATTTATTTTTTCTTAAGAAAGCCAGAAAGGTCCATAGACATAACAACTGGACTCCAAAAAGTTTGAAGGTCCTTCCCCAGAAATTTTGAACCAAAATTATGGTATTTTCTGCATTTTGGTGAATTTAAGAAGACTGACAAAGTGTAAAACATTGTCAGACTTCTTAAGTGATGCCCTTAACCATTTTTGTATGTAATTTTAAGCTTTACATCCTTAAGGGTGTAATGCTACCTTAACTAAAAATGTTGCTGTTGTTCGTTTTATTATTAATGAAGTACCATAACAGTAATTATAGGGCAATGAGTTACTACCAACTTTTGCTCAGAGCATAATCTGTATTGCTCATTTTATATCAGAAAGGGTAGTAAACAAGGTAGATTATAATTCACTGTGTTCTGACCCGCCCACTTTTCTTGGACTTCTGGTTTAGCTGTCGGTAGCCTAAATTATTAACATTGAGATAGAGGGAGTTTTTGTTTCTCAACACAGTCGAAGGGCACGCACCCAACCTGCAGAAAGAGCCGCCGCTCATAGACACAAACAGTGGAAACAAGTCGAAAAAGCACTGCTGTCAGTAACTACAAGAGTTTATTACTGTGCAAAAACAAAAGCTCTGCTGCTGAATTTTTGAATGAAATTCGACCCTACGACCTTAAAAAGTGAGTGAAAAATATGGTGAGAAAGACACTGAAGCGGAGACAGACGTCTGTCAGACCGGTTCAGACCTGATCGAAACAGCTGCTCTCGTCCCGTTTTGTTGTTTTATTCGCAGAAGTTTCCCCAGCTAAACAGATGTAGAGCGGCTCTTTCTGCATGGTGCATGCGCAGTAGTGCGCAAAGTGACGTCGAACGAAAATCCTTCTATAAATTCTATGGTTCTATCTATTTTGAGATTGCCCTGCAAGACAGACATGTCAGTTACTAGAGCTAAACAGGAAGTGTGATGTCAAGAATTTGGGTGTGGCAGAATAAGACGATTAGACAAAAAAAATCATTTGACATTTGGCTGTTTTTCCTATTTTCCATGCATTTTTCATGACTGGGCTACTTGTTTTTCAAGACGTGTGGGAACTTTTCTTGAATTGTTAAGTGACTTAGTGAATGCGAGTGAATTCATTCGTTTATTCCTGTCAGGGGTTGTGGGGTTGGGTGACTGGAGCATATCCCAGTGACTTTGGGCTTTTCCCCAGTCTCACATTGCACCCAGTCCAGCTCCAGTCCTGTCTTGGTCCAGTTCTCATGCAGAGGACAGCTCACATTGAGCCCACTGCTTCTGCAGTGCCACTACAGTCATCACCTTTGACCCCTCGTAGCGTCATTCCAATCATGACATGCCATTTTTTTGGCAATGGTAGGAGATACAGAACGACACTGTATGTCGTTTGAGTTTCTCTCGGACTTTTCATATTATGAAAAGGCTCCGCCAGCTGCACCGAAGTTGTAATGTATGCAGAGCTTGGGGTTAGGGATACCTTTAGCAGTGGTCAGCACATTGAAATATTTTGGCAGAACAGTCTATTACCAATAGTACATCTTTATGCCTTATGAACCATCAGGACTAAACATGGATCAACCTCCTGCTGGTGCCAGTCAGGACTAAACATAGACCGACCTCCTGCTGGTGCCAGAGTCAGGACTAAACATGGACTGACCTCCTGCTGGTGCCAGAGTCAGGACAAAGCAGTGATTGAACTAATGAGAACTTAAACGGTATAAAATGAATGAAAAATGTCTTACCTGTGAAACAAACAAAAGGCTTGTTATCTGAACAGGCTGCATCTCCCCACTGCCCAGAGTCCATGAACACACATTCTTCATTTGCTCTGTTGTAGTTGGGTTCACCAGACTTCCAGTTCTGGTACAGACTGGTGCTGGTGGATCCTGTAACAGACCATCTCCAGGAGTTGGCGTCTTTGCCCATGACTCCTTTCCACGAAGCAGGGTCATCGAACATTCCGATCCAGGCAATTCCAGTGAATGTGCTGGGTCTGTTTAGTTTGAGCAGTTCCTCTTCGTTCCTAATGGTGGCCAGGTCAGTGTAGTGCTCTCTGCAGTACTGTTGAGCATCGCTCCAGGTCTTTGCCGTGTTGACGAAGTGATACTCATAGATCACTGAATGGTAGCATGAAGCCAGTGTAAAACCTGGCTCACAGAAAGTATAGATTTAGGCCAAAAAAACACAAAAAAACTAAGACGTACCTTTGTCCTACCACCTATCCCCACCCACTTGTCTGTATTTACCTGCGATTGCTCACAAATCAGATTCCGAGTAAAACATGCAAAGTTCAAAATTGTCATGCAGACATTTGTTTTTTTTAATCTGTGGCTTATTAAAGGTCAATTTCAGAGTGAAGAGGCACGAGTTCTGCAGTTCTGTTTCTTTTTCTAAGCTGTTTTAGATCATTTTTGTGCTTTGAACTATTGATCTACGTATGCCATAGTTTCTTTTTAAATATAGAGAAAATTCACATTGTTTAGATTGTTCTTGTTGGCCTTTGTCAGACGCCAAACCAAACATTGGCAAGAACTCTGTGAATGGGCTGATATGAACTCTTTCCAGGACATTTGAGCTCACTCCAAAAGCTTTTGCACTTTCTGAAAGCTTTGGATACATTTCCTAGAGATTCAATCAATTTATGTTCCACACACTCTCAATGACCTGATCAGGGATGAAAAGAGACTGTACAGGGTCTGGATTATTTAAGACAATCTCCTTAGCTTTTCTACATTTATATTCAAAGAATGCTGTTTGCAAAACTAATTTCACCTGGGATAGTAACAGTGAAAAATCTTACCATAGAGCAGAAAAATCTTGGTCTGGAGCATTTTTAAAAATCGCAGCGCTTGGGTATGATTTATACGACTCGACCAATCTCTATGAAGTCCAGTTACATTGTTGTAAAAACTGAAACAAATTTCTGATTCAAGAGAGCAGCAACAAAGTAGGACTAAATGAAATCCCAAACAGTCAGCGCTTAACACTTATTAGACAACATTCAAATAAATCTTCAATACTTGGGTGTGGTATTCCTACATTTTGCATTGTAAATAGTTTTGCCCTTCGGCTCCACGTTTTGTTTTTTCGTTTACACAACAACAAAGTCGATCATTGACCTTCAGCCTAGGGTGTCCTGGTGCCACGTGCACTGATGGACGCCCTTGTGTTGGAACATGGTGTTTGTTATGGACAAACTGTAGCTAGCACATAAGTCCAATAATAGAGCACTCGAGTTAACATTGAGTTAACTACTTGATATTTTCAGGACTGACCATGGTCCCTCAGCTAACTTACCAAGGTCTGAGCAGTTCATGAGGCCCTTTACACCACATTTACAGTATACTGTATACACATTAT
Organism: Mugilogobius chulae; assembly: GCA_038363315.1. Taxonomy (NCBI): domain Eukaryota; kingdom Metazoa; phylum Chordata; class Actinopteri; order Gobiiformes; family Gobiidae; genus Mugilogobius; species Mugilogobius chulae. Next base: position 1,356,897 of record CM076414.1, read on the forward strand.
TGACATTGTCACACTTTTTACATGGCAATTCATCCTGTAGAAACAGTTCTGAATTAAATGTCTTGCTCTCAACACCATCTGATTTGATCAGTCTTCAGTTTGGTGTTGCTGAGCTTTATGTCCAGTCATAAATCAAAGGAATGTGTTTTAGAGGGAAGGGATTTGAGACAAGCAAGTATATGGTCCCATGTTTCAGAGGACCAATGCAGCTTCCAAAAAGTGAAAAAATGCTGAAATTGTCAATGATCAGATGTGCAGTGAATGTCTCACTACACATGGATGGATCATGGCACAGAGCAGACTCCGACGGCTCTGGTTTCCAGGAGACCAAGGACCTGACAACCTCTACTACCAATCCAATAAGGCAGCCAAGGTGGATGAAGAGGTGGATGAATCTCCTGAAGAAGTCACTGATGATGAAAATGTGGACCTTTAGATTGAAGAGGAAGGATTGTATCAGTGTTAGGATGTTATTTACATCACCTTATTAGCAGCAAAGTGCATTTATAATGTGGCCATACCTGCTTGTCAAAGCCTGATCCCGTCAGATCTCAGAGGCTAAGCAAGATAGGGCCTGGTTAGTACTGGGATGAGAGACCGCTGGAACACCAGGTGTCACAGTGGGACGACAGAAGTGGATGATCGTTGTGTTCTTGGGCAAGACACTTAACCCCACATTGCCTCAGTGTCTGTTACACTGGGTGAGAGGATGATTGTAAAAGCGCTCTGAGTCCCTTGTAAGGTGGAAAAGCACTATATAATAGAGACCATTTACTTAAAAATGTTTAAAAAAGGCACATTTTGCATTGTAATTCTTGTAGCATCTGAGCACATTGAGTAAGAGTCACAGACCTATAGAAGCAGGAGTGACATTTGTGAGGCAAGGAGTGGGTCCAGCAAAAGTAATATAACATCCACACTATTAAAGGTAGAAACATCATCAAACCCTCAAATCAAAGCAAGGGTCTGTGGAAAATTTGTACATGCAAAATCATCCCTTTAATAAATAATTTGTTCTGTATTAAATGTTTAAAGTGTCTTATGGTAGTTCTGTGAAAGGTAATTTTGCCTTGTCTTTTGTGATATTTGTCATAATAACCATATATTTTAATGGTAGATCCACCAAATTTTGCTACAAATGTTCTCATTAAAAGAACATGGTTTGTGTGAAATTTGATCACTGTAATCCTAAAACTGACCTCACCACTCCCAGAAATGTGACTTTTCACATTTTCTTAAATAGCGCTGCTCCAATTGCAGATTTTTGAGCCTAAAAGCCAGGTGCCCCCAACAGCACGCCTTAAGACCACTGTTTCTACATGCCATAGGGTGTCTTCTACCCAAATAAGTACTTAAGAGCTGTGCTTTTTTTTTTTTTTTCGCAAAAAAATGAGGACCCGGGGACCACTACTGCCAGAAGCTGTGTGTGTGGACCAGGTCGTCGAGGCAACCGTACCTATACCAACACGCCTCCCTCCTAACGTCTTCGGAGGCTCAGAATGCATTTGTGATGACACATATAGATCTAAGTAAGAACTTTAAAATTAATTATTTCTGTTTGTTTACATTTTTGAGGAAGCCAAAATTGGGTTTAGTACCTTTAAAGGACAAATATGTTTAGCTGTTTGTTGTTGTTCACATCTTTCAAATATGTTCTGAAATGACCTCAGAAATGAAAAATAATGACCCAACTTGCAAATAATGTGTTTTGGTAAGTACTAATCTACTCTTTTGCATTGTAAATGGTTTTACTCTTCACTTGACTTTATTCAAAGTGGAGGTTAAAAAAAAAAGTCTTCTGGTGCATATGTGTAATTATTGCCTTCAGAATGTAACCGAGTGGCACATTTGGGGCTGGTTTATATTACACTTTTGCCATACAACGCCACTGCAAAATGCAGATAAATTTAACAGCTCTTAAGCCCACAGGGTAAGGATCTCACAGGTTCGTTTCACTAAAGGATCAAGAGACATGATCTAATAAATAGATATTATTATAATTATTGTAGGCTAGCAGTTAACTTAACTTTGGAGTTCAGTTTCAGTTTTTACATAAAATCAAAGTCAGTTTACATTTCATTCATCACATTCTTTCCAGTTACAAAAAAAACTAAATTACACATCACATATCCATAGCAGCATTATGTCCCTTTGGCCATGTGTCTGTAAAGTTAAATAACAAATCATACCAATGCATTTCTAGGTCACAGAGATGTGCATTCACAACCTAAGTCATCGAGGGAAAAGGGGAGGCATGTAGAGGGAGGTCCGGGCAGTCGACACGGCCTCCACGAGAGAACGACCACCACTCTATCAAACACTAGTATTAATGCCACATCATAAACAGACTTAGCCTACCGGAGCTTTGACGGCAGGTTGCATACGGTACACTAGCCGAGGGTATTCCAGGCCACGCGCACGCCGGTAGCCTACAAACATGCAATTAGCTCCACATCTCAAAACAATTTACTTAAAAGTAACAGCAGCGCTAACTCACCGGAGCTGCACACCACGCCATTGTGAACATTGTAGCTCGATGCATTTTGCGATGCCAGACGGGCAAGTTACAGCCATGTTTAACCAGGTTTACCAAACCAGCGCTAGCTAGTGTCTACAACCGCTGCTTCCAGACTGAACCATGAGTGACGTCAGAGGTGGGAGGGGTAGCCCAGGTGAAAGATCCCTCTCTTTTAAAGGGCACAGTCTATCACTGATTGGCTACCAAAAATGTAGGGTGCGTGAAGCCAACCCACTACAAATACAAGAAATGTATTAATAAATGCTATTTCTTAGTAAGTTAGGAAAACACTTAAAGAAAAGGTGGGAAAAGCTTCTGCAACTGGGACAGTGCTTATGCTGTCATTTCTACAGTGCTTGTCTTTAATCGGCTCCTCTCTGCCTCACTACCTCGCCAGTTTAGGAGAAGACTCGCTCACAAGGCTCTGTTGTTGCTGGCATTGGGAGGTATTTTTGTTTTTGTTAGTTTGGATGAATCGCTGCTCTTGTGGCTCTCACCACTGAAGCGTATTCTGCTGTGAGTCAGTTGAGTGCATCTTGGACATGTGTTTGGTTCCCAAATGCAAACATTTTGAACCAGGGATCAAGAAGCGTGGCAATGGTCAGGACTGGTACGGTTTCAGCGTTGCATCTTAGAGACAGAAGATGTTGTAAGTGTTGCGTCAGTTGTATGGCAGTGGTATTCACAAGTTCTGCAGCCTTTGATGCCATTTTGTGTTGCACCATTCTTATCATCGACACCTTTGATGCCGACACGTTTTTCAGCTAACAGTTCGACTGCAGCCATACTGACATTCATTGATAGTGTCATATTCGTTAATGAGAAGGTAGGTACGTATATCTGTTGTGAGGGACGCCAGTGCTGCTCCGACAGGTTCACGCTGTTTTATACAATCTTTGTGTGGCAGGGGGAGGAATTTCTAAGTTAGATTTTAGCAGAAATAAAAATAAATGTTTAAAATAATTGGAACATCAGCTGTAAAGAAATAAAAGGAAACCAACAACGCCACCGGGATAAACCCAGAAAATAATAAAACTAACTAAACAAGTAAGGCAACACAGGTTTGTTTCATTGAGAGAGGCATGTTCCATAAATTCACATTTGCTTTTATTTTGTTTAGCACAAATTTGTTCAGTTGACTTCTGTTGATTGTTCACATTCTCTTGAGTTTCAGTTCTTTCACTACTCCATTCACAGTTCACAATGTTCTTAGTTTAGTTAATCACAATCTTTGATTGAACCAGGAGAGAACCAGAAGATGGTGGTTTACGATGGGTCAAGGGGCCAGTGTCGTTGTTCTGGTCCTGTAGAATTAAATTTGATTAGCTACACAGGCTACATTCAGGATTAGGTTCAAAGCCGTAGAAACATACCCGGACGCACGTGTTACCCTCGCGCCCAGTCGCTGCGGAGATTCCAGATCCACCTGAGCCAAGCACGCCTGGAACCCGGGGACTTCTGACATGTTTCACCCGAACTCCCCACCATGGCGTCACCAACCGCCTGCACCACATAATCTGCTGCAAGAGCCGCAACATGCGCCAGAGAAGCGCTCAACGGCACTAAACAAAAGCACGGACCACTCACTCACTCACTCATCACTCACTCACATACAATAAATAAGAAATGTGCAAATAAGCAGCAAGTCTGTTTACCTGGCCCCTCGAGACGACGCGAGCCAAGACCCAAAACACGGAATTGAGAGGACGCAAGAAACGTCAGAGCAGCCTTATATAGTGGTGCGCTCTGCCGGCCAAAGGCGCACGTCACTACATTTGCAACATAAAATAAGTAGAATTCCACCTTGTTTCTACTTCTTGTATAAGTTTGTGTGTCGGCTTTTGCAGTTGTTTTTGAACCTCGTTAAGTTTTTCTTTTGCTTTGACGCTGGTCTAGAAATAGGATAATTCTGTGAGCCTTTGATCTTGTGTCAGCAGGAACAGGTGTTAGTTCTAATGCCTTCGTAACAACTAGATTGAACTGTGTGCAAAACGTGGCTCACTTAAACAAGAAACCTTCTGTCTCAAGCCCATTGATCCAATTGCAGCTCCATGGCGTCCTTTAAATGCTGTGTGGGATTGAGTAAAATGCCCCATTCCAAGCAAAACACTTGCTAACTCAGTGTTGTCTTTCATAGTGACAGGTGAGCCAAAGATAGGCATCCACGTTCATAGATGTCCACATATCTGCAGTCAGATTGACGGCTTCTGCCTTAACCATGCAACCTTTGCCTTGTTTTTGTCCTCTTCATATCTTTTTTCCACCATAGTTTTGAAAGTGTTTCGAGAAGGTAAGTCCCTTCCCTGGTTAAATAAAGGTCAGTTAAATAATTAAAATATACTGGATCAAACTTTGTAGCAAAGCTCTGATAAAACATACCTGGCTTTTTGAGTAAGGTTCCAATGTCCAGTCTCATTTTGCCACCCCTTCCTCAGTGACTGAAAACTGGACTTCTTTCCAGCCAGAAAAGTTCTGCAATCTAATAACAAGTGATGCCTCTCTTCTGAAATAAATAAATACATTCATAAACATTTTCTTGTAAAAACATAAACTTCATACATAAAAACAAACTTTTCATGTCAAACACAATCTTTGAATGTTGAAACAGAAACTTTACGTCGCTGTACCACAAGAAACTGTAAAAGTTTTGTCACAACCCTATGCACATGGTTCGAAAACAGTCACTTTCACAAAACAGTGTGAAAGTGAAGAACGTAAAGTGAAACTACTCCAGAGGATTTATCATCGTATTTGTGCGTAGTAGGTTTGTCGTTTTTTAATGCAATGCACAGTTTTCCACTCCGCATGTGGAACTAGTCCCGCTGCGTAAAGTTGTCACAAAGTTGTAGCGTAACTCTTCACAACCAGAACTGACCAATCAGAGCAGAGGATGTGTGTCTGTGGTGTGACAGGGTCAGAGACGAGGGAAAGAGGTGTGATGAAGCGCTTTTGAGTGCAAAAGCAGCAGCACGATTCCACGGCTTGCTCTCATACTTTAGTCTGCTTTCATTGCTTCATCCTATAGAGAAATAGCTGCATGTCTGTGGGAAATCTTACGTAGTTTAGATGCACGTAGGAATAGCCTACAAGTTAATTTTCTAGTTAAATATGTGGCTTTTTGTGCAGCCAATTTGACGTTTGCTCTTACAAACGTGTCTCTCCACAGCAAGAGCGGCTCAATAAAGGATGAAAAGAACGGTCAGAGCGGCTCTTTGGTGCCAATGCCAAGTAAATAAAAGTGAATAAAAAGTGACTTTATAAGTTGTGTTGGGACAGACAGAGAAATTTCACACAGTTGTGGAAGTGTGTGGGGATAAACATGTGATTTAAGACGTTTTTTGAGACAAAGCTAAAATAATCTTGACTGTTAGCCTGGTCCCGACCAGGTTTATGTTTGCACACTTGTTACTGCGGCAACTCAGCGTCACCTCTGGTTAGTGGAACGGAAATGGAGATTTCAAAAGCCTAGATTGGCCAACAAGCCAGGCTTTGGCTTTAGCTCGCTTCATGGAATACCCCCATAGTCTTATTATGTCTATTAAAAACAAAACCAGGATATCAGCTGAGCAGATATCAAGGGGTTGAAACCCAAGATTGCAAAATATCATAGAACAGCACCGGATCATCTTTCATCTGAAAGTGGACTGGACTATGTACTGTTCTGAGCTCGATCTGCTCTGCTGTGTGGAGAAAAAATAACAAATGCTATTGCAGTCCTCTTATGGGTTTTATCAACTTGTCTTTTAACTTTCACTGCCAGCTTCTATTCTCACTGTGACCCTCCTTCCCTGCCTGTTCTGTTTTAGCCATTTTAACAATATTCACAGCTCCACAGAAAACTCTGCAAAAAAACTGTGCAACTGGAATTTTGTGAATAAAAAATCCAGGTGCAGAATGTTGTAGATCAAAATAGACCTACAAGTGTCTTACTTCCATTTAAAAACTATCCCACAATAATCTATTCCCTTTTCATAGGCATTTGAAATTCTTTAGATTTCAGCATTTCAACTTCATGTCAGTGTTGTTTTTGTCTGTTCTACTTTTTAGTGAAAGATTATGAGCAGCTACAATCAAATAATGTCTTGGTCTAGCATAAAAATGTCCAGGATAAAAATGATAAACAATGACGATGACCAACAAAAACAGTGTTACAGACGAGAACCTGTGAAACTCAATCATGTAAAGTCACCACGCGCTTCAGAGAGCCCGACATCGCCATATAGAATAAAGTCCAATGAAGGAAATGCACATCCTTGGCAGGCTACGATTGGTGGCGCAGTGACGGATAATTTTGTCAGTGCAGGAAAAGAGTTCAGATGAATCAGGCAGGAGAAGGGCAATGTGAATTTATTGCAAAAAATGTTTAAAAACAGCAGTGAAATGAACAACATGAAATGACACAATAAACACAAATATATATATATATTTTTTTGTTGTTGTTGTTGTTGCAAGTTTAACATAGCTTCCTTGTCAAAAACGCTGCAGGTTTTTCTGTTTGTGAAATACTATTCTTTCCCCTCTGAGCCTCAGAAAACACTAATCCAGATTGTTCAGATGTTTAATACATTCAAATACTTATTATGGTCTAATGCTAAGTTTTTCAGATGCACATGTTTGACAGATATTTCTGAGTTAGAGTTGTTATTTTTAAGACTGTAATAAATAACACTGGCTGATTTATATCATAGCTACATGTGTAACGTGCAACCAAAAAATCTGTGTGAAAATCCGTTTTGTTGTCACACAGTTATGACGCGCAGAACTTTCACAGCGCATTTAAATACATTGCAGCGAGGAGAACGGGCGACCCGCGTCAAGATGGCGGTTGCATTTCTCGTCAGCGCCCATAGGGTTTAGAGGCACATGCGAATGCGGTGTCTACTCTTTATACTGTATGTCACTAACAGACCTCCGAGGGGCAAAGTTAAAGGGACTGTACTCAATTTTTTTGCAACAAGATAACTTAAAAGCAATTTATCCCTAGCACTGATGTCTTGTTAATGTATCTATTCAGGTGGAAATTAGTCCCCAAAGTCCTGTCTATGACTAATAAAATCCCGTTTGTGTGCAGCTTTTCTGTTTTTCTGTTTTTGTTTTTAGCATTGTGGCTAACTGTTGTTAGCATAGTGACTCACCTCGCTGTTAAAAGCTGTGAAAAAACATTAAAACACATCATGATGGACAATTCTGAAGCTCAGAATGCATTAGCTATGTGAGGAAATCATGTAGCCTGAAGGAAAAAGGTTAAAATTAATTATTTCTGTTTATTTACATTTTTAGGATGCAAAAATCAGGTACAGTCTCTTTAATATTGAGAGTAGGGCTGTGCGATATTGATGAAAATGAATATCTCGATATTTTTGGGCATATCTTGATATCCTGACGATATTTAATCAATTTAATCAATGTGCATTCAGACTGGTTAGTTGATGTCAATTGGCTGCATTCACTTTGTAGAAAAAAAGTTACATTCTTATTCAGTTGTGCCTCTTGGCCAGGTTTCTTTTAGCTCAAGGGAAAACTACTTCCCGGTAAAATAAAAACATTGTGTTTATCACTGGAGAGTTTTAAATCCGCTCGTAAGACACATTTCTTTGCTCTGGCTTTTTATTCTAGTATCATTCCGGCATCCCTTTGAAGAGACGTTCCACTTTTTCTTTAAAAAGTCTATTTTGTTCAGTATCTGAAAAAAGCATACTATGAAGCATCTGTAAAATATAAAATCCATTTTTTGTATCCATTTTTTTTTTTTTTTTTTTTTGAGCAAAATCAACCATTCTAGGATGATTCAGACTCAGATTTGTATTGTAATCCTCCAAATAAAAAAAGTCCCCAAAGTTCAATAATTTTAAAAAGACTTTTGTATAGAGGTTATGCACCAACATCATTTTATTCCATTTTATGGCATTTTAACTGCAACAAACGGACTCAAAAACATCTTTTTTAAGAAGAAAACGGTAATAAATTCAACTGTGTGTGATTTCAATGATAGATGTGAGAAGCTAAAGTCTAGTTGTTTAACGGCTTTGCTGCAACTGTTGACTTGATTTTCTCTTTTTACATGTCAGTTACAAACCCAGTGCTCAGTAGACTTGTTGTGGTTGTTATCAAACTGTAGTTTATTCTTCCTGTTTTAGCTGTTTATTGAACTCTTACAAGAACTCTCGTGCATCGTGACTGTACACAGTATTTTATTTTGTAAAACATTGTGTAATTCACTTAACTGTTCAACATTTTTGGGACTAAATACAGTTATTCTGACTTTGATTTGACTTATGTGGGCAAATGTGACTCTTATGCAAACCCCGGACCTGAGGAAACATATTGTGCCAAATATAGATACAAATACATAGTGAAGATAAAGCTTGTAATATATCCAACAATACTTGGTTGTGACTCCACTTGAAATACAGAAAAAAATGCACTTAAACTTCCCCACCGCTTCAAATCAAAGCAAATCAAACTTTATTTATAAAGCGCTTTTCATACAAACCATGTATGACGCACTGTCAACTGTATCCATATCTATCTAGTTTTTTATGTTGATCTAGATTTTGTTTATTTTTTTTTTTCTCTCTTTTCTTTTTTTTTTTTTAAATATTTAATTTTTTTAAGTATTCTATATATTTATCTAATTTTTATTTTTCCGAAATAAAAATGTCTTTATTTTTTATTATTTAAATGTCTTTTTTTTTGCAGTATGAACTTTATTCTATGTTTTATTTTATTTGCCGTTTTGTGACATGTTTGTGACATCTTTTTAATATAAATGATCAATACATTTTTTCATTTTGACCCTCTCTGTGGAACACCTAATAAATAACTAATATGTAAAAAATCTGTCAAATTTTTTTACAGATGGAGGACAGCTACTACGAATACTGTCAAAATGTAGATTTTGTTGTTGTTGTAATTTAAAAATAGAACAGGTCTAAAAAACACCAAACTGAGAATTTGTTTTGACATTTGTTTTCACGTGATGTTAACCGTAAAACTGGCCCAGCATTTAGAAGAGCTCACAATTTCTTCTTTTTTCACCAGACTCAAAGAGGAACCTTCTGTCCAAAGTCTAAACCCAGGAAACAGAGGCTCAGAGAAGGAAGAACAGAAGGTGTGGAGATGGAACAATTCTCCATCAGCAGAGACGTGATAGAAGGACAGAGCTCCACCCTCAAGTCCAGAAACACGCCCACTCTCCCTGAAGACACGCCCTTTCTGTCTGAGGAACGCCCCCTTTCCCTGAGCTAATGTTGGAGGTGTAAATGTTGTTGTGCCAGAAGAAGTAATCTCCATCACAGATCCTCAGACTCCAGGACAGATCATTGTCTCCAAACCTACACTCCATTCCTTTTCCTTTCCGGCTGATTCCTTTATATGTAGCTGCTATGGAAACGCCTCCCTGCCCTGCCCAGTCCACCTCCCAGTAACAGCAGCCTTTCAACTCGGTGTCACCCAGAACCTGAGCGTAGTATGTGAATCTGTCCTCGTGATTTGGACGCTGATGCGCCTCCTTCACCCAGGTCATGGTTCGATTGTCGTCAGACAGAGAAAGGTGTCTGTAAGCTGTGTTTGGGTCCAAAGACAAGTCACAGAAGTCTGAAACAGAAAAACATTAGCATTAACATAGAAAGATAAGAGTATAATAGTGTGAATGAAGTTAAGCATGGACTCACATTTCTTCAAACCTGGGACCATCCAGCGCTTTCCAGCAGGAGACAATCTGAAACACACAAATACGGTTCAAACCAGAGCCCAAGACTAAGTACTATGAGAGTGTTGGCGAATCCCAGGAGCCGCATGAAACTCTTTGGCTCATTTAGAAACATTTGTGCCTCCACACGCTCTCTTCCTCTCTCCTTTTCCCCTTCCCTTTCCTTCTCTCCTTCCCGCTCTACAGCGGTAAGCTGCATGCAACTGTCAGTGCAGCATCAAAGCAGAGCTATTTAATAGACAATTTGTTTCTTTTGAGAGGCGTTCGAATTCTCAGTGATATTCTGTGAAACTGAAGGCCAGCATTTGAGACTGAGGCCCATCTAAATCTGGCCTGTCTCATGTCTTTTTAATTATAATAAAATTACATCATATGTGAAGAATATTACATCTAAGACACACCAAAATACAGGAAATTGGTAAGGACTGTCTAAAATTCTCCGGGGGAGGGCCACCAGACCCCTGAATTACATCAATATCTTTTATATTGAAATATATTTATATTAAACGGCATACGGATCTAAGGGTCTGTGTTGTAAATTAAAGTTAAATTTAAATAAGGTAGCTAACCTTTTTAGTTGATAATTTGTAAACTTTGTGCTTTCCACTAAAAAGTATAAAGTAAATACGCACTTTGTGAAAAATGAGACCTCTGAGTAAGTCTGAACTGAATAATAAGGAATTTTAGGCCTAATCAGGAGCTGAACGCTGCGCTCTGATTGGTTGTGTGATTGGGTGGTCCTCTTCAGTTTCACTTTGTTGTTTGTGAAAAGTTTATAAACTATAAATGTAACCAAAATGAATACATGTCAAAGACTCAAAGTTAACCATGTATTGAAGGATTTATAAGAGGAAATTGTCCGATTTAAATCTAAATTGTGTTTGCAATGTAAAAATCAGCTTTCTCACCTTTAAGGTACCGTTTTAGTCCCTGTAGGGTATTTTGTTCTCTGTATTTTGACCTATTTGGACCAGTTACTGAGAACTTGCTTTAAGCAATACTATACAAGTTTGAAGTTTCATAACATCACCAGGGAAGTCACTCAGGAAACTTTCAGCTGTCGCAAAACCACACTGCTCTGATACAACAAACACTGTCGACAGTAGGCATTTCAACACTGCTGTGTTCTCAGCTAAGCGCTCTATGTTGAATGGAATTGGCAGAAACTTGTACTAAGTGTTTTCATGGCCAGTAGGAGCCTGTCACATGTCCCACCCGAGCCCAACATGTTACAAGAGGTTTAAGATCAGCAGAAGAATTTTGAAGCATGTTATGTCCCATTTTCTGCTAACCAAGCCCATCAAGTTAAAACCAATAATTAAAATATAAAGCAAAATCTCACATAATATTCGTTTATTGTCCAAGTTATGGTCCAAGTTTGAGACAGGGTCACAAGCTAAATGGGCATTGAGATGGTTTCATGTGACCCGCAAAATTTTAAAATTAAAGTGGTCACAGATAAAATGCACATAACTACAGCAGGTCCACAATGCACTGCAAATGGACTGGACAGCAAAAATTGTATACAGTTTGCCCAAAATGTTTCAGTCTGACCCTGATTACACACTTTTATTGACCTTTTTAGTACCACAGAGGTCTTTGCTTAGTAAAATAGTATAACCTTATAAAACAATGAAAGTGGACATACAGTATTATCATACATGTAATATTAGGAATATTAGGTTTATGGAAATGTGGAACTACAGTATATTTTTAAACGCGACCAACCTCACGTTTTTGTCCAATAATGTAATGTATTTAGTACTTTACACTTGACCAGCATTTATATAAATGCAAACAGAGAAAAAGGCAAACTCACGTGACAGACTGCAGGGGGCAGTGTGGATCCTCCTTTAGTTCTTTCAGGCGTTCTGCTGAGGGTCCTAGATGGTTGTAGCTCACATCTAACTCACTCAGTGAGGAGTGGGAGGAACTCAACACTGAGACCAGAGCAGCCCCGCCTCTTTCTGAGACTAGACATCCAGACAACCTGAAAACACAAAGACGCTAGATCCAAACGCTGCAGCTCTATTTGACTCTTATGTAAATGAAATGGTCAGTTAAAGGTGTACGGCTCACAGATGCAGCTAGAGAGAAGTAAACTGAGAATTAGTCCCACTTAGAGCTGGCAATACTGTTAGTAAAGACTAAGCGCACATACAGCGCCTTGAGCATGGCGGCTGTTCCATGCTTTACAAGCTACGCAGGTGCATTGTTAGTGACAGGTGGCAAAACTCTTTCTGAAAAGCTCACTTTGAATGAATTAATGGTTTATTTATATAGTACATTTACAAATACAAATGTCTCCTAAAGTGCGTCACACAGTAACCCCCCTGCCCAATTAGTGATGGCAAACAGCCTTGTGGCAGCTCAGCAGAAGTGATTTGTCTTAACACTTTTGGTGTATTTGGTGGAAAAACCTTGTGTACACAAGAGAAATGCTACAGACATACAAATCCCTTGATGAGTAGATAAGATATCCTTTATTTGTCCCACAGTGGAGAAATTCTAGTGTTGCAACGCACAGTTCAAGAACAGCAGGGAAAGTAGAGACATGCGATCAAACAAGATCATTTTAAAATAGATTTAGCAAAAATACAAACATATTTAGAGTTATGATAGTGTAAAAACTCTTATGTACAAAAGCAGTCTTTATGGCTGAGCGCAGTGCAGAATACAACAGGATAAACAGATAACGTAGCATCAGTATATAGTATTATAAACAATATATGACTAAGATTATGAACTGCAGCGAATGGACAGAATAAATAACCAGTGAATAAATACGAGGTAAAAAGTGTTTGGTATGACTATGTTTATGTACAGAGCAGTATTAGAGAAGGTGTAAACAGAGGTAGATAATTACTATCAGACAATTGTTACTGAATACACATTACACATGTGCATTAAAGCATTGTTTATATGGCTGTGTCGCTGCTCTCCATTCACTCTTGTAGCACTGTGGCCAATTATAGCGTGTTCAGAGAAAATAACAACAATAAAAAAGTACTGTGTTCACTTAAACGGTTACATGATTATTGATGGTGAAGGGCTCCAACTAACGGTGAAATAAAAATCTGAAAATGTGCAACAACAGCTTTATTACTTACTGGTCAACAACTATAACAGCAAATGTGGAAAATATATTGTGTCAAATATGGATATGAAGACATGGAGATGAGTAAAGTGATCCAATGGTTCATCTATGTAAATATTTCTAACAGTAGCTGTGAGCTAAATGCTAACATGATGTTAGTGCTGCCTAGCGTGTTATAGCATCTTTCCTTAACATTCTGTTTACTTTTCTAACATAATGCCACATCAACAACATTCATCTAAACGTGGTTGTAACTCGACTTGAATTAGTTGTGCTAATATACACTTTTTTCGCCAGAAAATATCTTAAAAAAGATAAAAAATGTTAGCTTCCCATGCCTAAACATAGCATTTCCCTGATGACTTTCCCCTCAGCAGGTCACGCCACGCCAAATATAAAAATAGGACTTATTACTGGCGTCATATTTGGCAAAGAATATTTGATTTTGGTCAATATGGCCCAGGTTTGGTTCAACTGTGTGCAGCTCACCTCAGAGTCTTGAGTCTGCAGGGAGCATTCTTCAGAGCGTCACACAGCAGCTCCACTCCTGTGTCCTGCAGGTCGTTGTGACTGAGATCCAGATATGTGACACTGGAGGAGCTTAGCACAGAGGCCAGACGCTCACAGCCGAGAGGAGACAGCTCACAGCCACTCACACTGAGGACAAAGAGGGACATTAGAAACTAGAACCATGATACAAAAGTTTACATTAGGGCTTCGAAAAATGGTTCCCATTTGAAACTGGCCGAAAACTTTCAGGAACTACTAATACCGAAAACATGACGCATTTTTGGTTTGGCTTTAAATCTGTGTCAATAAGCAAACAACAGAAACACCACATGCTACATGAGCGCTCTCTTTAATGACACGGATTTTGCTCCACAAACGGCAAAAACACTACGAAGCCTATGTGCCATTTGTGCTCTTCACAATATCAAGACAATTCACTTCTTACTTCTACCAAACTAACTGTGTGAGCTTAGGATTGCGCCTGCACAAACAACGGCACAATTCACGTCTCACTTCTCCCAAACAGACTGTGCGTGAGCTTATGACTGTGCCCAGCAACTGCAAGTCTCCCAAAAAAATCACAATATGTTGGCTTACCTTCTTTATCAGATCAAATTTAGAAACAGCGGTTCCATATTCAATCTAAAACACGGTCTCCAGTGTGAGCCTTTCTGTCTAAAGTCTGCGTGTTGAGCTTCATAAATCCACGAGATCCAGTCACAGTCTAAAGTTTACGCATAAACATGTCACCAAACACATAATACAATCCAAACTTTGCTGTAACATCCTCCTGCTCATCGCTCCAGTTCAAATCCCAAATGTAAACCACTGTCTGAGTAAAAAATGTAATCCAGGCTTCTCCATTTCTCCTCTTTCTCCAGGTAAATGGATGAGTAAAAGTTTCAGTGTCAAAAGCAAATGTGTTGCTTCTCTGCTACAGTGTGTGGTGACAAAGTGAAACTTAAAGTGCTCCATATGGGAGTGCATGTGAGAAACATCTGATTCATTTGCATGCGCTTTTGTTTTGAGTATAGTCTGAACTGAACAGACTATACATGTTTTAAAACATAGTTTAACATGTGTTACACTGCTAAAGGTTGAAAAAATTGTTTTAGGCTAATCATTAACACTTAATTAGAAAGCAAGAACTGAAAAAAAGAATCGTTAAGGAACCGGTCTCGAACAACAAGTACCGTTAAAGTACTGGTATAGAAAAACATGTAACAATACCAGCCCTATTTTACATACAATCTGATGACAAAAAGAAACAAGGGGAAATTGATATTTGGTTTTGAAAATACTGTTTCCCATTAAATATAAATTTCCTTAAAGACCCATCAAACATTCTGAGGAATGAAAACTAGGACTCTGAGAACTAGAACCATAACACAAAATTGAAACAAAATACAAACTTTAACAAAGACTGAGGACAGAGGAACATTAGGTTTTAGAATCATGACCAAAGAGTTGAAATCCACTCACATGGCTTTGGTAGAGGCTTTGACCACAGGCAGCAGACGCAGAAGAGCCGTCTCTGAGGGATCATACTTCCTTAAGTCAAACTCGTCTGCGTCTGAGGAGGCAAGTAAGAGGTAGCACAGGGCTGATTGGTAAGCAGGAGAAATGTCTTTAAAAGAGAGACGAGCCCAGTTTTTCTGCATTTCTTTCACCAGACTGAGATCATCCAGCTCATTCAGACAGTTGAGCAGGTTGAGGCTTCTTTCTGCAGACAGATCCTTTTCATCCAACTTCTGTTTTATATACTTTACTGTCTCCTCAGTGGTTTGGTTACTTCCTGTCTGAGTCAGCAGACCTTCGAGAAGCTTCTGATTGGTTGGCAGAGACAGCCCAAGGAGGAAGCGCAGGAACAGGTCCAGGTGTCCATTTGGACTCTGTAAGGCCTGGTCCACAGCAGAACAGTAAAAGGACACTTCAGACTCAGGTTTCTCAGAGGAGTTTGGCGTTCCCATCAGGTTTTCTCCAGAACTGAAGAAGGTCTGATGAACGTGAAGAGCTGCCAGAAACTCCTGCACAGTCAAATGGATGAAGCAGTAGACTTTGTTCTGGTACAGGCCTGACTCCTCTTTAAGGACCTGTGTGAACACTCCGGAATCTTTTGAAACTGCTTTAGCGTCCAGCCCACACTCGCTCAGGTCGCACTCATAGAAGATCAGATTTCCTTTCTGCAGCTGCTCAAAGGCCAGTTTTCCTAAAGACAGCACCATCTCCCTGGTCTCTGGAGTCCAGTGAAGGTCTGCTCCTGATCCCTGCTGATACTTGATCTTCTGGACTTTGGCCTGCACCACCAGGAAGTGGACGTACATCTTTGTGAGAGTCTGGGGCAGCTCTGGTTTCTCTGTTTGTTCCAGAAGCTTCTGTATAACTGTGGAGAGGATCCAGCAGAAGATCGGGATGTGACTCATGATGTAGAGGCTGCGGATGCTCTTGATGTGGGAGATGATTGTGTCATCTCTGAACCTCTTCCGGAAGTACAGCTCCTTCTGCCAATCGATGAACCCTATAACCTCTGTCACCATGGAGACGCACTCTGCAGGGATCAGATTGGCTGCCGCATGGCGTGTTGTTATCCAGAGGCGTGCAGTAGGAAGAAGGTTTCCTTTAATGAGGTTTACCAACAGTACGTCCAATGAGACAGACTCTGTGGGATCGCTCAAGACTGGGGTTTGGCCGAAGTCCAGAGGAAGTCTGCACTCATCCAGACCGTCAAAGATGAAGAGCACCTGGAGCTGTTGGGAGCTGCAGAGAGCTTTGGATGAACTGAAGAAGTGGTGCAGCAGCTCCACCAGGCTGAACTGTTTGTCTCTGAGCAGATTGAGGTCTCTGAAAGTGAACGGGAACACCATTTGGAGCTCCTGGTTGGCCCTGCCTTCAGCCCAGTCCAGACTGAACTTCTGAGTCAGCACAGTTTTTCCCACACCAGCCACACCCTTTGTTAGCACCACTCTTGGCTCTGGTGACTGTGGGCAGGCTTTTAATATGTTTTCACATGTAATGATGGTCTCTGTAACAGCAGGTCTTCTGGATGCTCTCTCCAAGTGTCTGACTTCATGTTCCTGGTTGTTCTCTGAGGCCTCGCCCTCTATGATGTAGAGGTCTGTGTAGATCTTTGACAGGGGGGCAGAGTTTGCTGCTTTAGCCACGCCCTCAAACACAATGTGAAACCTCTTCTGCAGATCAGACTTCAGTTTATCGCTGAACCAGATTTAGTCTCTGTAAAGAAGACACAAGAATTTAGAAGTTAAACAAGTGTGTTTATCCACCTTATTCCTGGGGCCGCTGATGTAAAACGGGTTATGGGCGCAACTTCCGGTATAGCAACCGGAAGGGTCACTGCGTTGTTGTTTCGATTGAGAGTTGGCGGTTTTATTAGCTTTAGCAGTGTAAACAAACTTTAGAAGCGGGTCTCACTTAATTCTCCGACGTTCACAAAAATGGCATTGCGCAGCTCGGGGACATGTTGTGCAGCTCCTGGTTGTACTAACAACCAAACAAAATTAAATTTGTGGCTTAAAGAGCGTTGTGTGGAATGTTCGGCCACTTTTTCAGGTCATCCTCCCATCCTTTAATTTTAGTAGGCAACGGAATTGTTATATCGCCTCGTTTAAGACATGAAAGCTGGTGTTCCCACATTTTTACGTAGTTTTCGATCCAGAAAAAAACAGGAATCGCGATCGGTTCTACATTTGTAATGTAAACAAACGCGCGTTCCGGTGTCTACTGGAAGTTTTGCCCATAATTCACGCAAAGGCTCATGGGGCTAGGAATAAGGTGGATACCTTTTTCTGAGTGATATATGACTAATGTCCTAACGTAAAGTCCACCCCAAACATTTCCATCTGTGACAACCAATAACATGCACAATAGGGTAATATCCTCCAGCTATGGTAGTCCTGACCAAGCCTAGCAATAACATCTGGAGATGGGTCCCGAGCGCTGCACTGCGGCGATCACTGCTCCTGAGGAGATGCCCCAGAGGCATTGAAGGATGGGTTAAATGCAGAGGACAAATTTCCCTACGGGGACAATAAAGTATAAAAAAAAAAAAAAAAAAAAAAAAAAGCTTTGTCAGGGTTCCCATGCGTCCTTGAAAACCTGGAAAATCTGGAAAATGATTAGCCCATTTTCCAATCATAGAAAACACATGGAAAATGAGAAAAACAGTCAAATGTCATGGAAAATAAAATGTTTTTCTGGAAAATTTTTGGGCCCAATAACAAAATGTATAACAGTGCACAAACAAATGTAGCAGATTTTTGCAATGTGCACAACCAGCTCTAAAAGGTCTTATGTGTAAGCTAGTTTAAAAAAGAACATAAAAAACTGCCTTTGTACTAATGTAAAACTGCAAAAAAAAACATAAGATCTGTAAACCCAGATTGCAAAAACTTACATCGAAAATCTAATAGGGAGGACCTCCAGACCCCCTCACATCTCATTTATCGTTTTTTCAACTAGTGTTTAACCAGATGTTTTAATTGGACTCATATATTCGTACAAAATAGGCTCAACAGTAGTTTGATTTTAGTTCAACAGCCTGAAATAAATAGTGTAAAAAACTATTGACCATGAAGAATGTACAAAAATGTACTTAATTTTTTCAAAAATTTCAGGGGGAGGACCCCCAGACCCCACTCTTGTTTTTCTCCCTGCACCAAAATACTGCAACTGTGATGCTCATGAAACACTAAAAAGAGGCTGTCAAGTGAACCGCAGCTTTGCAAAGTGCTCCTGTAGGACAAGATCAAATTTTTATTGAGAATCGACCACCTGACTGTGTTATACTTAAATTGTCATAAATGTGGACTATTGTCACAAACATGGCAAAACAGGCTAAAATATTGATATATATGTCATGATTGCATAAAATCCTTTTTGTGAATGTCCTGGAAAATGCTTTTGGGATTTGAGTGGGAACCCTGTTTGTTCTTTGAGCTGTATTGATCACATAAATATCTGCAGATTCACGAGTCTCCAGCCTGTACCTCGGGAGCAATGAGTAGCTCTCCACCCCCTCCTCCTTAAAGGATTTAGGAAATCTACATACTATTCAAATGTTTGTTTTTTTTTTCAAATGCCTTTTACTAAATGTGCTTTTAGAGATTACCCTTCTGCTTGTCCAATTTGATTTGATTAGATTGTTTTGAGTTCATCATATGATAAAAGTAAACTATCAAGCTAATGGAAATGCTAAAGATAAAAAGAAAGTTGAAGCTATCATATTTTTTTTAAATTAGGACAGACAGAATGAACTTCTCGAATATAAGATTAGTCCAAGACTAAATACGTAGTCGAGTCTGGGCAGGTTTCTGTGGTAATGAGTTTATTTCTGTTGCTAAACTGGCCCTTACCCAGCCCTTTACCTAAACTTACCTGTTCAACTAAACATAACAATCTTCCCTCTGGATCCAATATTCTAGTATTAACCTTCTTAAACAAACTCACTTTGAATTTTGGGCAGTTTAAAGAAAATGAGCCCTATGGTACTGGGCTAACAATGTGCACAGATAAACACAGTAATAATGATGTAAGCTTTAGTGGCATCTACTTGTACACTGTCTAAGGCCTGCGATCGCCGTCATATTGATTTGACAGAGGTAGCTTTCTGTCAGATTTATTTTGTAAAAGTAGGAAAGCATCTGACATACTATACATAGAGGATGGGAGGGCATCTGACATATGAGCTTCTTACTGCTTTCTAGGCGCTCAGCCAGTTTCTCCAGTCCCATCTCCCTTAGAACCTCCGGGGTGATCTTGAGAATCTCACTGCTGCATTGTTCCTCTCCCCCGTTACTTTTGGAGGATTGTGAGTCATCTGAGGTCAAGAACTTGTAGAACTTCTGCAGCTCCTGTTCCACAGTATCAAGGACCTTCTCCCTCAGAAGCTAAGATCAAAAAGAACTGGTGTTAGAGACACAGAAAACTAAAACAATCTACAAGTTTAGATGCAGTGGTGGAAAGTATCTCTGTTCTGAAGAGATGAGTCAAATACTCTACAATGAAGTGCATAAATGAAGATCGGAGTGGAAAGATCCAAAATCTTTAGCTGTTATCCTTGAAGACAGCTATTTTTGAGATCCGCCTGTTTCATATGAACCCCTACATCCATTACCAATCCTCAGGCCAACTCTTGCGACGTTTACACATTTTTGAGTCCAATAACACAACTACGCAATAGAGCAACCTCCAAACCAAAAGTGGCAGGAATTTCATCAGACTGTCAATAGTTCACATGATCCCCGTTGGCATCCTGGACAGCGATTATTCGTCGCCTCATGGATCAGCAGTAGTGTCTGAGCTGATTCTGTGGAATTGCCGCCCATTCTTCCTCCAGTGCCGCCCTCAGCTGCTGCTGCGTTTTGGGAGGATGCTCACGTCGGCGGACGCTCACACTGAACAAATCCCTGACATTTTCAGTGTCTGTTTATTGGCCGACACTGGCCTGTGGTGTGTCCCAATGGTCTCGGCTGTGGACCTGGTGATGGGTGAACCTGTCACGGAGATGTGCGGGGCGGTTGGCGTGGTCTTGTGCAGCGGTCGTTACACGGGGGCGACCAGTACGATGGCGGTCATTAGAGGAACCAGTGACCTGATATCGCTCCACAAGACGACTATTGGTAGAGCAGTGAACTCCAAACACCCTGGAGACAGTAGACAACACCGTCCAGCTTGGAGCTCGATCCCTCTCTGGTTGTGACAATCATGGCATCATGAAGAAGTGTGTTTTTGGCTTCATTCTGGTGCCTTTTATAGAGAAGACTTGAGCACAGTTTACCAGTTTAACATGAGTTTGTGTGCATAAACGACCCTGTAATGCACTCTTTATTGTTCTCTCAATTAGTGAAGCCAAACCTAGAAATCTGTTCATCTGTCTTCAGCTTACTGTGGACTGAAATCATGATGCTAACCCATTTTTCCAAATGTGCTTGTTTTCTAAGGAATTTTCGAAAATTAAAAATGTTGCGTGTGTGTGTTGTGTGTGGTTTGATCTTTCCCCCTCGAGAGAAAAAAAAATGCAATTAGTTTGGTATGTTTTCATTTTAATGAAATAAACAAACATGAGGGAGTAAAAAAATAATATTCACATGAGGAGGTTCATCTGTGCCTAGTCTGAGCTCATGTCCGGCAGTCAACACCGACTGAACCCAGGTGTGTGGTCTCCCTTCCATCTGTGGCCATGTGCACACCTGCTGTATGTGACTTTATATTAGGTGGCGAACTGAAAGCAGTAGAACATAGATCACTTCTTCACTTTAATTTTGTAAGTTTGCCATAAACAACAATCAATAGCATGTCTTATATTCTGACAGAGAATCAATGTTGTTTTTAAAATTATATATTTTACTGTAAAAAGAAGCTGTAAAAGTCTTTTTTTTTTTTACTTTTTGGACTTCAACAAGCAACTTCGCTTTTTCAGTAACTAAGTAGTGCAACTCATTTTTACTGGATATAATCAAAGTAACTTGTAGATGCATTAATTGCTTTGATTTTCTATTAAAAACGACACTTCAGCATCTTAACCCCACTGATGTTAAGTGTGGTATAGACAAGGTACACTAGATACTCAGATATATTTCGAAGACAGTAATAGTATCAGACTTGGCTCACTGCCTACATAAACACAAACTGGTGAGGTGTACACAATACTAAGTACAACTGCATTCGATCCTCTACAGATCCTCTACTACCCAGCTAGAGCTGTTAGCAGAGGTGACCTCATTCAGAGGAGACACAGTTAGTAGGTGCTTATAATTATTACTAGGGCCCGACCGATATATCGTTTGGCCGATATCGGCCAAAATATTGTCGATATACCGCCGATATTTATGTCATGTTATACCTCATTTTAAAGCTTAGATCTTCAAGAATACAACCATTATATTTAATCACCAATCAGATCAGTATTTAGCGCGGTTATTAAATTTACCTGAACGCAGCACCAGGCTGACGCTCTGCATCACTCCTCTACTAGCGCGCTCTGAGGCAGCGCTGGATTTAAACGCTCTGAACTCCACTACTAACTCAAGAAAAGGAAATAACTTCCATCACAGATGACGCCCGCAACAACAGCAAGGATTTTTATTTTATCAAAGTGTCAGTGTGAAGGGGGATGATCCTCGTCAGAAAAGAGGACACATGGCTGTGGTTGTAAAAAACATGAAGAAGTTGGCTTTCTCACTATTTTCTCGTCTGGAGTTTGGATTAAAGGAATTATTTTTGTGAAGACTTGGGATCTAAGAAGAGGTTATCAGTGCGGTGAGTGTTTAAAACGTGTTCGCTTTACCTTTCAATGTAACTTACCTCTCTGTAGTTAGCGATTAGCTCATGAGGCTATCACTACACTGCCTCAGCTCGTTCTCTCTGGTGACTGTAAAGTGTTGTGTTTGTGTTGATGATTACTGGACACACATCGACATGTAAATTGGTCATGAAAAGAGGTGTTAATGGTCGGTATTTGCGCATTTTAATTACGCCGACGTCGTGCATATTAATGAGGCTAACCACACCTTTAGCATCTTGAATTCATTTCAGTAGAACAGGTGTGTCAAAAATAATGTGATACAAACAGGTTTTAAGTCTTTAAAGTCACTCATAAGAGGTGAACTAACATCTTAACATCTGCTCCTAATACAAAAGTATTTTTCTATTTCTAATTATATCGGCTTTCATATCGGTTATCGGCACCCCCAGTCTCCTCTATATCGGAATCGGTTCCCAAAAAGCCATATTGGTCGGGTCATTATTATTATAATACAAAAGATGACCTGAACACACAAAATAAAAGAGTGGTCAAAAATATGCTCTGGTAGAGATCAAAATATACTCTTGTTTTCACAAACTATAAAAACTTCCTTAAATTTAAGTATATGTGCCATATTGAGAGATTTGAACACCTGACATTTACAGTACAGACCTGGAAGGTGTGGTCCAGCTCCGTCGGAGACATGTGACCCTCGGCAGGGCTCAGATTCTCCTCTCTGTCCACCACAACAGACAAACAACAATAAGAAAGAGTCTTGGGTTTAGTTATGGTTTAATCTGAGTTTGGTCCTTGTTTAGTTCAGGTTCAATCCTGATTTAATAAAGCTCGGGAAGGTGACATCACACAACAGTAGAATCTTTAGTTGGTCTAATGGAGCTAAATACATAAAATAGTGCTCATTAAAGTATATTCTGGCAATACAGAGAGATAGATACATTTATCATTACTGACCCAGCAGTTTATTGGATTGCTCCAAGGTTGTTTTGTTTACTTTTTTAATGTTGTTTTGTCTGTGGTGCTTCCCGAGCCTTATACTGGTTTAATTCTGGTTTATTCAATAATTATCTAATCCTAGTCCTAGTTTAGTCATGATTTCATCCAAGATTAGTCCTGGTTTAGTCTTGGCATAGACAAGGTTTACACATAGTTAAGTCCTGATTAAGTCCTAGTATGTCCGTACCTTTGGTGTGAGTCTTTAAACTCTTCAAACCAGTCTTTGGAGAGGTTACTCTTCAGTGACTCTTGTCTGGGGCCAGCGTCAGTGCTGCTGCATCTGAAAAACAATCACACACTCATTATGTGGAATGTCAACTTTAAATGAAAAAGTCCCTCAGCAAAGTTTCTTTATCATTATATTCAAATCTATTACAATAGAACAAGGGTGGCAAAGTGGTCAGAGTCCAAGAGCCGAATGTTTCAGCCGACCTACTGCTCCCATCAGGGGGCAAAGACACAGACACTGTAAGCACTCCATTAAAAATATTTTTCTGTAGATTTTTTTTTTTCTGTACAATTTTCTTCGTTTTGGTGAGCTTTAGATGTGATATTTACTATTATGTGATGTAATTTTACTATAATTAGAAAGGCATAAGTGAAGATTTCCGAACTGTGCCGTTTCCTTTAGTGCTGTAGTTCTTTAGTCGTTTAGTCAATTAATCGATCGATGGGGCTTTAGTCGACCAAAATTTGTTTTAGTCAACCCAGCCCGAGCACGTCGTGTCCAAACCCGACAGTACCCGAGTCAGTCTCTGTGTGTCTGAGCCCGAAGTGAGCCTGCCTCGCCCACTCACTGAACTGTGGCATTTTAATGACAGAAAAAGCTTCTTATGATGTCCAATGTGTTTAATCTAAGAGTGTCTCTCCACTAAAAGCGCTTCCTCCACCGCACATTCCTCTCTTTCTCTCTCTCCCTCCCTCTTGTTCCTTCTTTTTCACCGCTCACTTTTTCTCTCTTCTTCCTCACCTTTTACTTGATCCGCGGGGAAGAAAGACGCACCTTCCCTATCTTTCGTTCTCCTTTCTCTTTTACCTGCTCCGCGCTTATTCACAAGTCTGTCTCTCTCTCCTCACTCCGCGGCGATGCGTCAGACTTCTCACGCCGTATAGTTGGCCACTTAAACACTCGCTGTTTGTCACAGCGGTGGTTTTGTGCTGTGTTCTGACGCGGCTGTCAATCATCCGCGAAGCGCACGTGTTCAGTGCGGCTCTGCGTCTTAGCCCGAACCCGGCCAGGCCCGACAACTACGTGAGAAATGAAGAGTTGGAACCAAATCATTGGTCCAATCTGCCTTTTTTGATATAAATGTCACCGGGTTCCCCATTATTTGTTCTCGTAGGGTGTTAGTTTTGCAGTGCAGTGTGAGGCGAGGACAGGTTGTGAGAACTAATTGGTTGACACCCCGTCTCTCCCCTGAACGCTGCCGATTGGTTGCCACGGGGACAGGGCCCTGTTAAATAGACTGGAGTGAATAGTAGGAGGAGGCTCGCGAGACGAGAGGGACGGTGACGTTGTGGAGGAGGAGACGGACGAGGAAGGAAGTGGAGTCGGAGGACCAGATCCAGGAGAAACAGACACTGAACAACGCTCTCTAGCAGATGAGTAAAGGAACGTGACCAGATTTTTCTTTGTGTGATTGTATGCCATAAACCCGACCGCTGGTCCCTGAAGCCCCGCCTGTGTCGCCCACAGCACCAGCGTCAGACCGCGGAGGACGTTTGGAGACTGATCGAGACTCGAGGCCCAGCTTGTGTACAACGCCACTGAAACGATAAGTAAAGGAACGTGGTCACATTGATTGTTTTTTGGTCATCCTGTATGCGTGTGATAAACTTGACTGCTGGTCCCTGAAGCCCCGCCTGTGTCGTCCACAGCCCCGGCGCGGCACCGCGAAGGAAGTTTGGAGACTGATCGATGTCCAAGGCCCAGCTTGTGTACAACGCTACTAAAACGATAAGTAAAGGAACGTGTGCCTACTAACCGCTGCATGTTTTGCTTCATTTGGAGTGTGAATTGGAAAATTATGGAGCCTGGGCCTGTGTGTTTTTAGCTGTCCGCGGTGCTGTGGTTGGAGGCGAGGGGATAGACGCGCGCTGAGGAGGGGCCGTCCACTGACACCTAGGCTGACTGCCAGGGGCCGCTCGTCGCACTGGAGAGACTAACCCTGACTACTGCCCTCAAGCCTAGTTTGAACTAAAGCAGTGCATTAACCCTAGTTTTTTAAAGATCCCCTTTTATACATATTTATTCTTTTTTAGTATTTTAGCCAACCATTTATCCCTCATATTTTTCAATCTAGCCTGTTTAAAATAAAAACTATTGTAAACTTCCAAGTCTTGTCATTTCTTAGTAGTGCTGAGTGATCATAAAGAACCTGTACTGACATAGTAAATTTGGCGTTGCTTGGCACGGATCACCAGTACTACTGAGAAATGGATCAAACTGGACAAGGCACTAGTTCGGCGATTAGCGCCAATTTCATGATGCCGTGGTTTATGGGGGCTGCATGGATCCCTAAATTTTGTGGAGAACAGGCAAAGTTTGGGGAATGGAGGGCACAGGTGGAGGCAATGTTGAGGGCACAAGGACTGAGCCAACAGCAACAGGCAGATTTTGTTCTCGGAGCACTAGAAGGAGACGCTAAGCGGGAGCTGATGCTAGTGAGGGCTAGCGACAAAGATACAAGTGTTAAAGTACTGGACTTACTACAAACCTTGTATGCCAAACCCGCAACAAAAGCTCAATCGCGTATGAACTTTTTTAATTGCAAACAAAGGACAGACGAATCAATTAATGCTTTTATTTTGCGTCTTCGAGAGGTGTTTTCTAGATGGCAGGAAAGGGATCAGGACGGGACTGAGGACTCAGACGACCTGCTTTTAGATCAGCTTATGGTTGGCCTTCGGAAAGGGCAAGTCAAACAGGAACTTAGCCGACAGATGCGTAGACGTGATGACATGGCATTTGAGGCGGCATGTAAAGAGGCACGTGCACTAGAGCTAGAGTTTCAGGAGGATGATGAAGCTTTAGTTGCACACCGTGTTACAACTTACCCCCCACCAAAGCCGGCAGCTGTAAACGCAGAACAAATAAAGGACCAAATTCATTCTGAGCTTAAAACTGAACTGCTGGGGGAAATTAAGAAAGAGATTAAAGAACAAATAACATCGCTTTCTGCTGCCATTGTAGAAGACATTAGAACCCAACTGTTTAATCGTGACCAGTCTCCAGCTCGACCCCCTCAGTTTAGGCAACAACGGCCAAACACTCCATCTTATCGTTGGGATGAGCAGGGTAGACCCATTTGTAGAAGTTGTGGGACTGCAGGTCATGTCCAGCGTCTCTGCCCACAAAGACTCTCCAGACCTCAGGATTTTTAACTCCCCCTGCAGCTGAGGGCCAAGCAGCGGGGGCAGTTGTCACAGAGCCCACCTCACAAGCATCGCTGCCAGTAGAGCACCAGTCGACGGCTACAACAGTAAATGACTCAAAAGCAGCCCTTGTTGGTGAGTGCCCAAATGTCCTATTAAAAATAAATAACTGTGCTATCCCTTTTGTGCTTGACACAGGGTCCCAAGTCACGATGATGAGCCAGAGTCTATTTCGCCGATGCATGGGCGGGATTCACGTGACTAACGCCGATGAGGTCCCCTGGCTTACCCTGCGTGCCGCCAATGGGTTGCAAATCCCCTACGTTGGCTATGTAACAGTAAATTGTGAGGTGGGAGGAGTGTGCATCACTGAAAAAGGAATAATAATAGTGGAGGACAGCTGTCTTGGGGCAGACAAAGGCATTTTGGGTATGAACATTATACAACAACTCTGGTCTTCACTTACCCAGGGCAACCACCCAGGATTGGCTGCTTTTAAGACCACCTTGAGTTCGGCAGAAGGAAAAGCTTGGAGCAGAGCTTTCATGGAATGCCAGAAAGTCGTCCTTGGGGGGCCACGACCAGCGTTCGAGGGAGCAGCAAAATTGCCTCGCCAGCCTCCTGTTATCATTCCCCCTCACACAGAGATGGTCCTGTGGATGCAGGTAACTGAAACTAATACTAACTGTACTGTTACCATTGAACCTCTCCCCAATAGCGACACTGAATGGAGAGTGGGGCGGACGCTGGCCACCTTGAGAGATGGGAAAGTGCCTTGTAGACTCTGCAACCTCAACCCCTATTCTGTGGAAGTACCCCAGCGCAACCATTAGCATGGGTGACTGAGGTAAATTACACAGAGATTCAGGAGGATCAGGAGCTCGTCCTGAATAGCATTGAACCAGACGTCATAGAGGTGGCAGTAAGAAGAGTGGTCGGCGCAGTTGGCACCGAAGACGACGTACATCCGGTCATATCCCTACAGGGAGATGGCCTAACAGAGGATCAACAGACAAAGATGACCACACTACTGCAGCGGTGGAAAAGTGTGTTCTCTCGCCATGATGAGGACTTCGGACGCACAGGTGTGGTCAAACACCAGATCCCTACTGGCATGGCCCCACCTAGCCGGGAACGGTATAGGCCGGTGCCCCCCAGCTTATACCCAGAGTTAAGATCCCTGCTTAAAAACATGTTAGAGAGTGGAGTTGTGCGAGAGAGCTCAAGTCCCTGGGCCGCCCCAATTGTATTGGTGCGAAAGAAAGATGGATCGTGGAGATTCTGTGTTGACTACCGCAGGTTGAACGCTGTAACCCACAAAGATGCCTACCCCCTGCCTCGCATAGAGGAGTCCTTGACTGGACTCAAAGCAGCCAAATGGTACTCCACCTTAGATTTAGCAAGTGGCTACTGGCAGGTGGAGGTGGAACCAGCAGACCAGGAGAAAACCGCTTTTACCACACCCTTCGGCCTTTACGAGTTTGAGAGGATGCCCTTTGGCCTCTGTAACGCCCCTGCGACGTTCCAGAGACTGATGCAGCGATGTTTGGGCAATATGGTAAATGACTTTCTTCTCATTTATCTTGATGATGTGGTTGTTTTCTCTGCAGATTTCGACAGCCATCTGGCCCATCTGGAAGAGGTGTTTCGAAAGCTATCAGATCATGGCTTGAAACTCCAGCCCCGGAAGTGTTGCTTGTTTCAAAAGAGTGTGACCTACCTGGGGCATGTCATTAGTGAAGCTGGTGTGGCTACTGACCCCGCAAAGACTGCAGCAGTAAAAGAATGGCCTGTGCCTAAGACTGTAAAACAGGTGAAGTCTTTCTTGGGATTTGCAGGATATTATCGGCGGTTTATATCCGGGTTCTCTAAAATTGCTTTACCCTTGAATGCCCTGACTCATGGTACCGCTCACGAAAAAACTGCACCCGTCACCTGGTCTTCAGATTGCCAACAGGCCTTTGACCAGCTAAAGAAAGCATTGATTAACGCCCCTGTTTTAGCATATGCTGATTTCTCACTGCCTTTTCGTTTGTACACAGATGCCAGCTTTGAGGGCCTGGGAGCTGTGTTGGCCCAGGTGCAAGATGGTAAAGAGAGGGTCATTGCCTATGCCAGCCGCAGCCTCCAACCAGCAGAGCGGAATGATCAGAACTACAGCTCCTTCAAATTGGAACTATTAGCACTAAAGTGGGCTGTCACTGACAAATTCAAAGACTACTTGTATGGCGCAGAATTTGTAGTATTCACAGATAATAACCCTCTGGTACACTTGGACACGGCCCGTCTGGGTGCTGTAGAACAAAGGTGGGTGGCACAGCTCGCAAACTTCAATTACACCTTAAAGTACCGTCCTGGCACTCAAAACAGAAACGCAGACGCTTTGTCAAGGCTACCTGAAGAGGAAGTGGGCCCTGCTCAGGCCTTCCAAGTCACCATAGAGGGGGAGCCATCATGGGACAAACGTCAGGCAGCAGATCCAGATTTACGCCGCATTAAACAACTTAAGGACCAGGGACAGGGCCGCCCTGAGGTATGTGGGATCATGTCTTCATATTTAAAAACTTTGTTGAGAGACTGGGACAGAATTGACGTGAATGGTGGAGTTTTACAGAGGCGGTGGCAAGAACTGGGGACTGAGACTATAATCCAACAGATTCTCGTGCCTAAACAGGAGGCCATGATGGTGTGGAAAACTTATCATGAGAAGATGGGCCATCCAAGTCGGGACCGGACTGTGACAACTCTTAAACAACGCTGTTACTGGCCCGGGATGGATAAGGACTGCGAGGAATGGGGCAAGGCCTGTCTGCATTGTCTTTACAACAAGGCAAGACCCGACGGCAGGGCTCCACTAGTGCCAATTGAAACATCTTATCCTTTCGAGATTGTAGGCATAGACTACCTTTCCCTTGGCCGCCCAGGTGACAGATATCCATACATTCTTGTGATGACAGATTTGTTTTCTAAATACGCCATTGCAGTCCCTGCTCGGGATCAATTGGCGGACACAACCGTGAAAGCCCTGTATAGACATCTGATCCTGACGTTTGGCTGCCCAGAGAGGATACTGTCGGACCGGGGCGCTGCTTTTGAATTGGCGCTGGTGAACAACCCCATATCACCCTCAAGGTAATGGAGCATGCGAGCGTTTTAACCAGACCCTGCTACAGGTGCTGAACTCACTGACAGAGGTGGAACAGAACAAGTGGCCTGACAAAATGCCAGAGTTGGTACAAGCTTATAATAATACTGTTCACGGCACCACTGGTTTAACCCCCACTATATTGTGTTTGGCAGACATGCACGCCTACCAGTCGATTGGTCAATCGAATTTGCTCCTGCCGTTCGAACCGAGAGTCTAGAAGGCTGGACCCAGCATCACCAACAGGCATTGAAACAGGCATACCAACTGACCAACAGACGAGCCCAACAACGACAGAGCCAGGATCAAGCTCGGTATAACCATAAAGCTCGGCTTGCCCCCTTACTCCCGGGTGAGAGAGTGCTAATTCGGAATTTTCGTAGACGTGCCAGAGGCAAGCTGTCACCAAGGTGGGGTCCAGAGTTGTATGTAGTGGTGGAACAACTCAGAGGAAAATTCCCAGTCTACATTGTCCGGCCAGAAGGCAAAACTGGTCCGACTCGTACCCATCATCATAATAACCTTCGCCCTTGCCCTGTCAATGTGTTTCAGGAAGAAGTGCCTACGGAGAGGTCGGAGCATGTTGAGGAGGTACCGACAGCAAGGCCGGAGGATCTGCCCCCCCCCCACCTGGTGGCTACCACGACTGACCGTTGCCCAAATGACTTGCCCACCAGGGCCAACCCAACATACTCCACCTGGCCCTTCTAGAGAGTCCCCACAAGTAAGACGCTCACAGCGCTCAAATTTTGGCACCCTGCCCCCTAGGTACAGAGTTTAGTTGGCCGGGACGACCAAGGTAAAACGGGGGGAGGAAAATGTCACCGGGTTCCCCATTATTTGTTCTCGTAGGGTGTTAGTTTTGCAGTGCAGTGTGAGGCGAGGACAGGTTGTGAGAACTAATTGGTTGACACCCCGTCTCTCCCCTGAACGCTGCCGATTGGTTGCCACGGGGACAGGGCCCTGTTAAATAGACTGGAGTGAATAGTAGGAGGAGGCTCGCGAGACGAGAGGGACGGTGACGTTGTGGAGGAGGAGACGGACGAGGAAGGAAGTGGAGTCGGAGGACCAGATCCAGGAGAAACAGACACTGAACAACGCTCTCTAACAGATGAGTAAAGGAACGTGACCAGATTTTTCTTTGTGTGATTGTATGCCATAAACCCGACCGCTGGTCCCTGAAGCCCCGCCTGTGTCGCCCACAGCACCAGCGTCAGACCGCGGAGGACGTTTGGAGACTGATCGAGACTCGAGGCCCAGCTTGTGTACAACGCCACTGAAACGATAAGTAAAGGAACGTGGTCACATTGATTGTTTTTTTGGTCATCCTGTATGCGTGTGATAAACTTGACTGCTGGTCCCTGAAGCCCCGCCTGTGTCGTCCACAGCCCCGGCGCGGCACCGCGAAGGAAGTTTGGAGACTGATCGATGTCCAAGGCCCAGCTTGTGTACAACGCTACTAAAACGATAAGTAAAGGAACGTGTGCCTACTAACCGCTGCATGTTTTGCTTCATTTGGAGTGTGAATTGGAAAATTATGGAGCCTGGGCCTGTGTGTTTTTAGCTGTCCGCGGTGCTGTGGTTGGAGGCGAGGGGATAGACGCGCGCTGAGGAGGGGCCGTCCACTGACACCTAGGCTGACCGCCAGGGGCCGCTCGTCGCACTGGAGAGACTAACCCTGACTACTGCCCTCAAGCCTAGTTTGAACTAAAGCAGTGCATTAACCCTAGTTTTTTAAAGATCCCCTTTTATACATATTTATTCTTTTTAGTATTTTAGCCAACCATTTATCCCTCATATTTTTCAATCTAGCCTGTTTAAAATAAAAACTATTGTAAACTTCCAAGTCTTGTCATTTCTTAGTAGTGCTGAGTGATCATAAAGAACCTGTACTGACATAAACACACTGTGTCATATTCATTTTCTGTGAAAATTGTTGTTTTTGCATGAACTCCATTGTACTTTTGCCTTTTTGCCAGTTTGCGTCAGATAAATTGTCAGATCCATCCATCCATTTTCTTCCGCTTCATCCGGAGTCGGGTCGCGGAGGCAGCCTGAGCAGGGAGGCCCAGACCTCCCTGTCCCCACACACCTCCGCCAGCTCCTCTGGGGGAATCCCGAGGCGCTCCCAGGCCAGTCGAGAGACATAGTCCCTCCAGCGTGTCCTGGGTCTTCCTCGAGGTCTCCTCCCAGTGGGACATGCCCAAAACACCTCCCCGGGGAGGCGTCCAGGAGGCATCCGAAACAGATGCCCGAGCCACCTCAACTGGCTCCTCTCGACGTGGAGGAGCAGCGGCTCTACTCCGAGTTCCTCCCGTGTGACTGAGCTTCTCACCCTATCTCTAAGGGAGCGCCCAGCCACCCTGCGGAGAAAACTCATTTCGACCGCTTGTATTCGCGATCTTGTCCTTTCGGTCATTACCCAAAGCTCATGACCATAGGTGAGGGTTGGAACGTAGATTGACCGGTAAATCGAGAGCTTTGCCTTTCGACTCAGCTCCTTCTTCACCACAACGGTTCGATACAGCGACTGCATCACTGCAGACGCTGCACCAATCCGCCTGTCAATCTCACGCTCCATCCTTCCCTCACTCGTGAACAAGACCCCGAGATACTTAAACTCCTCCACTTGAGGCAAGGACTCTCCACCCACCTGGAGAGGGCAAGGCACCTTTTTCCGGTCGAGAACCATGGCCTCGGATTTGGAAGAGCTGATTTTCATCTCAGCCGCTTCACACTCGGCTGCAAACCGTCCCAGTGCATGTTGCAGGTCCTGGTTTGAAGAAGCCATCAGGACAACATCATCTGCAAACAGCAGAGATGAAATCCTGTGGTCTCCAAACTGGACACCCTCCGGTCCCTGACTGCGCCTAGAAATTCTGTCCATAAAAACAATGAACAGAACCGGTGACAAAGGGCAGCCCTGGCGGAGTCCAACATGCACTGGGAACAGGTCTGACTTACTGCCGGCAATGCGAACACAGCTCCTGCTCCTGTCGTACAGAGACCGAACCGCCCTGAGCAAAGGGCCCCGGACCCCATACTCTCGGAGCACTCCCCACAGGACACCACGAGGGAAACGGTCGAATGCCTTCTCCAAATCCACAAAACACATGTGGACTGGTTGGGCAAACTCCCATGAACCCTCGAGCACCCGATGGAGAGTGTAGAGCTGGTCCAGTGTTCCACGACCGGGACGAAAACCACACTGCTCCTCCTGAATCCGAGGTTCGACCATCGGTCGGATTCTCCTCTCCAGTACCCTGGAGTAGACCTTACCGGGGAGGCTGAGGAGTGTGATTCCTCTGTAATTGGAACACACCCTCCGGTCCCCCTTCTTGAACAGAGGGACCACCACCCCGGTCTGCCAATCCAGAGGTACTGTCCCAGTTTGCCACGCGATGTTGCAGAGACGTGTCAGCCAAGACAGTCCCACAACATCCAGAGACTTGAGATACTCAGGTCGGATCTCATCCACCCCCGGAGCCTTGCCACCGAGGAGTTTGTCAACAACCTCAGTGACTTCAGCTTGAGTGATGGATGAGTCTTCCCCCGAGTCCTCAGTCTCTGCTTCCTCATCGGAAGACGTGGCGGTGGGATTGAGGAGACCCTCAAAGTATTCCTTCCACCGTCCAACAACATCCCCAGTCGAGGTCAACAGCTCTCCACCCGCACTATAAATGGTGTTGGTAGAAAACTGCTTCCCTCTCCTGAGGCGCCGGACGGTTTGCCAGAATTTCTTTGAGGCCGACCGATGGTCTTCCTCCATGGCCTCTCCGAACTCCTCCCAGCTCCGGGTTTTTGCCTCTGCGACTGCACAAGCTGCGGTACGCTTGGCCTGCCGGTACCTCTCAACTGTGTCAGGAGTGCCACAGGCCAACAGGGCCTGATAGCACTCCTTCTTCAGCCTGACAGCATCCCTTACTTCCGGGCGCCACCACCGGGTTCGGGGATTGCCGCCACGAGAAGCACCAGAGACTTTGCGACCACAGCTCCGAGCAGCCGCATTGACAATGGAGGCTGAGAACATGGTCCATTCAGACTCAATGTCCCCAGTCTCACCCGGGAGCTGGGAGAAGCTCTCCCGGAGGTGTGAGTTGAAGACCCGTCTGACAGAGGGTTCCGCCAGACGTTCCCAACAGACCCTCACAATACGCTTGGGTCTGCCAGGTCTGTCCAGCTTCCTCCTCTGCCAGCGGATCCAACTCACAACCAGGTGGTGATCAGTTGACAGCTCTGCCCCTCTCTTAACCCGAGTGTC
This sequence comes from Mugilogobius chulae, assembly GCA_038363315.1. Classification (NCBI taxonomy): domain Eukaryota; kingdom Metazoa; phylum Chordata; class Actinopteri; order Gobiiformes; family Gobiidae; genus Mugilogobius; species Mugilogobius chulae. Next base: position 1,390,788 of record CM076414.1, read on the forward strand.
CAAAACACGCGGCCGAAGGTCCGATGACACGACAACAAAGTCGATCATTGACCTCCGGCCTAGGGTGTCCTGGTGCCACGTGCACTGATGGACACCCTTGTGTTGGAACATGGTGTTTGTTATGGACAAACTGTAACTAGCACAGAAGTCCAGTAACAAAACACCACTCGGGTTAAGATCGGGGGGGCCATTCCGCCCAATCACCCCTCTCCAGGTGTCACTGGCGTTGCCCACGTGGGCGTTGAAGTCCCCCAGCAGAAGGATGGAGTCCCCAGTTGGTGCACTATCCAGTACCCCTCCCAGGGACTCCAAGAAGGCCGGGTACTCTGCACTGTTGTTTGGCCCGTAGGCCGACACAACAGTGAGAGACCTGTCCCCAACCCGAAGGCGCAGGGACGCGACCCTCTCATCTACTGGGGTGAACTCCAACACATGGCGACTGAGCTGTGGGGCTATGAGCAAGCCCACACCAGCTCGCCGCCTCTCACCGTGGGCAACGCCAGAAAAGTGGAGCGTCCAGCCCCTCTCCAGGAGTTGGGTTCCAGAGCCCGAGCTGTGCGTGGAGGTGAGGCCGACTATATCTAGCCTATAGCGCTCAACCTCCTGCACCAGCTCAGGCTCCTTCCCCCCCAGAGAGGTGACGTTCCACGTCCCAACAGCCAGAGGCTGTGTGTGTGGACCAGGTCGTCGAGGCACCTGCCCCCGACTGCCACCTAGTCCTCTGTGCACCCGACCCCCATGAAACCCTCTGTGGGTGGTGAGCCCACAGGAGGGCCGACCCACGTCACTCGTTCGGGCTGTGCCCGGCCGGCCCCATGGGCAAAGGCCCGGCCACCAGGCGCTCGCCTGCGAGCACCCACCCAGGCCTGGCTCCAGGGTGGGGCCCCGGTAACGCCAATCCGGGGATTGTCAGATCAAACTTTATATATATTTTTTTAGTCGATTAACCGGTCGATGGGACATGTCTTCAGTCGACCAAGAATTTCTTTAGTTGACTTTTTTGGCTTTTCTTGATAACAATATTTGGACGATATTCTTGAAATATGTAGTATTGTTTTTAGTGTATTTTGATTAGGGCTGGGCGATTTAGCCAAAAATCCTAATTGCGATTTTTTCCAGGAAATATTGCGATTGCGATTTTTTTGCGATTTTCTCCCACAGCATAAAAACATGAGCAAAAGTAACACAAAATCAACAGTTTATTATAAGAATTTTTACATTTTGCTAGAAATGTACTTGTGAAATGATTTTTGGCTAAATTAGATCCAGTGTTGGGTGTAACTTAGTTACTGTAATTACATGTTTGAGTAACTAGTAGTGTAACTTAGTTACTGTGAAAAGACTTGTAATTAAATTACAGTTACTAACAAAATACTCTTATTCACTTTTAAGTAAAAAATCTACAAAAGTGACTTATTGTGTGAGATAAAACAACAGAGACACAGATCTGCAGCTGGAACAGTGCACAGAATCATTTTAATATTGATTTTATTACTGAATTTGAATCTAAGCAACTCTTTTGTTATTTGCCTTTGTTTAAATGCCAATGATACAATTTTAAATCCCATTTTTGATTGATGTTTGCAATAATGCACACAAAGTAATCCAAAACTAAGTTACTCTCTTGAGGCAATAACTATAGTTTAACTAATTACATTTTCAAAAAGTAAAAAGTAATGAGTAACTAATTACTTTTTCAATGCATTACCCCAACACTGATTAGATCAACAAGATTAATTAACTCGTTTAATTGTGAAGGTGGATAAAACTATATAGGCTATAGCCTAACCAGCTCTGCTTTTTACACACATGAACCAGTTATACTGAACTTGTGCAAATTCATTCACTGTTCATTTTCATTTAAGTTCAAACGACTGATATCTGTAACTTAGATTTCATTCCAGAGCTACTCAGTGTAAAATATGCTTTCATATCCAAACTAAGTGTGTTCCCCTTTAACTTAACGCACACGGGTCCCGGCTGCCGCTGCTGCTGCTGCTTCTCCTTCTCCTCCTCTCCGTCTCTGCCCTCGCTCGCTCATCCCCCGCTCCACAGACAGGACAGAAGGCGGGACGATTACCTGTCCCTGTCCACGCAGAGAACCGGAGTGCTCCGTGTTTGGAATTAAATAGTTTATCCTTCGTCTGGCAGCGCGTCACCGCGGACCACTTCATGTTACAGCGCGGGCTCGTAACGCGGTGGGATTTCGAAGTCAGAGGCTCACGCACATACGCGCTAAAAGGCAAAGAGAGGCGATAGACATTCACCTGAAACAACTATTATGTCTTTGTTTCGTGTCACTAACGAAGAGACTTCGCGGGGAGAGTGGAGAAAAGAGAGAAAGAACGAAGTACAGCGCTGGCTCCAGGCTCACCTCGTTCACCGCCGCTTTAAGCCTAAATCCTTTGCTGTAGTATTGACACAAAGCACAGTTTTACACCGGTGAGCCTGGTATTGTCATTACATGTCGACGATCTCATGAGCACACGAATTACAGAGAGAAAGTGAAGCACAAGCACACGGAGGTGTCGGTGGAGCGTAACATGAAGCTGCAGACCGGAGGCGCTGCAGTCACACGGCCGCACTCACACGCGGCGCTTCAATTACTTCCAAAACAAAACGCACATGGCCAATAATCGCACGTGTCTGCGATTACATAATCGCGTCTTGTCATATCGCGATATAATCGCAAATGCGATTAATCGCCCAGCCCTAATTTTGATTGTCTTAAAATAAGATTAAAAAAAAAGGCCACAACAGTGGTCCCTCGTTTAGGTTCCAAAAATAACCTGTGAAAGGCGAAACCCGCGAAGCAGTGATCTTCATTTTTACCAGTAATTTCAGTTGATAACCTGCCTGCTTCTGATGTTTAGTGTCTTTTGTACAGGTAATAATGTGCTGAACACATTTGAGAGACTGACCTATGCTCTGGAGAGGATCCGGTTTGTGTGGGAAAGCTGATCCCATGGCCCATGGACATGTCACTTTCTGAGGCGACACTGGGACCTGGATCAGACTTAGGCCTCTTGTAGTCCTGGTCTAGTTCTGCTTCTGGTTTGTGTTTTTGACCAGTCTCACGTCTCGCTCCAGAGTGGTCCATTTTTCTGAAACATTTCAATAAAACAAAGTTTAAGATTTAACAGAAGAAAGTTTGTTTCTGTGGAACAAACTCACAGAGTCATTTTCAACTTTAAACAGGACATAGTCATTTCACTAAGTCCTGCTTTAAGGTGCTTCAAACTAAGGATGGGCTATCGAATTTGGGAGGTTGTGGTCTTTCGGACGGCACCTTCTACTCATTAAAAGATTAATTGGAGCAGGTTTGAGTCACAAACATATATCCTTTTAAGACTGAAGCATGGATTTTTAGCATATTTTCCTGTCTAAAAGGTGCTAATGGAGCTAAGGAGCGAATATTCAGCCTGGAAGACAGCTTCTGCCTCAGTAATCAGCACACCTTTGCTTCATTCATGTCTCGCTCTGCGCAGCTCGTTCAATCAGCTTCAGCTCTCCTCCTTCTCAGCCGATCAGGGCGTCAGGGCCACAGTCAAAAGAGCAGCTCAACCTTCGCTCTTCAGCTGTCGCGAGCGTCATTTCCTCCTCCCCAGCGACACCACAACTTCCACCCTCTTCCTCTTCACCACCACCAGTGTCTAGGCTCCGGGGGTTAATCTAATATTCTAGCAGCTCATCATTTATCGCATGCACATTGTTTTCTGCCGGGGCCTAAGCGCCAATCCTGTATTAATAAATGTCATCATTAATCGCATCATTTTGTCTGTTTGAATCTGTCCAGGTTGAATTAATGTTAGAAATTGTTTGAAACTTGTTCTGCAGAGACACACAATGTTCTTGTTAAATTGTTTTTTAATTACTTTACTGAAGGCTTTAGAATTTTTCTCCAAAGCTTGGTTAAATTGTTTTCTTCTTTCAGAACAAGGAGATTATTGCTGAATGATGATGGAAAAATCACGATTATTTAAAGAATATTTTTATTTTTTTTTTACAAATAAAAAGCTGAAAAGTAGGCGTGCAAATTATTCACCCCCCTTTTCTTCTGAGTGCAACACATTACTTTTAGAGGCTTTAGAAGGTTCCAATGTTGACCTAACAAATAAATAGAGTCCACCTGTGTGTAATCTACTCTCAGTATTAATGTAGCTGTTCTGTAAAAACCTCAGAGGTTTGTTTGAGAGTATTGGGGAGCAGTCAGCACCATGAAGTCCAAAGAACACACCACACAGGTCAGGGATAAAGCTGTGAAGAAGTAAAAAGCAGGATTAGGTTATAAAAAGATTTCCAAGGTTCTAAACATCTCACAGAGCACTGTTTACACCATCATCCATAAATGGAAGGAGTATGGCACAACTGCAAATCTACCAAGACCAGGCCGTACACTTAAACTTACAGTCTGAACAAGGAGAGAACTGGTCAGAGATGTAGCCAAGAGGCCCATGGTGACTCTGGAGGAACTGCAAAGATCTACAGCTCAGGTTAGAGAATTTGTCAACAGTACAACTTTTAGTCGTGCACTACACAAATCTGGCCTTTATGGAAGAAAGCCATTGCTGAAAGAAAGCCATAAGAAATCATGTTTTCACTTTGCCAAAAGCCATGTGGGGGACACAGTAACCATGTGGAGGAAGGTGCTCTGGTCAGATGAGACCAAAATTTAACTTTTTGGCCAAAATGCAAAGCGCTATGTGTGGCAGAAACATAACACTGCTCATGACTCTGAATGCACCATCCACACAATCAAAAATACAAGTGCCAGAATTATTTTCTGGACATGCTTTTCTTCAGCAGGGACAGGGAATATGGTCAGAGTTGATGGAAAGACGGATGGAGCCAAATACAGGGCACTATTGGAAGAAAACTTATTGGAATCTGCATAACACTTGAGACTGAGGCGGAGGTTTATCTTTCAACAGGACAACGACCCCAAACATAAAGCCAAGGCTACATTGGAATGGTTTAAAACAAAACATATTCATGTCTTAGAATGGCCCAGACAAAGCCCAGACCTAAATCCAATAAAGAATCTGTGAAACTGCTGTTCACAAACACACTCCATCTAATCTGACTGAGCTGGAGCTATTTTGCAAAGAAGAATGGGCAAAAACTTCAGTCTCAAGATGTGGAAAGCTGGTAGAAACATACCCAAAGAGACTTGGAGCTGTAATTGCAGCAAAAGGCGGTTCCAGAAAATATTGACTCAGAGGGGTTGGATAATTTTGCACGCCTACTTTTCAGGTTTTTATTTGTAAAAAAGAAAATAGATCATGTATGACTGTCCTTCTACTTCACAATTGTGTGCAAATTAGTGTTGGTCTTTCACACAAAGTTTCAGTGAAATATGTTTGATTTTTGTGGTCATAATAAGAGAAAATGTAGAAAAGTTCAATATATATATATATATATATATATATATATAATATATATATATATATATTATATATATATATATATATATATATATATATATATAATATNGGGATAGAAGCGGTTGTTGTGAAGTGAGGGTCCCTCACAAAGGAAGAAGAGCCTCGAACCTATTTGTTCAACCAGTTCAATTCCTCTTCAGCCATAAGCACCCTCCACTTCCTCCTTCTGGTCCTTCTGGCTGTGCATCTTCCTCATCATCTGGATCTTCTCCTCCTGTTATTACTGCCTACCAGGTATGGAGTGAGCTGTGTCAACTTCATCCGAGGAAGGCTGCAGGTCCTGATGGAGTTTGCCCGAGACTCTTGAAAGCCTGTGCTGATGAACTTTGTGAACCTCTACAGCATGTCTTCAACCTAAGCCTGCAGCTGGGGAGGGTGCCCTCATTGTGGAAAACATCATGCATCGTGCCAGTCCCTAAGAAGACGCATCCTTGTGAACTAATGACTACAGACCGGTCACTTTGACTTCTCACGCGATGAAACACTGGAGCGCCTGGTCATGCGTCACCTGCGACGGCAGGTGCAGAATGTGGGGGACCCTCTCCAGTTTGCCTACCGAGAGAAGGTGGGTGTTGAAGACACAGTCCTCTACCTCCTTCACCGCGCTCTCTCCTACCTGGATGGGGGAGGGTGTATTGTCGGCTGCTGTTTTTTTTTACTTTTCTAGCGCCTTCAATACAATCCAGCCCTTTGCTCCAGGAGAAGCTGAACATCATGGCTGTGGACCCCCATTGGTGAACTGGATAATGGATTATCTCACCAACAGGCCACAGTACGTTCGAGTGGGGGGCCAGATGTCTTCTACACTAACCTGCAGCACTGGAGCACCGCAGGGCACTGTGTTTATCGCCGCTCCTCTTCACCCTCTACACATCCGACTACAACTCGAATACATGTCACATTCAGAAGTTCTCTAATGACACTGCAATCGTGACATGTATAAGAGACGGTGAGGAGGAAGAGTACAGATCTTTGGTCCAGAAGTTCGAGGGCTGGTGTCAGCAGAATTTGCTCCTGCTGAACATCTCCAAAACAAAGGAGATGGTGCTGGACTTTCGACGAGCTCCCCCTCCTCATGTCCTATTATCATCCAGAATGCGGAGGTGGAGGTGGTTAGCTCGTATAAGTACCTGGGACTTCAGATGGACGACAAGCTCAACTCATCAAAGAACATGGAGTGTGTGTATAAGAAGGGTCAGCAGGATGTATTTTCTGAGGAGACTGGCCTCGTTTAAGGTCTGCTCTGTGCTGCTAAATATGTTTTACCAGTCTATTGTTTCTAGTGTCCTTTTCTATGCCGTTGTGTGTTGGGGGGGCAGTGCAAGAAAAAGGGACACTCAAAAGCTTAATCGGATCATTCGGAGAGTGGGCTCTGTGGTTGGACTTGGCTTGGACTCTGTGGAGAAGGTGGTGGAACAGAGGACTTTTTAAGATCCATCTTGTCCAATGAGAGTCACCCATTGCAACAGATGGCAATGTAATTTCCCTCGGGATCAATAAAGTATCTATCTATCTATCTATCTATCTATCTATCTATCTATCTATCTATCTATCTATCTATCTATCTATCTATCTATCTATCTATCTATCTATCTATCTATCTTTTATATTTTTAGTTGAAAATTTGTAAACTTTGTGCTTTCCACTAAAAAGTACTGTATATAGTAAATGCAGCACTTTGTGAAAAAATTAGACCTCTGAGTAAAGTCTGAACTGAATAGTAAGGAATTTTAGGTCTAATCAGGAGCTGAATCCTGCGCTTTGATTGGCTGAGCTTTGGTGGTCCTCTCCAGTTTCACTTTGTTGTTTGTAAAAAGTTTATAAACTATAAATGCAACCAAAATGAATACATGTCAAAGTTAACCATGTATTGAAGGATTTATTAGAAGAAATTGTCAGATTTAAACCTAAATTATGTTTGTAGTGTAAAAATCATCTACCCCACCTTTAAGTAGGGATGGGTATCGAGAGCCGGTTCTACTTGGGAACCGGTTCTATTTTTAGCAATCCACTGGATCGTTAGTCTCCTCTCTTATCGATTCTTCTTATTGATGCCGCTTTGGGCCGCTGTGCCTTTAAATACTGCGTAAACTTCAACCTCACGCTGGGCTGTTACATTCGGTTTCATTACAAGCACAAGTTTTAGCTTTGGCAAAGCCTAAGTCTCTCACTAATTCACGTGGATACAGCGCGTTTACGCACAGTGCGCACAGGAAAAGAGAGAAGAAACGGAGACAATATGTACATGTGGCGCACATGCGGCTCACACACCAGCGCCGTGACAGGCAAGCTTCCTCCATTAATATGAATGTTTGAAGGATAGGCGCGTGCATCTACCGTCAGCTAGGGGGGTATAAACTCTTTCTTTCCGCGCTCCTAATGTACACTTTGTGTGCGTTTTCTTCGAGCCTGGGCGACCTCTCTCTCACTTTCTCTCCTGTGCGACGGGTCCCACAACTGTCAGCAGTGTCAGCCCCGAAGTAAATTGTGTCCGCGCTCGGAGCGCACGAATTATCCGTCTCTACGCGAGCTGTGTCCCCTTTGTAGTGTATACGGACAGTCCGTTGTGCTGTGCCGTGCGTCCTGACCTGCCGTGCATCCTGACCAGCGCACGTTATTAGTGTGATCAATATCAAAATAGTTTATGCCTCTAGCTCTGAAATATTATTTCTGCTCTTCATTTAGCCTATATTTAATTAGTAATCATCATAATATAGTCCACATCATTGTCTAAATGTATTGAAATTAGTTAAAATACATTTTTTAATCTAGATACATAAAACACATAATTTTAAGAATCGATAACGAGAATTGATAAGGAATCGGATCGATAAGAGGAATCGATAATGGCATTGATATCGATAAAATCCTATCGATACCCATCCCTACCTTTAAGGTACCGTTTATAGTCCCCATAGGGTATTTCTGTTCTCTGTATTTGACCTATTTGGACCCAGTTACTGAGAACTTGCTTTAGCAATACTATAACAAGTTTGAAGTTTCATAACACCTCACCGAGGAAGTCACTCAGGAAACTTCAGCTGTCGCAAAACCACACTGCTCTGATACAACAAACACTGCTCGCAGTAGGCCGTGTTCAACACTGCTGTGTCTCTCAGCTAAGCGCTCTATGTTGAATGGAATTGGCAGGAACTTGTACTAACAGTGTTGCCATGGCAGTAGGAGCCTGTCAATATTCGCCTGTCAATATTCGTTTATAGTCCAAGTTATGGTCCAAGTTTAAGACAGGGTCACAAGCTAAAATGGGGCACTTGAGACCCGCAAAAATTTCTGATTATTAAAAGTTGCTCGCAGATAAAATGCACATAATTACAGAAGGTCCCACAATGCACTACTGGACAGCAACAAATTGTATACAGTTTGCCCAAAATGTTTCAGTCTGACCCTGATTACCCACTTTTATTGACCTTTTTAATACCACAGAGGTCTTTGCTTAGCAAAATAGTATAAACATGATAAAACAATGAAAGTGGACATATTATCATACATGTAATATTAGGAATATTAGGTTTATGGAAATGTGGAACTACAGTATATTTTTAAAACGCGACCCACCCTCACGTTTCTGTCCAATAATGTAATGTATTTAGTACTTTACACTTGACCAGCATTTATATAAATGCAAATAGAGAAAAAAGCAAACTCACGTGACAGACTGCAGGGGGCAGTGTGGATCCTCCTTTAGCTCCTTCAGGCGTTCTGCTGAGGGTCCTAAATGGTTGAAGCTCACATCTAACTCACTCAGTGAGGAGTGGGAGGAACTCAACACTGAGACCAGAGCAGCCCCGCCTCTTTCTGAGACTAGACATCCAGACAACCTGAAAACACAAAAGACGCTAGATCCAAACGCTGCAGCTCTATTTGACTCTTATGTAAATGAAATGGTCAATTATAGCCAGGTGTGAAGCTCACAGATGCAGCTAGAGAGAAGTAAACTGAGAATTGGTCCCACTTAGAGCTGGGCAACAGACCCATTAACTGTTAGTAAAGACTGGGCGCACATCGCGGCGCCTTGAGCATGGCGGCTGTTCCATGCTTTACAGGCTACGCAGGTGCATTGTTAGTGACAGGTTGCAAAACTCTTTTTGAATAGCTCACTTTGTATTTGTAAATGTACTATATAAATAAACCATTAATTCATTCAAACGTCTTGCTTCACACAGCAACCCCCCTCCCCAATTAGGAGAAGTGATTTGTCTTAACAGTTTTGGTGTATTTGGTGGAAAAACCTTGTGTACACAAGAGAAATGCTACAGGCATACAAATCCCTTGATGAGTAGATAAGATATCCTTTATTTGTCCCACAATGGGGAAATTCTAGTGTTGTAATGCACAGTTCAAGAACAGCAAGAAAAGTAGAGACATGCGATCAAATGAGATCATTTTAAAATAGATTTAGGAAAAATACAAATATATATAGTGTAAAAACTCTTATGTACAATAAGTTACCATGGCTGAGCACAGTGCAGAATATGACAGGATAAACAGATAAAGTAGCATCAGTATATAGTATTATAAACAATATATGACTAAGATTATGAACTGCAGCGAATGGACAGAATAAATAACCAGTGAATAAATACGAGGTAAAAAGTGTTTGGTATGACTATGTTTATGTACAGAGCAGTATTAGAGAAGGTGTAAACAGAGGTAGATAATTACTATCAGACAATTGTTACTGAATACACATTACACATGTGCATTAAAGCAGCGTTTATATGGCTGTGTCGCTGCTCTCCATTCACTCTTGTAGCACTGTGGCCAATTATAGCGTGTTCAGAAAAAATAACAACAATAAAAAAGTACTGTGTTCACTTAAACGGTTCCATGATTATTGATGGTGAAGAGATCCAACTAACGGTGAAAGAAAAATGTGAAAATGTGCAACAACAGCTTTATTACTTTACTGGTCAACAACTATAACAGCAAATGTGGAAAATATATTGTGTCAAATATGGATATGAAGACATGGAGATGAGTAAAGTGATCCAAAATATTTCTAACAGTATCTGTGAGCTAAATGCTAAAAAGATGTTAGTGCTGCCTGGCGTGTTATAGCATCTTTCCTTAACATTCTGCTTACTTTTCTGACATAACGCCACATCAACAACATTCATCTAAACGTGGTTGTAACTCGACTTAAATTAGTTGTGCTAATATACACTTTTCTCGCCAGAAAATATTTTAAAAAAGATAAAAAATGTTAGCTTCCCATGCCTAAACATAGCATTTCCCTGGTGACTTTCCCCTCAGCAGGCCACGCCACGCCAAATATAAAATATGACTTATTACCGGCAGAGTCATATTTGGCGACTGACAACTGTATATCCCAAAGAATATTTGATTTTGGTCAATATCGCCCAGGTTTGGTTCAACTGTGTGCAGCTCACCTCAGAGTCTTGAGTCTGCAGGGGGCATTCTTCAGAGCGTCACACAGCAGCTCCACTCCTGTGTCCTGCAGGTCGTTGTAGCTGAGATCCAGATATGTGACACTGGAGGAGCTTAGCACAGAGGCCAGACGCTCACAGCTGAGAGGAGACAGCTCACAGCCACTCACACTGAGGACAAAGAGGGACATTAGAAACTAGAACCATGACACAAAGGTTACATTAGGCGGGACAAGAAAAATGGTTCCCATTTGAAACTGACCGAAAACTTTCAGGAACTGCCAAAAACATGATGCATTTTTGGTTCCTTGGCTTAAGTCTGTGTCAATAAGCAGACAACAGAAACACCACACATGCTACATGAACGCTCTCTTTAATGACACGGATTTTGCTCCACAAACTTCAAAAACACCACATAGCTTATGTCCCTTTTGTGCTCTTCACAATATCAAGGCAATTCACTTCTTACTTCTACCAAACTGACTGTGTGAGCTTAGGACTGGCGCCTGCACGAACAACTGCACAATTTACGCCTCCCAAACAGACTGTGCGTGAGCTTATGACTGTGCCCAGCAACTGCAAGTCTTACAAGCAAAGCGCAATGTGTCGGCTTATCTTCTTTATCAGATCAAATTTAGAAACAGCGGTCTCCAGTGTGAGCATTTCTGTCTAAAGTCTGCGTGTTGAGCTTCATAAATCCACAAGATCCAGTCACAGTCTAAAGTTTACGCATAAACATGTCACCAAACACATAATACAATCCAAACTTTGCTGCAACATCGTCCTGCTCATCGTTCCAGTTCAAAGCATAATCCCAAATGTAAACCACTGTCTGAGTAAAAAAATGTAATCCAGGCTTCTCCACTTCTCCTCTTTCTCCAGGTAAATGGATGAGTAAAAGTTTTAGTGTTAAAAGCAAATGTGTTGCTCCTCAGTGTGTGGTGACAAAGTGAAACTTAAAGTGCTTCATATGGGAGTCCATGTGAGAAACATCTGATTCATTTGCATGCGCTTTTGTTTTGAGTTAGTGTTGTCATGATACTAAAATTTCAAACTCAATTCGATACTTGGAAAAAAAAACTCGATACCGATTTCGATACCACGGTGCCAACTCTAAATTTTTCTTTTCTTATGATAGTATTTTTATTTTTTAATTATTATTATTTTATTTATGTTTTTCTATTTGATATTATTAAAACAATAGTATTTCAATATATTATTTGTTTATTATTAACTTGATTGATGAACCTTTACATTAAGACTGGGCTTTGTTCCAATATCAGACACATTTGCTGTTTATGTAGTATGTAGGCTATTTATACAGTATTTGATAGTTTCATCATTTCCATCTCCAATCAGAGAAGGGGCAGGGCTTAGAGTACGAGAGAGGGGAAGGGGGCGGGGCTTAAAATATTGATACTCGTTCAAACGAGTCAATATCGGTTTTAGTATCGATTAATATCGGGCAATAGATTTTTTGACAACCCTATTTTGAGTTGTAACTGAACAGAGCATTTGCATGCGCTTTTGTTTTGAGTTGTAACTGAACAGTCTATACATGTGTTTTAAAACAAGTTTAACATGTGTTACATTGCTAAAGGCTGAAAAAATGTTTTAGGCTTATAATTAACACTTAGAAAGCAAGAACTGAAAAAAGAATCGTTAAGGAACCGGTCTCGAAACAAGTACCGTACTGGTAGGCCTATAGAAAAACATTTGCCAATACCCAGCCCTATTTTATGGAAGCCGGTTTCTGCCAGTGAAAAAAAAAAAGGCCCACAAAAAGTCAAAATTTCGAGTGTTAATCTCAGAATTTCGAGTTTTAAAACTCAGAATTTCAAGTTTAAAACTCAGAATTTTGGTGTGGAGGCCTATATAAGCAAGAAATACCGTTATAACACTACTACACAATGACGTTTAATTAGAACTTTAAAGACGGCTTTACAACTAATGAAATGCTGCTTTTACTGGAGCATTCACATAGAACAAATGTAAGCAACGCACTCTAGAACACATTTTAAGCAAGCGACTCTGGCGGTGTAAAAATAAAACAGATTAGGTTGAAGTGGAGGCGTATTAAGCAACAGCTTCCCGAGGTATCTGCCCGTTACAGCCCAGCTTCATTCATTCCTGCTTATGCTGGTTATTTGTGCAAACGCTGCTCTAACCATTGCGGCCTGTTACAGTCTCGTGATCAGCTGTTTGGGACTCTAATTAGTAATTAGTTGCAGTAGTGGCTAATTGGAGCGGAGGGTGCATGTGCAACACTGACCAGCGGTAAACGCTCGCTCGTTTTACCCTCTCTCCTTCTTTCTCTTCTGGCTCATGCTGCTCTAAGTGCGCCATGAGCACGCGATCCATTCCTGGTTCAGACCTGGTTTAGTCCTGGTTCAGATCTGTTCAGTCCTGGCACAGACCTGGTTTATTCCCGGTTCAGATCTGTTCAGTCCTGGTTCTGAGGGTAAAACGAGCGAGCGCTTACCACTGGTCAGCGTCCCGCACATGCACCCTCCGCTGGGTGCATGTGCCACTACCGCAGAGTCCTGAACAGCTGATCACGAGACTGTAACAGGCCGCAATAGTTAGAGCCCGTTTGCACAGATAACCAGCATAAGCAGGATGAATTAAGCCACGGGCCGTAACGGGCAGATACCTCGGGAAGCTGTTGCTCAATACGCTTCCACTTAAACCTAATCTGTTTTATTTTTACGACGCCAGACCCTTGCTTAAAATGTGTAGAGTGCGTTGCTTACGTTTGTTTTATGTGAATGCTCCAGCAAAAGCAGCATTTCATTCGTTGTAAAGCCGTCTTTAAACTTCTAATTAAACGTCATTGTGTAGTAGCGTTATAACGTGTTAGGCCACCAAAAGTTTTAAACTCGAAATTCTGAGTTTTAAACTCGAAATTCTGAGTTTAAAACTCGAAATTCTGAGTTTTAAACTTGAAATTCTGACTTTTTGTGGGTCTTTTTTTTTTTTCACTGGCGGAAACGGGCTTCCATACTATTTTGCATACAGTCTGATGACAAAAAGAAACAAGGGGAAATTGATATTTGGTTTTGAAAATACTGCTTACCATTAAATATACATTTCCTTAAAGACCCAACAAAGACTGAGGACAGAGAAACATTAGGTTTTAGAATCATGACCAAAGAGTTGAAATACACCTACATGGCTTTGGTCGAGGCTTTGACCACAGGCAGCAGACGCAGAAGAGCCGTCTCTGAGGGATCATACTTCCTTAAGTCAAACTCGTCTGGGTCTGAGGAAGTAAGTAAGAGGTAGCACAGGGCTGATTGGTAAGCAGGAGAAATGTCTTTAAAAGAGAGACGAGCCCAGTTTTTCTGTATTTCTTTCACCAGACTGAGATCATCCAGCTCATTCAGACAGTTGAGCAGGTTGAGGCTTCTTTCTGCAGACAGATCCTTTTCATCCAACTTCTGTTTTATATACTTTATTGTCTCCTCAGTGGTTTGGTTATTTCCTGTCTGAGTCAGCAGACCTTCGAGCAGCTTCTGATTGGTTGGCAGAGACAGCCCAAGGAGGAAGCGCAGGAACAGGTCCAGGTGTCCATTTGGACTCTGTAAGGCCTGGTCCACAGCAGAGCAGTAAAAGGACACTTCAGACTCAGGTTTCTCAGAGGAGTGATGTGTCACCATCAGGTTTTCTCCAGAACTGAAGAAGGTCTGATGAACGTGAAGAGCTGCCAGAAACTCCTGCACAGTCAAATGGATGAAGCAGTAGACTTTGTTCTGGTACAGGCCTGGCTCCTCTTTAAGGACCTGTGTGAACAGTCCGGAATCTTTTGAAACTGCTGTAGCGTCCAGCCCACACTCGCTCAGGTCGCACTCATAGAAGATCAGGTTTCCTTTCTGCAGCTGCTCAAAGGCCAGCTTACCCAGAGACAGCACCATTTCTTTGGTCTCTGGAGTCCAGTGAAGGTCTGCTCCTGATCCATCATGATACTTGATCTTCTGGACTTTGGCCTGCACCACCAGGAAGTGGACGTACATCTTTGTGAGAGTCTGGGGCAGCTCTGGTTCCTCTGTTTGTTCCAGAAGCTTCTGTATAACTGTGGAGAGGATCCAGCAGAAGATCGGGATGTGACTCATGATGTAGAGGCTGCGGATGCTCTTGATGTGGGAGATGATTGTGTCGTCTGTGAACTTATTCCTGAAGTACAGCTCCCTCTGCCAATCGATGAACCCTATAACCTCTGTCACCATGGAGACGCACTCTGCAGGGATCAGATTGGCTGCCGCATGGCGTGTTGTTATCCAGAGGCGTGCAGTAGGAAGAAGGTTTCCTTTAATGAGGTTTACCAACAGTATGTCCACTGAGACAGACTCTGTGGGATCACTCAAGACTAGGGTTTGGCCGAAGTCCAGAGGAAGTCTGCACTCGTCCAGACCGTCAAAGATGAAGAGCACCTGGAGCTGTTGGAAGCTGCAGAGATCTTTGGATGAACTGAAGAAGTGGTGCAGCAGCTCCACCAGGCTGAACTGTTTGTCTCTGAGCACATTGAGGTCTCTGAAAGTGAACGGGAACACCATTTGGAGCTCCTGGTTGGCCTTGCCTTCAGCCCAGTCCAGGATGAACTTCTGAGTCAGAACAGTTTTTCCCACACCAGCCACACCCTTTGTTAGCACCACTCTGATTGGCTCTGGTGACTGTGGGCGGGCTTTAAATATGTTTTCACATGTAATGCTGGTCTCTGTAACAGGCCTTCTGGATGCTCTCTCCAAGTGTCTGACTTCATGTTCCTGGTTGTTCTCTGAGGCCTCGCCCTCTATGATGTAGAGGTCTGTGTAGATCTGTGACAGGGGGGCAGAGTTTGCTGCTTTAGCCACGCCCTCAAACACACTGATCCTCTCCTGCAGAACAGACTTCAGTGTATTGCTGAACCCAGATTTAGTCTCTGTAAAGAAGACACACGAATTTAGAAGTTAAACAAGTTTGTTTATAACTTCAAGTTTGTTTATAACTAATGTCCTAACGTAAAGTCCACCTCAAACATTTCCATCTCTGACAAGCTTTGTTCTTTGAGCTGTATTGATCCAATGACCACATAAATATCTGCAGATTCACGAGTCTCCAGCCTGTAGGAAATCGACATATTACTTCAAATGTTTGTTTTTTTCCAAATGCCTTTTCCTAAATGTGCTTTTAGAGATTACCCTTCTGCTTGTGCTTAACTCATTTGATTTGATTTGATTTTTTTGAGTTCATCATATGATAAAAGTAAGCTAATGGAAATGCTAAAGATAAAAAGAAAGTTGAAGCTCTCATATTTTTTTAAATTAACAAAAATGTGTTTGTACTGTAAAAATACAACATGTACTAAGCCGTTTTAATGGGCTTTAAAAGTTATTATAGGTTCTTGAAACTATTTTTTCTCAGCTTTTGAAAAAAAAAAAAAAAAATCATGAATAAAAAAAAAATTCCAACAAATTTTAAATCTAGTGTCATTCAGGCCCGGGCTCTTTTTACCAAAGAAAATTTAGGTTAGATTAACTGAATGACTTTCTTCTGATAAGACAGTTGTAATAGGCTATGCGCTCGTACCTGACCATTTCGGCGAAAGGACAGACAGAATGAAATTCTCAAATATAAGATTAGTCCAAGACTAAATAGTTGAGTCTGGTCAGGTTTCTGTGGTAATGAGTTTATTTCTGTTGCTAAACTGGCCTAAACTGTTATGTTTTTACCTTATCTCTTACCCAGCCCTTTACCTAAACTTACCTGTTCAACTAAACATAACAATCTTCCCTCTGGATCCAATATTCTAGTATTAACCTTCTTAAACAACACAGTAATAATGATGTAAGCTTTAGTGGCATCTACTTGTACACTGTCTAAGGCCTGCGATCGCCGTCATATTGATTTGACAGAGGTAGCTTTCTGTCAGATTTACTATACATAGAGGATGGGAGGGCATCTGACATATGAGCTTCTTACCGCTTTCTAGGCGCTCAGCCAGTTTCTCCAGTCCCATCTTCCTTAGAACATTCAGGGTGATCTTGAGAATCTCTCTGCTGCATTGTTCCTCTCCTCCCTCACTAATGGAGGATTGTGAGTCATCTGAGGTCAAGAACTTGTAGAACTTCTGCAGCTCCTGTTCCACAGTATCAAGGACCTTCTCCTTCAGAAGCTAAGATAAAAAAGAACTGGTGTTAGAGACACAGAAAACTAAAACAATGTACAAGTTTAGATGCAGTGGTGGAAAGTATCTCTGCTCTGAAAAGATGAGTCCAATTCTCTACAATAAAGTGCATAAATGAAGATCGGGGTGGAAAGAGCCCAAATCTTTAGCTGTTATCCTTGAAGAGCCACACCATGAGTTGACCAACTGCCACCACCGAGGAGCAAACTTTATATACTGTACACTTAAGGAACAAAGAAACGCAACATTCATTTTTTTATTTTTTTGTTTTTTTGTTTTGAGTTTTGGGGGGGCAGAATAATTTTACTTTTGAGTTCCGCCTGTTTCATATGAACTCTACATCCATTTCTCATCCTCAGGCCAACTCTTGAGGCGTTTACACATTTTCGAGTCCAATAACACAACCAAACAATAGAGCAACCCCAAACCAAAGTGACAGGAATTTCATCAGACTGTCAATAGTTCATGTGACCGCCGTTGGCTCCTGGACAGTCCATTCTTCCACCAGTGCCGCCCTCAGCTGCTGCTGAGTTTCGGGAGAATGTTCACGTCGTTGGACACGCATGCTGAGTAGATCCCAGACATTTTCAGTGTCGGTTGGCTGTGGACCTGGTGGTGGGCCAGAACCTGTCACAGAGATGTGCGGGGCGGTTGGCGCGGTCTTGTGCAGCGGTCGTTACACGGGGGTGACCAGTACGAGGGCGGTCGTTAGAGGAACCAGTGGCTTGGTATCGCTCCGTAAGACGACTAAAGGTAGAGCAGTGGACTCTTTATTGTTCTCACAATCAGTCAAGCCAAACCAAGAAATCTGTTCACCTGTCTTCAGCTTACTGTGGACTGAAATCATGATGCTAACCCAATTTTTACAAATGGACTCGTTTTCTAAGGAATTTTCAAAAATGTAAATGTTGCATTTCTTTTTTTTTGAGTGTGTTTTGATCTTTCCCCCTGGAAAATTAAAAAAAAATGCAATTAGTTTAGTATGTTTTAATTTTAATGAAATTAACAAACATGAGGCAGTAAAAAAATAAATAATATTCACATGAGGAGGTTCATCTGTGCCTAGTCTGAGCTCATGCCCTGCAGTCAACACCGACTGAACCCAGGTGTGTGGTCTCCCCTCCATCTGTGCCCATTTGAACACCTGCTGTATGTGACTTTATCAAGTCAATATTAGGTGGCGAGGTGAGAGCAGTAGAACATAGATCTGCTTTGCAGTCAGTCAAGATTCTTCACTTTAATTTTGTAAGTTTGCCATAAACAACAACCAATAGCTGTTGTTTTTAAAATATATTTTTTTATTGTAAAAAGATGTAAAAGTCTTATTTTTTTGACTTTTTTTGGACTTCAACAAGCCACTTCCCTTTTTCAGTAACTAAGTAGTGCAACTCAATATTATTAGATATAATCAGAGTAGATACATGAATTGCTTTGATTTTCTATTAAAAACGACACTTCTAGATCTTAACCCACACTTCTTAAGTGTGGAATAGAAGAGGAACACTAGATACTCAGATATATTTCACAGACAGTAATATTTTAAATCAAATGTATCAGATACAGTATCAGACTTGGCTCACTGCCTACATAAACAGTAACTGAATAGTACACAACACAAACTGGTGAGGTGCACACAATACTAAGTACTACTGCATTCGATCCTCTACAGATCCTCTACTACCCAGGGCCAGCTAAAGCTCTAGGCAGAGGTGACATCACTTCAGATCAGTTAGTAGGTGCTTATAATTATTATCATACAAAAGATGACCTGAACACACAAAATAAAAGAGTGGCCAAAAATGTGAGCATCAAGAGTCACACATGACATTTACAGTACAGACCTGGAAGGTGTGGTCCAGCTCCGTCGGAGACATGTGACCCTCGGCAGCGCTCAGATTCTCCTCTCTGTCCACCACAACAGACAAACAACAATAAGAAAGAGTCTCGGATTTAGTTCTGGTTTAATCTGAGTTTGGTCCTTGTTTAGTTCAGGTTGAATCCTGATTTAATAAAGCTCGGGAAGGTGACATCACACAACAGTAGAATCTTTAGTTGGTCTAATGGAGCTAAATACATAAAATAGTGTTAATTAAAGTATATTCTGACACTAGATAGATACATTTATCATTACTGACCCAGCAGTTTATTGGGTTGCTCCAGGGCTGTTTTGTTTACTTTTTTATGTTGTTTTGGCTGTGTTCTTGTCAGGTTTTGCGAACCTGACAAGAAACATAGCGGGTTTGCCTTTATTTCCATGGTAACCGTTGCTTCCAGAGCCTTATACTGGTTTAATTCTGATTTATTCAATAAGTATCTAATCCTAGGTGAGTCCTAGTTTAGTCATGATTCTGTTCATCCAAGAGTAGTCTTGATTTAGTCCTGGCATAGACAAGGTTTAAACATAGTTTAGTCCTGATTTAGTCCTCGTATGTCCGTACCTCTGGTGTGAGATTTTAAACTCTTCAAACCAGTCTTTGGAGAGGTTACTCTTCAGTGACTCTTGTCTGGGGCCAGCGTCAGCGCTGCTGCATCTGAAAAACAATCACACACTCATTATGTGGAATGTCAACAAAGCTTCTTTATCATTATATTCAAATCTATTACAATAGAACAAGGGTGGCAAAGTGGTCAGAGTTCAAGAGCCGAATGTTTCAGCCGACCTACTGCTCCCATCTGGGGGCAAAGTACACTTTTATTGAATTACAATGACACACACACTGTAAGCACTAAGCACTCCATTAAAAATATTTTTCTGTAGATTTTTTTTTTTTTTCTGTACAATTTCCTTCGTTTTGGTGAGCTTTAGATGTGATATTTACTATTATGTGATGTAATTTTACTATAATTAGAAAGGCATAAGTGAGTAAATCCCCCTCAGAAGATTTCCGAACTGTGCCGTTTCCTTTAGTGCTGTAGTTCTTTAGTCGTTTAGTCGATTAATCGATCGATGGGGCTTTAGTCGAGCAAAATTTGTTGTAGTCAACCCAGCCCGAGCACGTCGTGTCCGAACCCGACAGTACCCCGAGTCAGTCTCTGTGTGTCTGAGCCTGAAGTGAGCCTGCCTCGCCCACTCACTGAACTGTAGCATTTTAATGACAGAAAAAGCTTCTTATGATGTCCAATGTGTTTAATCTAAGAGTGTCTCTCCACTAAAAGCGCTTCCTCCACCGCACATTCCTCTCTTTCTCTCTCTCCCTCCCTCTTGTTCCTTCTTTTCTCACCGTGCACTTTTTCTCTCTTCTTCCTCACCTTTTACTTGATCCGCGGGGAAGAAAGACGCACCTTCCCTGTCTTTTCGTTCTCCTTTCTCTTTTACCTGCTCCGCGCTTATTCACAAGTCTGTCTCTCTCTCCTCACTCTGCGGCGATGCACCAGACTTCTCACGCCGTATAGTTGGCCACTTAAACACTCGCTGTTTGTCACAGCGGTGGTTTTGTGCTGTGTCCTGACGCGGCTGTCAATCATCAGTGAAGCGCACGTGTTCAGTGCGGCTCTGCGTCTTAGCCCGAACCCGGCCAGGCCCGACAACTACGTGAGAAATGAAGAGTTGGAACCAAATCATTGGTCCAATCTGCCTTTTTTGATATAAACACACTGTGTCATATTCATTTTCTGTGTAAATTGTTGTTTTTGCATGAACTCCATTGTACTTTTGCCTTTTTGCCAGTTTGCGTCAGATAAATTGTCAGATCAAACTATATATTTTTTAGCTTCAGAACTTTAGCCACGCCCCCTTTTTAGTCGATTAACCGGTCGATGGGACATGTCTTTAGTCGACCAAGAATTTCTTTGGTTGACTACAGCCCTAGTTTCCTTCGATTTGTGCCTCTGTTATTTTCGTATGTTTTTTTTCATTGTACATTTTGGACTTTTTCTTTGTGGATATAAGGCGGATTTGCACAAAATGAGGACCAAAATGAAGCTCACTGGGAGTTTGAAATGCTTCTCAAAGAAACAATCTGTTTGTTATATAGTTCTGCTGTGACACTGCCCTGACAGTTGCGTGTTTACGAAGGAGAAAGAAAGAGAGAGAGCGTGTGGAGGAGCAAATCTTTGTGAATGAGCCAAGGAGTCGCACTTGGATTGGCCAAGAGCCACATGCAGCTCGTGAGCCTCGAGTTCACCACTAGTGCTATAAGCCCTTTTCACACTGCAGCTAGGCTAGTTGCGGTCTGCAAATACCTGTGGATAGTTCATTCTCATACATTTATTCCCAATGATGAATTAGCTGAAAGCCCTAAAATAGTGAAATATTTAATTGACACAAAGCGGGCACAAGTTACAGCCAGATAACCATTTGCAGCATGTTCAAACTTCCACATACGAGATAAATACTTCACCAGGGAAACCTCATGTGTAGGGCTAGGTGATAAGGAAAAAAATGAATATATTTTTTGGCATTTCTTGATAACAATATTTGGACGATATTCTTGAAATATGTAGTATTGTTTTTAGTGTATTTTGATTGTCTTAAAAAAGATTTAAAAAAAAGGCCACTACAGTGGTCCCTCGTTTATCGCGGGGGTTAGATTCCAAAAATAACCCGTGAAAGGCGAAACCCACGAAGTAGTGATCTTCATTTTTTACCAGTAATTTCAGTTGATAACCTGCCTGCTTCTGATGTTTAGTGTCTTTTGTACAGGTAATAATGTGCTGAACACATTTGAGAGACTGACCTGTGCTCTGGAGAGGATCCGGTTTGTGTGGGAAAGCTGATCCCATGGCCCATGGACTTGTCACTTTCTGAGGCGACACAGGGATCTGGACCAGATTTAGGCCTCTTGTAGTCCTGGTCTATTTCTGCTTCTGGTTTGTGTTTTTGACCAGTCTCACGTCTCGCTCCAGAGTGGTCCATTTTTCTGAAACATTTCAATAAAACAAAGTTTAAGATTTAACAGAAGAAAGTTTGTTTCTGTGGAACAAACTCACAGAGTCATTTTCAACTTTAAACAGGACATAGTCATTTCACTAAGTCCTGCTTTAAGGTGCTTCAAACTAAGGATGGGCTATTGAATTTGGGAGGTTGTGGTCTTTTTGGACGGCACCTTCTACTCATTAAGAGATTAATTGGAGCAGGTTTGAGTCACAAACATATATCCTTTTAAGACTGAAGCATGGATTTTTAGCATATTTTCGTGTCTAAAGGGTGCTAATTAATCTAAGGAGCGAATATTCAGCCTGGAAGACAGCTTCTGCCTCAGTAATCAGCACACCTTTGCTTCATTCATGTCTCGCTCTGCGCAGCTCGTTCAATCAGCTTCAGCTCTCCTCCTTCTCAGCCGATCAGGGCGTCAGGGCCACAGTCAAAAGAGCAGCTCAACCTTCGCTCTTCAGCTGTCGCGAGCGTCATTTCCTCCTCCCCAGCGACACCACAACTTCCACCCTCTTCCTCTTCACCACCACCAGTGTCTAGGCTCCGGGGGTTAATCTAATATTCTAGCAGCTCATCATTTATCGCATGCACATTGTTTTCTGCCGGGGCCTAAGCGCCAATCCTGTATTAATAAATGTCATCATTAATCGCATCATTTTGTCTGTTTGAATCTGTCCAGGTTGAATTAATGTTAGAAATTGTTTGAAACTTGTTCTGCAGAGACACACAATGTTCTTGTTAAATTGTTTTTTAATTACTTTACTGAAGGCTTTAGAATTTTTCTCCAAAGCTTGGTTAAATTGTTTTCTTCTTTCAGAACAAGGAGATTATTGCTGAATGATGATGGAAAAATAATAATCACGATTATTTAAAGAATATATATATTTGTTTTTTTTTACAAATAAAAAGCTGAAAAGTAGGCGTGCAAAATTATTCACCCCCCTTTTTTTCTGAGTGCAACACATTACTTTTAGAGGCTTTAGAAGGTTCCAATGTTGACCTAACAAATGAATAGAGTCCACCTGTGTGTAATCAACTCTCAGTATAAATGTAGCTGTTCAGTAAAAACCTCAGAGGTTTCTTTGAGAGTATTGGGGAGCAGTCAGCACCATGAAGTCCAAAGAACACACCACACAGGTCAGGGATAAAGCTGTGAAGAAGTAAAAAGCAGGATTAGGTTTTAAAAAGATTTCCAAGGCTCTAAACATCTCACAGAGCACTGTTTACACCATCATCCATAAATGGAAGGAGTATGGCACAACTGCAAATCTACCAAGACCAGGTCGTACACTTAAACTTACAGTTTGAACAAGGAGAGAACTGGTCAGAGATGTAGCCAAGAGGTCCCCGGTGACTCTGGAGGAACTGCAAAGATCTACAGCTCAGGTTAGAGAATCTGTCAACAGTACAACTTTTAGTCGTGCACTACACAAATCTGGCCTTTATGGAAGAAAGCCATAGCTGAAAGAAAGCCATAAGAAATCATGTTTTCACTTTGCCAAAAGCCATGTGGGGGACACAGTAACCATGTGGAGGAAGGTGCTCTGGTCAGATGAGACCAAAAATTAACTTTTTGGCCAAAATGCAAAGCGCTATGTGTGGCAGAAACCTAACACTGCTCATGACTCTGAATGCACCATCCACACAATCAAAAATACAAGTGCCAGCATTATTTTCTGGACATGCTTTTCTTCAGCAGGGACAGGGAATATGGTCAGAGTTGATGGAAAGATGGATGGAGCCAAATACAGGGCACTATTGGAAGAAAACCTATTGGAATCTGCATAACACTTGAGATTGAGGCGGAGGTTTATCTTTCAACAGGACAACGACCCCAAACATAAAGCCAAGGCTACATTGGAATGGTTTAAAACAAAACATATTCATGTCTTAGAATGGCCCAGACAAAGCCCAGACCTAAATCCAATAAAGAATCTGTGAAACTGCTGTTCACAAACACACTCCATCTAATCTGACTGAGCTGGAGCTATTTTGCAAAGAAGAATGGGCAAAAACTTCAGTCTCAAGATGTGGAAAGCTGGTAGAAACATACCCAAAGAGACTTGGAGCTGTAATTGCAGCAAAAGGCGGTTCCAGAAAATATTGACTCAGAGGGGTTGGATAATTTTGCACGCCTACTTTTCAGGTTTTTATTTGTAAAAAAGAAAATAGATCATGTATGACTGTCCTTCTACTTCACAATTGTGTGCAACTTAGTGTTGGTCTTTCACACAAAGTTTCAGTGAAATATGTTTGATTTTTGCGGTCATAATAAGAGAAAATGTAGAAAAGTTCAATATATATATATATATATATATATATATATATATAAACTGTCACAATACTATGCGCACACGTACTGAACTGTCTCATGAGATTTTTCCATGGTCATGAAATTAAGCTTTGTAACTTTGAGCAGCTGTAGTAAATATTCTCCTCCGCACACTTTTTCTGTAAGACTTATTCTGACAGAAAACAGTCTAAACTCTGTCTCAGTTTTTATTTTGAAAAGATAGGACCAATATTGACAGAGATAATTAGTACTAAACATTGTAAAAGTTAGCACGAAAAATATATAATCGTCAAATATACGCGCGGACATCGCGGGAACAGAGCAGTGTTTTTCACACTTAAACATAGTTTAAAATAGATCCACAAAGAGATATTTTGGCCTATATCATCAATAACTGTAAAAAGTACGAAAGTTTCCTCATCTGTGTGTGTCTGGTGCCTGTTAGCAGCAGCAGCAGGAGAGGCAGGAGAAAGGGGGCGGAGTCTGAGCTACACACGGGGAAGGGGGCGGAGCCTGAGCTACACACAGGGGAGCAGATCAATTTCAGTCAAAACTCATATCGTTGAAATAATACAAATCCAAGGTGATACACATAATGAAAGGTAAAGCTAAACCAATAGAATATAAACTAACAATAATAAATAATACAAATCAAATGTTGTATTTTGCCTTGTTTAAATTCTAAATTGAAACAATTAATGCAAATTATTTAAAAATCTTGTCTCGTCTCGATCTCGTGAAACTTCTGTCTAATCACATCCCTAGTATTTATGAATGAATATGTAGTAAACAATGTAAACTTTCTTTGGCACTAAACTCGAAATAAAAAAATCAATCGATCATTATAGTAATTTTTCAAACTACAACATGGAGACATATTTCAGGAGGTGGTGCATCTCTGGAAACAAGTACAGTACTTTCTGAAAAGGAAGTTATCATGTGGCACAACTTCAGTGCAGGAGAAGGAAGTTGTGCCTTCAGTGAGATTGTGTTGGGTAAACTGTGACATTTATTACTCAAGTAAAATAGTAGATTTTAGTCTAAAAAAAAGATGATTTATACAAGTTAAACAAACGCATTATGCTATTTTCATTTACATTTGAAGTTAAACTTAAAGTTATTTTATAAAGAGTTAAAGGTTATATCAAGGATTTTCAAAAATAGTTTGTCAGTCTTGGTGAAAAACAGTTGCATACATTTGTAACAGCCTTGTACTTATGCTAAAAAAAAAAAAAATTATAAAAATATATAAACTGTGGACATGATGAGGCCAGTAAAACGTTGACCAATAGATAATGAGGTACCTCGTTATCTATCGATTGGCCTGTGAACCTGTCAAGCAAACCCTCAGTGTTCCTAAGTAACTCATTGGTCCAGTTGCAGTGAAGGGCGTGGCCCTGGGAGGAGAAACACATCGTTTGAAAAACAGCAAACAGCTGTTGAATTTAAAAAATCCTCCATACAACCTTTACCATTAAAGAGAAAAAAGTCCGAGAACAACATGAACATATGATCAGAAGTAAATGATAAACTTGATTGACTGGCAACAGTTCTTTTGAATCTTGGTCTTATTTCATTTTTTTTTTTTATCTGTGTTTAGTGTAAAATTAAAAATTAGATTAGTGATTTGAGTGATAAAATGATACAATTACCATAAAAATATTTTTTTAATTATTCTTTAATGGTCTGCTAATGGCACAACTTAACACAAGCTCTTTAATCACCCCAACTCCACCAGTTTGGAAAAAATGCCTCATCTATCAGTTTTGCACTATATATATATGTCATCTACAGATTCAAAATGGATCTGACCAAAGCACTCAAACTTGGCCGATATAATTATAAACCTACCAATAACTGTTGAGATACAACAATCAACAAACCTTGGCTATAGAAATGTCACTTTGTAGGGCAAAACATATTTTTTCTACTTGCCTTTAATTCTCTTTTAATCAGGCTACCATCTTTACAGGATGAGTGAAATGGCTAAGTCTTCAATTTGTATTGTCACATGACCAATTTCTTCTGTGGTTCTTTAGAAATAGGATGGCACAACTTCCCCACAGGTACAAATCACCCCACTTCCCCTTCAGCAGTAGCCTAGTCATAATAGGAAATTAAATTTGATTAATTGCACAGCCCTAATTTACAGTTTTTCTCAATTGCTTTGATGCACTTCTTCTATTCTAAAAGTCCATTTGCAAAACCGCTCATGTTGCTCCTCTGACACGCGCTTCAGAGGGCATATGCCTCGGTGAAGTAAGCCTGTTAATAAAGAGAAGAGAGAGCACATGTGTTGAGCTGCTTTTACTTCACAACGAGGATTGTTTTCCTCACAACAAGATACATTACATTTTTACATACGATCCAAGAAACATGAATTACCTTCACCAGAATCCACACACAGATTTTACACATTCACAAAATATGAACTGTATTTATGCTTTTTATCCTTTTTAACTTTTACACAAAATGAAATACTGTTTTTATCCACTTTTGAATGTAACTTATTTTCTTATCTTGTACATATATTTATATTTTTAACAATAAACCATGAATTTTCTAGTAAATCAAATCACTTTGCTAAATGGGTCATTCTCTGAAAGTGGGACCGTTTTGCCTATTGGTTATTTGACAGGTTTTTATTAAATAAATAATAATCATTTTGTTTTATTTTTTTTATGTAATATACACTACTAATGTGCCTCTAAAAGATTTTAAAAAATTGCAGCCCAAGATAAGATGGAACTTTTTTTTTTTTACCTGTTTTTCAAAAGATTGTTTAAATCATGACCAAAAATTTTTTATCCAGCAATAAACATGATGTATTTGCCTCATGTAAACTCGATAAAATACTGCATTGAAACACAATAAAATGAAAAATAATGTTGGAAAATTTGTTTGCATTTCGTTTTTCTACTTTTTGTATTCAGTTTTGCGAAAACAACGCCGAATTCCTGGGTATCCGAATGTAACTGTTGGTGTCCATATAAGTTACACGCGGAACTGATCAGTTTTATCAGCAAGTGAAGACTTTTCAACGCTCAGGAACCTTGCAGCGGATAAACGCCACTAATGTGTGTATTCAGAGAGAATATCTCAAAAATCAACATTTTATTTAGTATATAGTAACTCTCTCAGCTAAAAAATGTGGTCCAGTTTGTGTCCAGTTGGTGTCCATGTTACATGCGGAATTATGCTGGATATGAGCAATTGAAAATGAAATTGAAATGGCTATATTGGAAAAAATAGTTGTGCATCTTTCTTGACCATTATAGATCCTGTCAGTACACTTCTCAAAGATGGAAATTAACCTGAAAATAAAACAATTGCTGCAGTTTGAATTTTCAGCCTGGATGTCACACTTTATAGTCCCACTTTCAGAGAATGACCCACATGAAAAAGACGTTTCAGCAAGTGTTCATAAGATGGCGCTGGTCTCTCTAAAGCTAACATGACCGCCATGTGCTTAGTACACTGTTACAATAGCTTTACTGGTTCTTGGTAGTAAACCCAAAATGTACATATTAAAATGAAACATACAACCCAGTAAATGCACCATTGTAGGAAAAACGTTTCATAAATGTCCTTAAATGTATTCAAGTGGTTTCTTGCACCAAAAACTGGTTCAGACTAGTTTAGTCACGTTGTACATTCCCTACACTTGACCGCTAGCATTGAAGGTTAGCTTGCAACACGTTTCACAAAAGTGCTCAAAAACACTTTACAAACTTCGTTTCAGTGCACATCTTATAACTCTGATATGCAACATAAAATATGTGAATTTAGTGTTTACCAACCTGTTAATAAAGAAAACAGAGAGCACATGTGTTGAGCTGCTTTTACTTCACAACGAGGATTGTTTCTTCCTCTGCAGCGCTCACTATAGTCTCTATCAACACTGCGAGACACAGACATCTACTGGTCAGTGAAGGAATAGCACGTAAACTCAACAGAGATTATGAAACCACATGAAGTTGTAATTACATAAAATAAAATACTCCAATGACAAAATTAAAATTATATGAGGTGACTGTTTTTCACTCTAGCATTTTTCTAGCCTCTACACTCACATAGAATCAGCTTTTCAAAACTAAATTTCGAATTTAGTTTTACATTCAAAACTGTTCAATTTTCCTGTAAAAAGCCAGTTTTATCATCCAAACTGTCACACGTTCTTCAGGTGTTTGAAGTGTTTTCTCATTTGACTTTACAGCTCAGAAGCTTTAGTTCTGATCCCAGACACAAAATCACTTCAATCTGTTATTTACATTCACTCTTCACACAAAACAAATTTATATCTGGATGAGTTTTTCTCTTACTGGGTGAGAGAAAAACTAGTTGAGAAATGCCACACAGAAACACACAATGTCACACAATGACATAGAAAATATACAGTATTTAGTGGATTTTTTAATATACAACTCTGTGTCCTGTTTCATTCTTTGTTTTTTGATCTTCCTGCTCAAATGATTTTAGATTTTGCTGTGATGTGTGAGTTTGTAGAAAACTGTGAGAATGAATGAAAAAATGTGGCAAATGTTCTTCTGTGTATCTCAACCTTTATTCGGATAAATGTTGGAAATCAAGTGATCAAACTAAACCGAATTTTAAAAAAAAATGTGTCAAAGCGATTGAGGGAAAAACTGTAAAGCATTCTTGATTGGGAAATCTATTTTTATGCCTTAAAAATTTGGTTAACGGAGCCAAATTATAGCCCAATTTGTACATTTTTTTTCCTTTTATTTAAGTCTCATTTTGGTCCTAAAGTTACTAAAGTCAGATTATTTGGTCAGATGAAGCAACAGAATTGACAACTTAGTTTATTTAGCCAATTTATTTTTGAAAATGTATATTAATCACCTTTTCAGACACTCTCAAATCTACAGAAAAGTACTTTTACTCTTGTCCTTTTCAAAAATGCAGTGACGTAAAAAGTACAGATACCTGCTCTCAAATGTAGTGAAATAAAAGTATCCAGAATAAAATATACTTAAGTAAAGTACAAATACCTTATAAAGTTACTTGAGTACAGTACTTTTGCTTTTGTACTTAGCTACTTTCCACTGGACCAGGCATGTGTGCAGACTGATATTCCGCTGTGCACCTTGCAGCAGGGACACAGTCTTTGTTCTACTTTTTTTTTTTTATATGTTTTATTCTCGATGCTGGCTTAAGCTGTGTTAAATAGCAGCTGGTTTAAACATAAAAGAAACGTTTGACATCGCGGAAGTGAGCTCGACGTTCAGGGTGGGGACGCAGTATCACATTTTTAAAAACGTGTCTACTTACCGTCAGAATGAAGTGATGCACGAGGAGAAACACACGAAGAGATCCACGCGCGAAGAGATCCACGCAATATCCACCACAGGCCCGTACGAGAGACGGACTTTCACATGGTGGAACAGAACTACAGTCTGAGCAGATCATCGACCGTTACAGGAGCAGCATCCAGCCAGCGCGCTCTTCAAAGTGAAAGTAAAAAAAAGCTTACGGAAGGACGGTGCTCGCTGCTGAAAGACTCTTTACTGCAGGGTCTTCATCTGCATGTCACCTGTTTGTTTACAGAGATGGCAAGTAGGATTCAATATTTCTACTCAAGTAGGCCTACTTATGTCGGTGTTTTAGTAGGCCTATGTTCATAAAGTGCTCTGTGAAGTTAACAAACGAAAATCACTAAAATGTGTATCATTTCTTTATTTTTTCTCTAATAAAAGTGTGAATAATAATTTGATTTTGGTCTTTTTCTCTCGTTAAGAACACATTTTTTACTCATCCCAAATCTCTTGTAAACAATCAAAAATGTCTTGAAACAAGTGAAATATTTTGCCAAATGTCAACAGCATTCTACTCTAGCTAAAACAACTACAACTAAGATGAATATTCTGAATTCTAGAAGCTTTAACCAAGACCAGGGGCGGACTGGCCATAGGTGCATTCTGGAGAAGCACAGAACGGCCGCTCGCTCCATGGGCCGGTGGCCTCTGGTACATTTTTTTAACACTGCCTGAACAGGGAGCAGCAGCCACATCCACACAGCTGCGCAGCGCGGCAGCCTGGGATAGGATGGACGCACGTGAAACGTTGAGAGGCTAGCTCGAGGGAAAGCAGGACAGACAGTCACGAAGCACAGACCCGGCCGTACCACAGGCAGTGCCTGTAGACGTGTGGAGAGCGCAGGGTGCTGAGAGGAGCGCCAGCCTCAGCCGCTCTGATCGTTAACAGCAAATAGCGGGAAATCAAACTGGTTCAATCAAATCCCTGGGTACTTTGATAACCCCAAAAAGATGTTCTACATCTCATAAGCAGTTAGCCACTCTTTATTTCGCGTCAATATGACAAATATTAACATAGTTACCAGCATAAACAGCAGATGAACTCACACGTCTCCTAATCACGCAATTTACCGCAATGTATTTACCGCGGCGAAGTACGGCGCATTTCTCTAGACTTTGAAGTTGGATTGTGCTTATAAAACACACAAAGCATGCGGTTATTTGTTCTGACCAAAGTTTTAGACTTAAATATTTCTGTGACTGTCCACAAGTGTGAGGATGCAGCTCGTCAGGTGTCTGTGTTTGGTGCGCACTGGAGAGAAAGAGGGAGAGAGCAGGGGCAGAGCTCAGGAGAAAGAGCAGGGGACACAGAGTGCTGGGGGCACACTGAGAAGTACACCAAATAGAAAATAGAAATGCACAAAAACTCAATGTGAATCTTGGTGAAGAGTGAAAACATATTATGGGACAAAATAACTAACTTTAGTAAAATATCACATTTGTTGGTCTAAAATTCCCCCAGATTAAAGCAAATTACATCTAGTTTTCACATTTTCAGACCCTCCTGCCTTCAGAGCTACTATTTACTTTATTTATATACTTGAACTCTGTAAAGGAACTCTTATTTATTGTCTTACAAACCAACCACTAGGGGCACCAAATGCAATCTTATTGACCTGCTGACAGTTTAATAATAGAACTATTCACTTCAGGTTATCCAAATCTATAAAAACGAGTCTAAAACTCACTAAATTACAGGAAATTACACCTGTTTTTTCAAAATTTTCTTGGGGAGGGCTCCCAAACCCCCTGGACCAGAGAGACGGTTTATTCTCAAATTTTGTATCAATGCTATACAATACTTTTCACAGTTTACTATTTATATTATCCAAGAATTCAACTAATTGAGCCAGAATAGTTACAGTATATCACATGTGTCAAACTCAAGGCCCGGGGGCCAGATGCGGCCCTCCAACTCATTTCATGCGGCCCTCAAGGTTTCATTTAACTTTATATTAGTGCTGCCAGGAGTAATCTGGGTGTCTTAACATAATGAAATGATTTGTCTAAAACTTAAAGAATAATTAATTTTTTAGACTAATGCAGATGTATATTCAGTAATTTTCACCTAAATAAATATACAATAATCAAATACAACTATTATTTGTAGTTTGTCAAAGATTAGTAAGATTCATTTCAGTTACAACCGGCCCCTCTGAGGACAACCCCAATCTGGCCCTTTGTCAAAATGAGTTCGACACCCCTGCAGTATATTCTGTATTTTATGTGAAAAAAACAAATCTGTAACATTTTGAATTTTGTGCCGCATATAATGAAGTGGGCTGGGGCTGACTAGTGTCCAGGGCTGATTTTTATCCCCAGTCCGCCCCTGACCAAGACTAATGTTGGCCGTGTAAATGTAGTCATCCTAAAGAATCGTCTGCCGCTGCAACCACTGTCCAGCCTGCGCCAAGGCAGCGAGTGCCTCAGAGAACCGTCGCTAGCGCGCCCACGGCGGGCAACGTGAAGTCACGGCACTCGGGTCGTAAGGATCGTTTCACAAGCGTCAGAATCCAACGGTACTGGTTTTGGGATCATCCATCGTGAGACACGTTCGTGTCCAGCGCGGTTTTACTTCCTGCATGCCCGGCGCATATGTGAAGGACCTTCATGACTCCGCCCCCCAAATTATCAGCCAGCTGCCGTCTGTTTCAACAGTAGTGATCCACGTGGGATCGAACGACTTAAAGCGACAGCAATCTGAAAAGCTGAAAGATGACTTCATCGCGCTGATCAACTCTATTCAGAGCACTGGGAAGAAGTGCGTCATTTCGGGACCACTCCCTGCGCCATGCTTTGGAGACGTCAAGTTCAGCCGCCTCAGACAGCTCCACGTTTGGCTCAAGGCTTTTTGTGCTGCCAAGGAGATACCATTTGTGGACAATTTTGCAGCCTTCTTCAGAAGACCAGAGTTATTTCGACGGGATCGTCTTCACCTAAGTTTCTCTGGAGCGCGTCTCCTGTCCTTCAACATGAACCTCACCTTGGAGACCTTTACTGAAAAGGTATGACAGTTTTCCGATTTCCAAAGCAAATAGAGACTGTGTGTCTCCCCCGCAAGAATTATCTCAAACAGTTTCGTCCAAAAAAGGCTAGCTCAGGTGTCAGACTAAATAACTTAGTACAAATACCAAAGTGTGATATCACAAAACAAACAAATAAACATGTAAAATGTGGTCTACTAAACATAAGGTCAATCTCCTCTAAATCTCTTTTAGTTAATGAGATAATTCAAGATCATAATATTGATATTTTAGCTCTCACTGAAACTTGGCTTCAACAAGATGACTATGTAAGATTAAATGAGTCTACACCTCCAAATTACCTCAACTTTCAGACTGCTAGGAGCACAGGTCGTGGTGGAGGTGTAGCAGCTATTTCTCACTCTAATGTACTTCTCTGTCCTAAAACTAATTATGCATTTAACTCATTTGAAAGCCTCACACTATCTATGTCTTGCCCCCAATGGAAAAACCAAAAAGGTGTGTTATTCATAATAATTTACCGACCTCCTGGTCCTTATTCTGAGTTTCTGATTGAGTTTTCCGATTTTATATCAGGCTTAGTCTTAGACTGGGATAAAATAATAATCCTCGGAGATTTTAACATAAAAATGGACCTGAAAGATGATTGCCTAAGTAAAGCTTTCAGTGCTCTTTTAGATAGCATTGGTTTCGTTCAGAGTGTAAACAAACCAACACACTGTCACAAGCACACTTTAGATCTTGTCCTTACATATGGTTTAGAGATCAGTGATTTAAATGTCCTCCCAGAAAACCCAGTACTATCAGATCATTTTCTAATTACTTTTCAGTTCATTCTAAAAGATTTCTCTGCTCCTCAGAATAAAATAATAACAAAAAGGACAATATCTGAAAAAACAGTTGTAAATTTAAAGAAATAATAGGGCCAATATTCAGTGACATGTCATGTGACCCAGATGAGGATAGACTTACTCCTAATATAAGTGACCAAATTGTTGATAAAACCATGGACTCCTTGAAAACTGCTCTTGATTCTGTAGCTCCACTAAAACAGAAGGTTGTTAGGCCAAGACAATCTTCTCCATGGTATAATGAAGAACTGCGTGCACTTAAACAAAAGGTTAGGAAACTAGAACGACCATATCGTAAATGCCATTCAGAGCAATCTCTAGAAGCATGGAAAACTTGCCTTCTGTCTTATAAAAAGGCTCTGCGAACGGCTCAAACCAAATATTATTCGAATCTGATAGAAGTGAATAAAAATAATCCTAGATTTCTATTTAACACTGTAGCTAGGCTGACTAACCGCCACAGTGCAGTAGAACCATCAATCCCAGTTACCCTCAGCTCTGATGATTTTCTGACATTCTTTATTAACAAAATAATGAATATTAGAGATAAAATAGATGAAATCACTCCTGCTACTAGCAATGAACAAATCCAAGCTATAAAGATAGGGTCTCATTTAAATCCACCTGTAATATTAGACAGCTTTGTCACGCTCAGTAAAGCAGATTTAACCTCAGCTTTTATGTCTTCTAAAACCTCAACTTGTATTTTAGACCCAATCCCAAGTAGGCTTCTCAAAGATACTCTCCCTCTGATAATAGATCCTGTTCTTAGCATAATAAATACCTCATTAAAAAGTGGCTATGTTCCACAGTCTTTTAAATATGCTGTAATTAAACCTCTTTTGAAAAAGCCAAACCTTGATCCTGATGTATTAGCTAATTATAGACCTATTGCAAATCTTCCCTTTATTTCCAAAATACTTGAGAGAGTTGTAGTTAAACAGCTTTGTTGCCACCTACAGGAGAATAATTTATTTGAAACATTCCAGTCTGGTTTTAGAGCTCATCATAGTACGGAAACAGCTCTTCTTAAAGTCACAAATGATTTGTTATTAGCTGCTGACAACGGACTGATCTCAATCCTAATTCTGCTGGATCTCAGCGCAGCGTTTGATACGATTGATCACAATATTTTACTGCAGAGATTAGAATGTGATGTAAGTGTCAGAGGATCTGCTCTCAGCTGGTTTAAATCCTATTTAACCGATAGGTATCAGTTTGTTAATGTAAACCAAAGCTCCTCACAGTGTTCTAAAGTAACCTGCGGTGTGCCACAAGGCTCCGTACTTGGTCCAATTCTTTTTACTCTCTATATGCTGCCGCTAGGTAACATTATCAAAAAGCATGGCATTGACTTCCACTGTTATGCAGATGACACTCAGCTGTACCTATCAATGAAACCAGATCAGACTGATCAAATAGAAAGACTCAGTGCCTGTGTGAAGGATATAAAAACCTGGATGAGCCTTAATTACCTACTCCTTAATCCTGATAAAACAGAAGTGATTTTACTCGGCCCTAAACACCTGCGAGACTCTCTAACTGAGCAGATAATCACACTGGACAATGTCAGTGTAGCCTCCAGCTCGACTGTAAGAAACCTTGGAGTCTTATTTGACCAAGAGCTCTCATTTAAAGCACATATTAGCCAAGCGTGTAAATCTGCCTATTTTCACTTACGAAACATAGCCAAAATTAGAAATCTACTGCCTAAAAATGATGCTGAAAAACGTATCCATGCCTTTGTCACCTCGAGGCTAGACTACTGTAACTCCCTTCTTGCTGCCTGTCCTAAAAGCTCAATAAAAAGCCTTCAACTAGTCCAAAATGCAGCAGCAAGAATACTAACGGGTACTAAAAAACGAGAACACATTACCCCGGTACTAAAAGATCTTCACTGGCTTCCTGTCGAGTTTCGAATCAAATTTAAAATCCTTCTTCTTACTTATAAAGCCTTAAATGATATGGCCCCTTCCTATATCAAAGATGAAATAGTACCTTACTACCCAAACCGTCCACTTCGCTCCCGAAATGCTGGTCTACTGGTGGTTCCTAGAGTCTCTAAAAGTACAATAGGAGGTAGAACTTTCAGTTACCAAGCACCATTGCTTTGGAATCAGCTCCCTGCTGATGTTAAAGAAGCTAACACAGTTTCTACATTTAAGATTAGGCTTAAAACGTTCCTCTTCGAATTAGCTTATGGTCAGGCCAGAAAATGAACAGAATATACCCCACAGGCCTAAATTTGGCTGCCATAAGACCCAATTTATTTATTGCAATATAACAACCCTAAACTTAAAATCAGTGTTAGCACACCAATTGTGCATAATAAAACACTACTGCACTCAGAGCCTGCGTGGGCGGGGCCTGAGTGTCCATGAGTGTCCTTACTTATTATTTATTTATTTAATTTATTTATTTTATAAGGGGACCATGTACAATTAGAACATAAATGTTTCCATTTGATGCATTGTACCAGAGTTAGCCTTAGGCTAGTTAACATCTGCAGTCCCCTGGCAGGGAAAGGAACAGCGCACAAACACTGATCCTACATACAGTAAATAACATTTACACATAATAAAATATATAATACAATCCAAACATTCCTACAATTTCTTACAAAACTCATACTCAGTCATCTTTGATTATTTGTGCAATCTTTGTTTATACGTGCATTTGACTGTATGCACTTTCTGCACTATTGTTCTTGTACTGTATTTTTGTGTGAGTTTGTCCTCCTGCTTTGTAATTTTTCACGCTCTTCTCTGTGTACAAATTGTGCTCTATATAAACATATAAACTTCCCTTCCCTTGCCTGTTTTCGTTATTTTCGTTATTTCTCCTATTTCCCTGTAAAGAACATCTCATTACTTAGTTTATCCATAATCTGTTCTTTGCTATTCACATGTTGTCCCTTGTCCCACTCCCCTTTGGGGAGTGTATCTGTTCCAGATGCTCCTGCTCCAGTGTCGATGCCTGGACCTCGGATCCCACCGAATCTTGACTTCGGATTCCACCTAATCTTGAGATCCTGGACCTCGCTCATTGTTCCACTCCAGCCTCTCTTTGACTGTCTGTCTTCGTCTTGCTAGAAAAATCGTCTATCCTGCTAGAAAAAGCGTCTATCTGGCTCCACAGACTTAAACTTCTAATTGCATCTGGACATACGTCAGTCCTGGTCACATCTACAGCCTGTCCGTCCATGGGAGTGGATCCCTCTTTCACTGTGGTTCTCCTCGAGGTTTCTCTTTTTCCCCAATGGGTTTTTTTGAGTTTTTCCTTGCCGAGAAGGAGGGTCTAAGGACAGGGGATGCTCTGGGACAAATTTTATTTGCCACTTTGTTGTTGTAACAATCTGCCTGCATTTCCTAATAATGATTGTTTCTAATTTTACATTGTTTCTGTTGACATTGACCAAATGTTTCACTGTTTGATTTTCTGACAAATCTTGTTTGCTAAATCAACATCTTGTGAAGTCCGCTGAGATAACTGCTGTTGTGATTTTGGGCTATACAAATAAATTGAATTGAATTGAATTAGTCTACTTTTTATATTTAAGTAAACTTACACACATTTACTTTAGTACTTTTACTCAAGTGAATAAGTTTTAGTCAGATTTTGACTTTAACTAAAGTTGATTTGTAATTGCACTTTTACCTGAGTAGTGAGCTTCAGTACTTTTGCCATCTCTGCTGTTCAAGCTTCTCTCATTGGTCCTCCTGCAGTCGTAGAGAAGCGACCTGACTCATGTCTTTCTGCTCTTGATGTAGGCCTATTTTAAAGGTGATATAGTTATTGTAGCTGTCTGTTTGTCAGTGTTGGAAGTAACTAGTTATTACTGTAATATATTCCCCTTTTCAGTGTGAATGAATGGTTTATTTCTATAGCACATTTACACAGACAGATGTCCTCCAAAGTGCTTCACACAATAACCCCCCCTCACTCACTGGCAGCAGCCCTGGGGCAGGTCAGCACAAGTGATTCACCTAAACACCTGGTGCCTCAACCTCCGACCAACACCAAGTGTTCCCTAACGTGCATGTTAATTGGGTAAGTAGTGTAACTCATTACTTATAAAAAATGTTGACATACATTAGGCTACTAACTTTAAAAAAGGTAAATGGTCTATTTATATAGCGCTTTTCTACCTTTCCAGGCACTCAAAGGGCTTTACAATCTACTCACCCAGTGTATGCAGACACTGAGGCAGTGTGGGTTAAGTGTCTTGCCCCAATGACACAACGACAATCTACTCATGTTGTCGTCCCACTGTGGCACCTGGTGTTCCAACGGTCTTCATCCAAGTACTATCCAGGTGCGCGCATAGCTAAGCTTAACTCTCTTAACTTTTCCAGTTCATTTCCTATGGTAGGGGAGAGTGGGGTGATTTGTGCCAGCGGGGAAGTTGTGCCACCCCCTGTTTCTACAGAACCATAGAAGAAATTGGTCATGTGACCACACATTATTGAAGGTTTAGCCATTTCACTCATCCTATAAAGATGTGAGGCTGATTGCATGAGAAATAAGGGCATTTAAGTAGAAAAAACGAGTTTTTGCCCTTCAAAGTAAAATTTCTATGATCAAGGTTTTTTGACTGTTGCATCTGAACAGTTTTAGGCAAGTTTGTAATATATCACACATGTGTTAGTGCTTTGGTAAGATACATTTTGAATCTATAAAGCTGGCATGATGCTAGCTCAAATCTGACAGATGATGCATTTTTTCCAAAATGGTGAGCCTGGGGTGATTTGTGCCAAAGAGCCTGGGTTAAGTTGTGCCACTGACACCCCATTAATGAATAATTGAAAAAAATATGATTTTTTGGTAATTGTGTCATTTTATCCCTAAAGCAGTCTAATTCTTCATCTTACACGAAACAGAGATAGAAAAATTAGGAAATAAGACCAAAATTCAAGGAAATTGGACTTATCAGTCAATCAAGTTTGTGTTTAATCCTGATCAGACATGTGCATGTTTTGCTCGGCCTTTTTTCTCTTTAATGTTAAATAACTTTATGTTTAATCTAAAATGTAAGTGGAAAATGCATAATGAGTTTAACCTGAAGAAGATATCTGTTTCTGAAATTAAAATATACTATTTTACTGTAATAATAAATGGCACAATTGACCCCAGTGCAATCCCTCCAAAGGCACAACTTCCCCCACACCAGAGGCAAGTTGTGCCACAAGAAAACTTTTTTTCAGAAAGCTGTATTTCTTAAATCCTGTACTTCAGATCAAAAATGATTGTTTCCAAAGATGCACCACATCCTGAATTATGTGTTCATGTTGTAGTTTGAAGAATTACTCTCATGGTCTCACTTTAAAGTCATGCTAAGTAAAAAGTGGCACAACTCACCCCACTCTCCCCTAGTGTTTTACAGTACGGATGCAATACTCATTTTGGCCACCAGCGTGAAAACGGGGGCGCTGTTTCTGCTCTTCCATATAGCTGCTTTTGCTTCGAGATTTGTCACAGAAAGACGTCTTTTCTAAGTGTTCTACATATTTCAACATGGAAATTGTAAAGGTAAGTGACAGCACCGAAATTTAAAATGAGTTTGTGATAATTCTATAAGTTACAAAAGCTTAAATGCATGTTTTTGTGGAGAAACTAATGAGAAAACTACTGTAAATACAAAGGCTAGCTAGTTGCATGATTTTTTTTATCTAAATTCAATATTTGTAGTTTTAGATCTGAGGCTGCGCCTACTCCACGTTATAGAGAGCCAGGCATTGATTACATTGCACTGTACTTTTGCTACAATACCTGTAATCACTGTCTATTTACATTTGCATTAAATATACAACAAATCATTCACCATAATAGAGCAGCTACATCTTTGTAGTATTGCAAAATTATTATTATGAAAAAGGTACCAGTCTAAAAGTTTGTTGCTGTCTTTTTCTCATTCATTGACTTCTGTGTACTTTTATTTTATTTATTACCAAACTAAGACAGTTAGTTTGACACCAGCTCCACCACCTCCACCTGCTGCAGTGACCACATCAGCGTTCACAGCAGACCAGAGGAACAGCTACTGACTCATCTGTGTGCAGTATCTATGTTATTCTGGTGCTGTCAGTTCTGTTGGAGGAGGACACAGAGCCTGAGCTGAGAAGGTAAAGTCTTCTTCAGTCACATACAGAGGGGTCAGTGTCTGATCATGTCTCAGTGTCCTTTGTTTTAGCTTCATCAATGAATAAAGCAAAGGAAAGACCTATAATATTTTACCTTTGTTGGTGTACTATTTTTTTGTGTAAAGCTTGTTCATTTGTGATTCAAGAGGAAAAATCTACTGCTCCAGTTTCTGCTGTTATACTTAAGCTGAAACAATTACAATTGAGAGAACGTTTCAATTTGAATAAATGAATTTTGTTATTCTCACAGACACACTATCAGACACATTCATGACTCCATGTCTGCTACCTCCATCTTAGCTGTTTCTACATGAGACTTCACTAAGAAAAAGACTGGACAAACTATAGCTGTTTTGCATCATTTGGGAAACACCAAAATGTTTTACTCATGTCATTTTAATCCTATCAACTGGCCTTATTAACACTGATATGACTTCAATGTAGTCGTTCTAGTAAGTTCCTCAAAATGTGACCTCTGTGTGTTCTATTCCAGAGTCCTCACCACAGACTTACCTCATCTCCCTCTGATAGTTTATTCTCGTTTTGACCCTTGGTATACGTTTCTGATCATTATATCTTATACTATGCTTTGTCTATTTTCAGTGGGATGTAGAATATCAAGCTGCAGCACTAATAATCACACACAAAAGTATTTTTGTGATAACTTGTGCATTTCATATTTCTATTATTATATTTATGTAGTGTTTGTTTCAGAACATCTGTATAATTCGCCACTGTTAGTAAATTATGACACTAGAATAGCTAAACATTATGTAGAGTATGTTGAAGGCATAATCTTTAAATTGTACTAGTATTATATTCTATTGTATTGTTGAGCTTTTATACCCTTTGCTAATCTTTATTAACTTCTATCTTGCATTATTTCAACTAATGTGTGTACAGTGCTTTATATATGTCTGTTGACACACTTTGTCCAGGTGTTACAGCTGAAAATGTATGAATAATTAATAAACAAATCAGTGTAAAAATCACGAAACTAATGCAAACTAATGGTTTTAAAATATGCTACAAGGTCTTCAAACACACATGTACCTGTATAAAACTTAAATTCCTCTTAAAATATTAAACTTTCAACACCTTCAACTGGGGCTCGAACTTACAATCGCCTGTTCAGCCTCTTCAGGTATACACGGCTGGCCCTGTTTGGCTTGACTGGCTAGGCTGATGTTACAGAGTGCTAAAGGTCGCGTGTTTGAGACCTGTGGTGGTGCTTTCTTTTTCTCCACTTCAAACTCGTGTGTAGAGACCTATATTCATATGAATTTGTTATTTTTGTAATTACAATGTTTCATGTGCAAATGTTTCAAGCACAATGCATAAAACGTTTTCAAACTCATCTGCTACAAGCAAAAAGAAAAGTATGAAAAAATATTTAAATCTAATTTCACTTTAGTGCATATTATAGGTTATTGAACATACACTCAATTGTTCATATGTGGAAAAAATACCTTGTGTAAACACTACATTGTAGGCCAATGATGTTTCTTTTGTAATTGGCTAAGACTGCAGTACATTTTTTAAACACCAGATGGGGCCCACACACACACCAACAGTGTGATCTAGTGTCGACACAATGAGGGAAAAGTGTGATACACACCTTGAGGTATAATCCACCCATCACTAGTTTGGACAGAGGTTTCAACTTTCATCTGAAAGTGGACTGGACTATGTACTGTTCTGAGCTCCATCTGTTCTGCTGTGTGGGGGAAAAATAACAAACACTGTTGCAGTCCTCTTTTGAGTTTTATCAACTTGTCTTTTAACTTTCACTGCTAGCTTCTATTCTCACTTTGACCCTCGTTCCCTGCCAGTTTTTTTAGTCATTTTAAACAATATTCACAGCTCAACAGAAAACACAGTGCTTTCATTTAAAAACTATCCCACAATAATCTATTCCAGGGGTGCCCAAAGTGGGGCCCGGGGGCCAAATTCGGCCCGCCAGATGGTTCAGTTTGGCCCGCGAAGGGTTATTCAGGTTTGTTAGAACCAGTGTTGGGGGAAAAGTATTGAAAAAGTAGTTAGTTACTCATTACTTATTACTTTTTCAAAATGTAATTAGTTACACTACTTAGTTACTGCCTCAAGAAAGTAACTTAGTTACATTACTTCAGATTACTTTTAGTGTATTATTGCAAACATCAATCAAAAACAGGATTTAACATTGTATTATTTGCATTTAAACAAAGGCAAACAACAAATTAGTTGCATAAATAGCCTTATATTAAGTAGAATAAGCTATAGATATGATTCTGGGCCTTGTTCCAGCTGCTAATCTGTGTCTCTGAGATGTTTTAGCTCACACAATCAGTCACTTTTGTAGATTTTTTTTACGTCAAAGTAACTATGAGTATTTTGTTAGTAACTGTTATTTAATTACAAGTATTTTCACAGTAACTAAGTTACACTACTAGTTACTCAAAAATGTAATCTAATTACAGTAACTAAGTTACAGTAACTAAGTTACACCCAACACTGGTTAGAACTAACAGTTTGATTCAATTTTGTGCTGAAAAGACTGTCAAATGACAAAATTCATGTGCAATCTCCTAAAACAGGGGTGCCCAAACTTTTTTCCTCGGAGGGCCAAAATTTGCAGATTTTTTCTTCGCGGGCCAAAATGTATTGAATTGACGAGTGCCAAGGGCCAAACATAATTTCGTTCGGCATTTAAAAAACAATTTGAGAAGAAATGAAGATTAAAATATCTTTTATTAGCATGTTTTAGGACAGGGGTGCCCAAAGTGGGGCCCGGGGGCCAAATTCGGCCCGCCAGATGGTTCAATTTGGCCCGCGAAGGGTTATTCAGGTTTGTTAGAACTAACAGTTTGATTCAATTTTGTGCTGAAAAGACTGTCAAATGACAAAATTCATGTGCAATCTCCTAAAACATGCTAATAAAAGATATTTTAATCTTCATTTCTTCTCAAATTGTTTTTTAAATGCCGAACGAAATTATGTTTGGCCCTTGGCACTCGTCAATTCAATACATTTTGGCCCGCGAAGAAAAAATCTGCAAATTTTGGGCACCCCTGATCTATTCCCTTTTCATAGGCATTTGAAATTCTTTAGATTTCAGCATTTCAACTTCATGTCAGTGTTGTTTTTGTCTCTTCTACTTTTTAGTGAAAGATTATGAGTAGCTACAATCAAATAATGTCTTGGTCTAGCATAAAAATGTCCAGGATAAAAATGATAAACAATGACGATGACCAACAAAAACAGTGTTACAGACGAGAACCTGTGAAACTCAATCATGTAAAGTCACCACGCGCTTCAGAGAGCCCCACATCGCTGTATGGAATAAAGTCCAATGAAGGAAATGCACATCCTTGGCAGGCTACGATTGGTCGCGCAGTGATGGATAATTTCGTCAGTGGCAGGAAAAGAATTCAGATGAATCAGGCAGGAGAAGGGCAATGTGAATTTATTGCAGAAAATGATTAAAAACAGCAGTGAAATGAACAACATGAAATGACACAATAAACACAAATGTTTTTTTTTGTTGTTGTTGCAAGTTGAACATAGCTTCCTTGTCTAAAACGCAGCAGGTTTTCTGTCTGTGAAATACTATTCTTTCCCCTCTGAGCCTCAGAAAACACTAATCCAGATTGTTCAGATTTTACAAATAATGAAATGCTGCTTTTACTGGAGCATTCACATAGAACAAACGTAAGCAACGCACTATAGAACTAATTTTAAGCAAGCGTCTCTAGTAGCTTAAAAATAAAACAGATTAGGTTGAAGTAAAAGCCTATTGAGCAACAGCTTCACAAGGTATCTGCCCGTTACAGCCCAAGCTTCATTCATTCCTGCTTATGCTGGTTATCTGTTCAAACGCTGCTCTAACCATTGCGGCCTGTTACAGTCTCGTGATCAGCTGTTTGGGACTCTAATATAGTAATTAGTTGCAGTAGTGGCTAATTGGAGCGGAGGGTGCATGTGCAACACTGACCAGCGGTAAACGCTCACTCGATTTACCCTCTCTCCTTCCTTCTCTTCTGGCTCATGCTGCTCTAAGTGCGCCATGAGCGTGCGATCCATAGTCCTGGTTCAGTCCTGGTTCAGTCCCGGTTCAGAGCTGGTTCAGTCCCGGGTCAGACCTGGTTCAGTCCTGGGTCAGACCTTGTTTAGTCCTGGTTCAGACCTGGTTTAGTCCTGGTTCAGACCTGGTTTAGTCCTGGTTCAGACCTGGTTTAGTCCCGGTTCAGATCTGTTCAGTCCTGGTTCTGAGGGTAACACGAGCGAGCGTTTACCGCTGGTCAGCGTCCCGCACATGCACCCTCCGCTGGGTGCATGTGCCACTACTGCAACAAGAGTCCCGAAGAGCTGATCACGAGACTGTAACAGGCCGCAATGGTTAGAGCAGGATAAGCAGGATGAATTAAGGACGCTGTGGACGCTGATAAATCCAAAGGCAGCTCTATGTTTTAAAACTATCCTCGTTTTGTCTTCGTGTGGACAAGGTCTTAAGACACATTTCCTTGCTCTGGCTTTTATTCTAGCATCAGACTTTTTCTTTAAAAAATCTATTTTGTTCAGTATCTGAAAAAGCATACTATGAAGCATCTGTAAAGGTTAAATATAAAAATACAATTGTATCCTTTTTTTTTTTTTTTTTTTTTGAGCAAAATCAACCATTCTAGGATGATTCAGACTCAGATTTGTATTGTAATCCTCCTAATAAAAAGTCCCCAAAAGTTCAAACATTTTAAAAAGACTTTTGTATAGAGGTTATGCACCAACATCATTTTATTCTATTTTATGACATTTTAACTGCAACAAAGAGACTCAAAAACATCTTTTTTAAGAATAAAAGGGTAATATGTTCAACTGTGTGTGATTTCAATGTCTGTGATAAATGTAAGAGGATAAAGTCTTGTTGTTTATCTGCTTTGCTACAACTGTTGACTTGATTTTCTCTCTTTACATGTCAGTTACAAACCCAGTGCTCAGTAGACTTGTTGTGGGTTGTTATCAAACTGTAGTTTACTCTTCCG
Source organism: Mugilogobius chulae (assembly GCA_038363315.1). Taxonomy (NCBI): domain Eukaryota; kingdom Metazoa; phylum Chordata; class Actinopteri; order Gobiiformes; family Gobiidae; genus Mugilogobius; species Mugilogobius chulae. Next base: position 1,435,298 of record CM076414.1, read on the forward strand.
GTTTTAGCTGTTTATTGAACTCTTACAAGAGCTCTCGTGACTGTACACAGTATTTTATTTTGTAAAACACTGTGTAAATTCACTTAACTGTTCAACATTTTTGGGACTAAATACAGTTGCGACCTATTCTGACTTTGATTTGACCTTAAGTGGGCAAATGTGACTCTTTTGCAAACCCCGGACCTGAGGAAATATATTGTGCCAAATATAGATACAAAGACATAGTGAAGAATAAAGCTTGTACGAATATCCAACAATACTTGGTTGTGACTCCACTCCAATACAGAAGAGAATGCACTTAAATTGCCAGGAAATGTCTTAAAAGAGCAAGAAAGTTACAGTTCTAATAAATTCTTATGGATCTTATGGATAAAATTCCCCCACGACGCTTCAAATCAAACTTTATTTATAAAGCGCTTTTCATACAAACCATGTATGACGGACTGTCAACTGTATCTATCTCTATCTTGACATTTAGTTTTTTTTTTTTAGTTTTTTTTTTTTATGTTGATCTAGATTCTGTTTATTTTTCTTTTTTTCTCTCCTTTTTTCTTTTTTTTGTATTAAAACATTTTTTTTTGTCTATATTTTTATCTAATATTTATTTTTAATTTTCCAAAACTTTTTTTTCTTTATTTTTTATTAATTAAATGTTTTTTTGTTGTTTTTTTGCAGTATGAGCTTAATTCTATGTTGTTGTTTTTTTGCCGTTTTGTGACATGTTTGTGACATCTTTTTAATATAAATAAATGATCAATATATTTTTTTCATATTGACCATCTCTGTGGATCACCTAATAAATAACTAATATGTAAAAAATGTGTCCAATTTTTTACAGATGGAGGACAGCTACTACGAATACTGTCAAAATGTAGATTTTGTTCTTGTTGTAATTTAAAAATAGAACAGGTCTAAAAAACGCCAAGCTGAGAATTTGTTTTGACGTTTGTTTTTACGTGATATTAATCGTAAAAACTGGCCCCGCATTTAGAAGAGCTCACGATTTCTTCTTTTTTCACCAGACTCAAAGAGGAACCTTCTGTCCAAAGTCTAAACCCAGGAAACAGAGGCTCAGAGAAGGAAGAACAGAAGGTGTGGAGATGGAACAATTCTCCATCAGCAGAGACGCGATAGAAGGACAGAGCTCCACCCTCAAAGTCCAGAAACACGCCCACTCTCCCTGAAGACATGCCCTTTCTGTCTGAGGAAACGCCCCCTTTCCCTGAGCTAATGTTGGAGGTGTAAATGTTGTTGTGCCAGAAGAAGTAATCTCCATCACAGATCCTCAGACTCCAGGACAGATCATTGTCTCCAAACCTACACTCCATTCCTTTTCCTTTCCGGCTGATTCCTTTATAAGTAGCTGCTATGGAAACGCCTCCCTGCCCTGCCCAGTCCACCTCCCAGTAACAGCAGCCTTTCAGCTCGGTGTCACCCAGGACCTGAGCGTAGTACGTGAATCCGTCCTCGTGATTTGGACGCTGATGCGCCTCCTTCACCCAGGTCATGGTTCGATTGTCGTCAGACAGAGAAAGGTGTCTGTAAGCTGTGTTTGGGTCCAAAGACAAGTCACAGAAGTCTGAAACAGAAAAACATTAGCATTAAAATAGAAAGATAAAAGGATAATATTGTGAATGAAGTTAAGCATGACTCACATTTCTTCAAACCTGGGACCATCCAGCGCTTTCCAGCAGGAGACAATCTGAAACACACAAATACAGTTCAAACCAGAGCCCAAGACTAAGTGCTATGAGAGGGTTGGCGAACCGGAGGCTCGTGAGCCGCATGCAACTCTTTGGCTCATTCAGAAACATTTGTGCCTCCACACGCTCTCTCTTCCTCTCTCCTTTTCTCCTTCCCTTTCCTTCTCTCCTTCCCTCTCTCTACAGCAGTAAGCTGAGTGCAACTGTCAGTGCAGCATCAAAGCAGAGCTATTTAACAGACAATTTGTTTCTTTTGAGAGGCGTTTTGATATTCTGTGAAACTAAAGGCCAGCATCTGGGACTGAGGCCCCCTAAATCTGGCCTGTCTCATGTCTTTTTAATTATAGTAAAATTACATAATTTGAGAAGAATATTACATCTAAGACACACCAAAATACAGGAAATTGGTAAGGAGTTTCTAAAATTCTCCCTGCGCGAGCAGGCTGCACGTCTGGTTGCTCGGCTCCTGTATGCTTTGGACTATCTTTCCCCCCTTTATCTTTGTTGGATCTATTTCTTGTATGAACAATGCTAAGTGCAAGTGGACTGGTTTATGCTAGATCGGAGTTGTTGGCACTGAAGGACAATAGTACGCCGTGCTCAGTTCATCTAATACCACCAGAGCTAAGGCGGAAGTATCGGGGGTGCCGTGCCTAAAAGGCAATGGTGTCATCCTAACCATCTGCCGTAACTTGGAGCTACTTGCTGTTAGCATCAGACCCTACCACGTGAGTTCTCCCACGTCATCGCGCTCTGTTTACGTTCCACCTAAGGCAGACGCAGAGGCAGTGCGGGAGACTATCTACAATACAGTCACAAGACTACAAGCTCAGCATCCAGATGCCCTGTATATTATCTCAGGTGATTTTAATCATGTGACACTGGATGCCACCCTCACGTCTTTCCAACAATATGTGGACTGCCCCACAAGAAAAAATAGGACAATTGATTTGTTGTATGTCAATACAAAGGAAGCATATTCTGCCTCTTCCCTTCCTCCTTTGGGCAGATCGGATCACAACCTAGTCCACCTGATGCCTACCTACACTCCACTTGTTCAGATGCAAGCTGTTACAACTAGGCAAGTCAGGAGGTGGTCCCCAAGTGCTGAGGATACACTAAGAGACTGCTTTGCCACTACAGACTGGAGAGTATTAGTAAGCTCACATGGTGAGAATATTGAAGAGGCGGTGGAGGTTATGACTGACTATATGAATTTTTGTCTGGATCAGGTTGTGCCTCTTAAAACAGTGAAGTGCTTTGCTAACAACAAACCGTGGATCAGTCGGGAGGTCAAGGAAGTTTTGAATCAGAAAAAAGAGCTTATAAGGACAAGGACACTGAGAGAAAGAAGTTAAAAACTGCCTCAATAAGGCCAAGGAGGCACATGGGAAAAAGCTGGAGGGCAAGTTAAAGGATAACAACATGCGGGAAGTCTGGATGGCATGAAAACCATCACGGGCTGCAGTGGAAAGAGCGGTGTTGTGAGTGAGGGTCCTCACAAGGCAGAAGAGCTGAACCTATTTTTCAACCAGTTCAATTCCTCTTCAGCCATAAGCACTCCTCCACTTCCTCCTTCTGGTCCTTCTGGCTGTGCATCTTCCTCATCATCTGGATCTTCTCCTCCTGTTATTACTGCCTACCAGGTATGGAGTGAGCTGTGTCAACTTCATCCGAGGAAGGCTGCAGGTCCTGATGGAGTTTGCCCGAGACTCTTGAAAGCCTGTGCTGATGAACTTTGTGAACCTCTACAGCATGTCTTCAACCTAAGCCTGCAGCTGGGGAGGGTGCCCTCATTGTGGAAAACATCATGCATCGTGCCAGTCCCTAAGAAGACGCATCCTTGTGAACTAAATGACTACAGACCGGTCACTTTGACTTCTCACGCGATGAAAACACTGGAGCGCCTGGTCATGCGTCACCTGCGACGGCAGGTGCAGAATGTGGGGGACCCTCTCCAGTTTGCCTACCGAGAGAAGGTGGGTGTTGAAGACACAGTCCTCTACCTCCTTCACCGCGCTCTCTCCTACCTGGATGGGGGAGGGTGTATTGTCCGGCTGCTGTTTTTTTTTACTTTTCTAGCGCCTTCAATACAATCCAGCCCTCTTTGCTCCAGGAGAAGCTGAACATCATGGCTGTGGACCCCCATCTGGTGAACTGGATAATGGATTATCTCACCAACAGGCCACAGTACGTTCGAGTGGGGGGCCAGATGTCTTCTACACTAACCTGCAGCACTGGAGCACCGCAGGGCACTGTGTTATCGCCGCTCCTCTTCACCCTCTACACATCCGACTACAACTCGAATACATGTCACATTCAGAAGTTCTCTAATGACACTGCAATCGTGACATGTATAAGAGACGGTGAGGAGGAAGAGTACAGATCTTTGGTCCAGAAGTTCGAGGGCTGGTGTCAGCAGAATTTGCTCCTGCTGAACATCTCCAAAACAAAGGAGATGGTGCTGGACTTTCGACGAGCTCCCCCCTCCTCATGTCCTATTATCATCCAGAATGCGGAGGTGGAGGTGGTTAGCTCGTATAAGTACCTGGGACTTCAGATGGACGACAAGCTCAACTCATCAAAGAACATGGAGTGTGTGTATAAGAAGGGTCAGAGCAGGATGTATTTTCTGAGGAGACTGGCCTCGTTTAAGGTCTGCTCTGTGCTGCTAAATATGTTTTACCAGTCTATTGTTTCTAGTGTCCTTTTCTATGCCGTTGTGTGTTGGGGGGGCAGTGCAAGAAAAAGGGACACTCAAAAGCTTAATCGGATCATTCGGAGAGTGGGCTCTGTGGTTGGACTTGGCTTGGACTCTGTGGAGAAGGTGGTGGAACAGAGGACTTTTTAAGATCCATCTTGTCCAATGAGAGTCACCCATTGCAACAGATGGCAATGTAATTTCCCTCGGGATCAATAAAGTATCTATCTATCTATCTATCTATCTATCTATCTATCTATCTATCTATCTATCTATCTATCTATCTATCTATCTATCTATCTATCTATCTATCTATCTTTTATATTTTTAGTTGAAAATTTGTAAACTTTGTGCTTTCCACTAAAAAGTACTGTATATAGTAAATGCAGCACTTTGTGAAAAAATTAGACCTCTGAGTAAAGTCTGAACTGAATAGTAAGGAATTTTAGGTCTAATCAGGAGCTGAATCCTGCGCTTTGATTGGCTGAGCTTTGGTGGTCCTCTCCAGTTTCACTTTGTTGTTTGTAAAAAGTTTATAAACTATAAATGCAACCAAAATGAATACATGTCAAAGTTAACCATGTATTGAAGGATTTATTAGAAGAAATTGTCAGATTTAAACCTAAATTATGTTTGTAGTGTAAAAATCATCTACCCCACCTTTAAGTAGGGATGGGTATCGAGAGCCGGTTCTACTTGGGAACCGGTTCTATTTTTAGCAATCCACTGGAATCGTTAGTCTCCTCTCTTATCGATTCTTCTTATTGATGCCGCTTTGGGCCGCTGTGCCTTTAAATACTGCGTAAACTTCAACCTCACGCTGGGCTGTTACATTCGGTTTCATTACAAGCACAAGTTTTAGCTTTGGCAAAGCCTAAGTCTCTCACTAATTCACGTGGATACAGCGCGTTTACGCACAGTGCGCACAGGAAAAGAGAGAAGAAACGGAGACAATATGTACATGTGGCGCACATGCGGCTCACACACCAGCGCCGTGACAGGCAAGCTTCCTCCATTAATATGAATGTTTGAAGGATAGGCGCGTGCATCTACCGTCAGCTAGGGGGGTATAAACTCTTTCTTTCCGCGCTCCTAATGTACACTTTGTGTGCGTTTTCTTCGAGCCTGGGCGACCTCTCTCTCACTTTCTCTCCTGTGCGACGGGTCCCACAACTGTCAGCAGTGTCAGCCCCGAAGTAAATTGTGTCCGCGCCTCGGAGCGCACGAATTATCCGTCTCTACGCGAGCTGTGTCCCCTTTGTAGTGTATACGGACAGTCCGTTGTGCTGTGCCGTGCGTCCTGACCTGCCGTGCATCCTGACCAGCGCACGTTATTAGTGTGATCAATATCAAAATAGTTTATGCCTCTAGCTCTGAATATTATTTCTGCTCTTCATTTAGCCTATATTTAATTAGTAATCATCATAATATAGTCCACATCATTGTCTAAATGTATTGAAATTAGTTAAAATACATTTTTTAATCTAGATACATAAAACACATAATTTTAAGAATCGATAAGAGAATTGATAAGGAATCGGATCGATAAGAGGAATCGATAATGGCATTGATATCGATAAAATCCTATCGATACCCATCCCTACCTTTAAGGTACCGTTTATAGTCCCCATAGGGTATTTTGTTCTCTGTATTTTGACCTATTTGGACCCAGTTACTGAGAACTTGCTTTAAGCAATACTATACAAGTTTGAAGTTTCATAACACCTCACCGAGGAAGTCACTCAGGAAACTTCACTGCTCTGATACAACAAACACTGCTCGCAGTAGGCCGTGTTCAACACTGCTGTGTCTCTCAGCTAAGCGCTCTATGTTGAATGGAATTGGCAGGAACTTGTACTAACAGTGTTGCCATGGCCAGTAGGAGCCTGTCAATATTCGCCTGTCAATATTCGTTTATAGTCCAAGTTATGGTCCAAGTTTAAGACAGGGTCACAAGCTAAAATGGGGCACTTGAGACCCGCAAAAATTTCTGATTATTAAAAGTTGCTCGCAGATAAAATGCACATAATTACAGAAGGTCCCACAATGCACTACTGGACAGCAACAAATTGTATACAGTTTGCCCAAAATGTTTCAGTCTGACCCTGATTACCCACTTTTATTGACCTTTTTAATACCACAGAGGTCTTTGCTTAGCAAAATAGTATAAACATGATAAAACAATGAAAGTGGACATATTATCATACATGTAATATTAGGAATATTAGGTTTATGGAAATGTGGAACTACAGTATATTTTTAAAACGCGACCCACCCTCACGTTTCTGTCCAATAATGTAATGTATTTAGTACTTTACACTTGACCAGCATTTATATAAATGCAAATAGAGAAAAAGCAAACTCACGTGACAGACTGCAGGGGGCAGTGTGGATCCTCCTTTAGCTCCTTCAGGCGTTCTGCTGAGGGTCCTAAATGGTTGAAGCTCACATCTAACTCACTCAGTGAGGAGTGGGAGGAACTCAACACTGAGACCAGAGCAGCCCCGCCTCTTTCTGAGACTAGACATCCAGACAACCTGAAAACACAAAAGACGCTAGATCCAAACGCTGCAGCTCTATTTGACTCTTATGTAAATGAAATGGTCAATTATAGCCAGGTGTGAAGCTCACAGATGCAGCTAGAGAGAAGTAAACTGAGAATTGGTCCCACTTAGAGCTGGGCAACAGACCCATTAACTGTTAGTAAAGACTGGGCGCACATCGCGGCGCCTTGAGCATGGCGGCTGTTCCATGCTTTACAGGCTACGCAGGTGCATTGTTAGTGACAGGTTGCAAAACTCTTTTTGAATAGCTCACTTTGTATTTGTAAATGTACTATATAAATAAACCATTAATTCATTCAAACGTCTTGCTTCACACAGCAACCCCCCTCCCCAATTAGGAGAAGTGATTTGTCTTAACAGTTTTGGTGTATTTGGTGGAAAAACCTTGTGTACACAAGAGAAATGCTACAGGCATACAAATCCCTTGATGAGTAGATAAGATATCCTTTATTTGTCCACAATGGGGAAATTCTAGTGTTGTAATGCACAGTTCAAGAACAGCAAGAAAAGTAGAGACATGCGATCAAATGAGATCATTTTAAAATAGATTTAGGAAAAATACAAATATATATAGTGTAAAAACTCTTATGTACAATAAGTTACCATGGCTGAGCACAGTGCAGAATATGACAGGATAAACAGATAAAGTAGCATCAGTATATAGTATTATAAACAATATATGACTAAGATTATGAACTGCAGCGAATGGACAGAATAAATAACCAGTGAATAAATACGAGGTAAAAAGTGTTTGGTATGACTATGTTTATGTACAGAGCAGTATTAGAGAAGGTGTAAACAGAGGTAGATAATTACTATCAGACAATTGTTACTGAATACACATTACACATGTGCATTAAAGCAGCGTTTATATGGCTGTGTCGCTGCTCTCCATTCACTCTTGTAGCACTGTGGCCAATTATAGCGTGTTCAGAAAAAATAACAACAATAAAAAAGTACTGTGTTCACTTAAACGGTTCCATGATTATTGATGGTGAAGAGATCCAACTAACGGTGAAAGAAAAATGTGAAAATGTGCAACAACAGCTTTATTACTTTACTGGTCAACAACTATAACAGCAAATGTGGAAAATATATTGTGTCAAATATGGATATGAAGACATGGAGATGAGTAAAGTGATCCAAAATATTTCTAACAGTATCTGTGAGCTAAATGCTAAAAAGATGTTAGTGCTGCCTGGCGTGTTATAGCATCTTTCCTTAACATTCTGCTTACTTTTCTGACATAACGCCACATCAACAACATTCATCTAAACGTGGTTGTAACTCGACTTAAATTAGTTGTGCTAATATACACTTTTCTCGCCAGAAAATATTTAAAAAAGATAAAAAATGTTAGCTTCCCATGCCTAAACATAGCATTTCCCTGGTGACTTTCCCCTCAGCAGGCCACGCCACGCCAAATATAAAATATGACTTATTACCGGCAGAGTCATATTTGGCGACTGACAACTGTATATCCCAAAGAATATTTGATTTTGGTCAATATCGCCCAGGTTTGGTTCAACTGTGTGCAGCTCACCTCAGAGTCTTGAGTCTGCAGGGGGCATTCTTCAGAGCGTCACACAGCAGCTCCACTCCTGTGTCCTGCAGGTCGTTGTAGCTGAGATCCAGATATGTGACACTGGAGGAGCTTAGCACAGAGGCCAGACGCTCACAGCTGAGAGGAGACAGCTCACAGCCACTCACACTGAGGACAAAGAGGGACATTAGAAACTAGAACCATGACACAAAGTTTACATTAGGGCGGGACAAAGAAAAATGGTTCCCATTTGAAACTGACCGAAAACTTTCAGGAACTGCCAAAAACATGATGCATTTTTGGTTCCTTGGCTTTAAGTCTGTGTCAATAAGCAGACAACAGAAACACCACACATGCTACATGAACGCTCTCTTTAATGACACGGATTTTGCTCCACAAACTTCAAAAACACCACATAGCTTATGTCCCTTTTGTGCTCTTCACAATATCAAGGCAATTCACTTCTTACTTCTACCAAACTGACTGTGTGAGCTTAGGACTGCGCCTGCACGAACAACTGCACAATTTACGCCTCCCAAAACAGACTGTGCGAGCTTATGACTGTGCCCAGCAACTGCAAGTCTTACAAGCAAAGCGCAATGTGTCGGCTTATCTTCTTTATCAGATCAAATTTAGAAACAGCGGTCTCCAGTGTGAGCATTTCTGTCTAAAGTCTGCGTGTTGAGCTTCATAAATCCACAAGATCCAGTCACAGTCTAAAGTTTACGCATAAACATGTCACCAAACACATAATACAATCCAAACTTTGCTGCAACATCGTCCTGCTCATCGTCCAGTTCAAAGCATAATCCCAAATGTAAACTACTGTCTGAGTAAAAAAATGTAATCCAGGCTTCTCCACTTCTCCTCTTTCTCCAGGTAAATGGATGAGTAAAAGTTTTAGTGTTAAAAGCAATGTGTTGCTCCTCAGTGTGTGGTGACAAAGTGAAACTTAAAGTGCTTCATATGGGAGTCCATGTGAGAAACATCTGATTCATTTGCATGCGCTTTTGTTTTGAGTTAGTGTTGTCATGATACTAAAATTTCAAACTCAATTCAATACTTGGAAAAAAAAAACCTCGATACCGATACCGATTTCGATATCACGGTGCCAACTCTAAATTTTATTATTTTATTTATGTTTTTCTATTTGATATTATTAAACATAGTATTTCATATATTATTTGTTTATTATTAACTTGATTGATGAACCTTTATAGGGATGCACCGTCCAGCTTTTTCAGTTCGATATCGATACCGATATCACCGATACAGTGAAAGGACTGAAATTGTTCTTTTCTTATTAAACTTAATACATTTGGCATATTGTGTTATTTAACTGATGTTTATAGTACAAGTCACAATTAACAACTTAATCTGAATAAAATGCCAATATTATGAAACGTTATGGATCAACACCACCCTAAAAATGGTCTCATTATGTCCAAAACTATGATATCAGCTGAACCGATATCATGGAGGATACCCGATCCAGCAAAATGCCCTGGATCGGCGCCGATATCCGATCAGGTATCGGATCGGTCATCCTAACCTTTAATTAAGACTGGCTTTTTCCAATATCAGACACATTTGCTGTTTATGTAGTATGTAGGCTTTTATACAGTATTTGATAGTTTCATCATTTCCATCTCCAATGAGAGAAGGGGGCAGGGCTTAGAGCACGAGAGAGGGGAAGGGGGCGGGGCTTAAAATATTGATACTCGTTCAAACGAGTATCGATATCGGTTTTAGTATCGATTAATATCGGGCAATAGATTTTTTGACAACCCTATTTTGAGTTGTAACTGAACAGAGCATTTGCATGCGCTTTTGTTTTGAGTTGTAACTGAACAGTCTATACATGTGTTTTAAAACAAAGTTTAACATGTGTTACATTGCTAAAGGCTGAAAAAATGTTTTAGGCTTATAATTAACACTTAGAAAGCAAGAACTGAAAAAAGAATCGTTAAGGAACCGGTCTCGAAACAAGTACCGTACTGGTAGGCCTATAGAAAAACATTTGCCAATACCCAGCCCTATTTTATGGAAGCCGGTTTCTGCCAGTGAAAAAAAAAAGGCCCACAAAAAGTCAAAATTTCGAGTGTTAATCTCAGAATTTCGAGTTTTAAAACTCAGAATTTCAAGTTTAAAACTCAGAATTTTGGTGTGGAGGCCTATATAAGCAAGAAATACCGTTATAACACTACTACACAATGACGTTTAATTAGAACTTTAAAGACGGCTTTACAACTAATGAAATGCTGCTTTTACTGGAGCATTCACATAGAACAAATGTAAGCAACGCACTCTAGAACACATTTTAAGCAAGCGACTCTGGCGGTGTAAAAATAAAACAGATTAGGTTGAAGTGGAGGCGTATTAAGCAACAGCTTCCCGAGGTATCTGCCCGTTACAGTCCAGCTTCATTCATTCCTGCTTATGCTGGTTATTTGTGCAAACGCTGCTCTAACCATTGCGGCCTGTTACAGTCTCTTGATCAGCTGTTTGGGACTCTAATTAGTAATTAGTTGCAGTAGTGGCTAATTGGAGCGGAGGGTGCATGTGCAACACTGACCAGCGGTAAACGCTCGCTCGTTTTACCCTCTCTCCTTCCTTCTCTTCTGGCTCACGCTGCTCTAAGTGCGCCATGAGCGCGCGATCCATTCCTGGTTCAGACCTGGTTTAGTCCTGGTTCAGATCTGTTCAGTCCTGGCACAGACCTGGTTTATTCCCGGTTCAGATCTGTTCAGTCCTGGTTCTGAGGGTAAAACGAGCGAGCGCTTACCACTGGTCAGCGTCCCGCACATGCACCCTCCGCTGGGTGCATGTGCCACTACCGCAGAGTCCTGAACAGCTGATCACGAGACTGTAACAGGCCGCAATAGTTAGAGCCCGTTTGCACAGATAACCAGCATAAGCAGGATGAATTAAGCCACGGGCCGTAACGGGCAGATACCTCGGGAAGCTGTTGCTCAATACGCTTCCACTTAACCTAATCTGTTTTATTTTTACGACGCCAGACCCTTGCTTAAAATGTGTGAGTGCGTTGCTTACGTTTGTTTTATGTGAATGCTCCAGCAAAAGCAGCATTTCATTCGTTGTACAGCCGTCTTTAAACTTCTAATTAAACGTCATTGTGTAGTAGCGTTATAACGTGTTAGGCCACCAAAACTCAAAATTCTGAGTTTTAAGCTCGAAATTCTGAGTTTAAAACTCGAAATTCTGAGTTTAAAACTCGAAATTCTGAGTTTAAAACTCGAATTCTGAGTTTTAAACTTGAAATTCTAAGTTTAAAACTCGAAATTCTGAGTTTTAAAACTCGAAATTCTAAGTTTTAACTCGAAATTCTGACTTTTTGTGGGTCTTTTTTTTTTTTTTCACTGGCGGAAACGGGCTTCCATACTATTTTGCATACAGTCTGATGACAAAAAGAAACAAGGGGAAATTGATATTTGGTTTTGAAAATACTGCTTACCATTAAATATACATTTCCTTAAAGACCCAACAAAGACTGAGGACAGAGAAACATTAAGTTTTAGAATCATGACCAAAGAGTTGAAATACACCTACATGGCTTTGGTCGAGGCTTTGACCACAGGCAGCAGACGCAGAAGAGCCGTCTCTGAGGGATCATACTTCCTTAAGTCAAACTCGTCTGGGTCTGAGGAAGTAAGTAAGAGGTAGCACAGGGCTGATTGGTAAGCAGGAGAAATGTCTTTAAAAGAGAGACGAGCCCAGTTTTCTGTATTTCTTTCACCAGACTGAGATCATCCAGCTCATTCAGACAGTTGAGCAGGTTGAGGCTTCTTTCTGCAGACAGATCCTTTTCATCCAACTTCTGTTTTATATACTTTACTGTCTCCTCAGTGGTTTGGTTACTTCCTGTCTGAGTCAGCAGACCTTCGAGAAGCTTCTGATTGGTTGGCAGAGACAGCCCAAGGAGGAAGCGCAGGAACAGGTCCAGGTGTCCATTTGGACTCTGTAAGGCCTGGTCCACAGCAGAACAGTAAAAGGACACTTCAGACTCAGGTTTCTCAGAGGAGTTTGGCGTTCCCATCAGGTTTTCTCCAGAACTGAAGAAGGTCTGATGAACGTGAAGAGCTGCCAGAAACTCCTGCACAGTCAAATGGATGAAGCAGTAGACTTTGTTCTGGTACAGGCCTGACTCCTCTTTAAGGACCTGTGTGAACACTCCGGAATCTTTTGAAACTGCTTTAGCGTCCAGCCCACACTCGCTCAGGTCGCACTCATAGAAGATCAGATTTCCTTTCTGCAGCTGCTCAAAGGCCAGTTTTCCTAAAGACAGCACCATCTCCCTGGTCTCTGGAGTCCAGTGAAGGTCTGCTCCTGATCCATCATGATACTTGATCTTCTGGACTTTGGCCTGCACCACCAGGAAGTGGACGTACATCTTTGTGAGAGTCTGGGGCAGCTCTGGTTTCTCTGTTTGTTCCAGAAGCTTCTGTATAACTGTGGAGAGGATCCAGCAGAAGATCGGGATGTGACTCATGATGTAGAGGCTGCGGATGCTCTTATGTGGGAGATGATTGTGTCATCTCTGAACCTCTTCCGGAAGTACAGCTCCTTCTGCCAATCGATGAACCCTATAACCTCTGTCACCATGGAGACGCACTCTGCAGGGATCAGATTGGCTGCCGCATGGCGTGTTGTTATCCAGAGGCGTGCAGTAGGAAGAAGGTTTCCTTTAATGAGGTTTACCAACAGTACGTCCAATGAGACAGACTCTGTGGGATCGCTCAGACTGGGTTTGGCCGAAGTCCAGAGGAAGTCTGCACTCATCCAGACCGTCAAAGATGAAGAGCACCTGGAGCTGTTGGGAGCTGCAGAGAGCTTTGGATGAACTGAAGAAGTGGTGCAGCAGCTCCACCAGGCTGAACTGTTTGTCTCTGAGCACATTGAGGTCTCTGAAAGTGAACGGGAACACCATTTGGAGCTCCTGGTTGCCCTGCCTTCAGCCCAGTCCAGACTGAACTTCTGAGTCAGCACAGTTTTTCCCACACCAGCCACACCCTTTGTTAGCACCACTCTCGGCTCTGGTGACTGTGGGCAGGCTTTTAATATGTTTTCACATGTAATGATGGTCTCTGTAACAGCAGGTCTTCTGGATGCTCTCTCCAAGTGTCTGACTTCATGTTCCTGGTTGTTCTCTGAGGCCTCGCCCTCTATGATGTAGAGGTCTGTGTAGATCTTTGACAGGGGGGCAGAGTTTGCTGCTTTAGCCACGCCCTCAAACACAATGTGAAACCTCTTCTGCAGATCAGACTTCAGTTTATCGCTGAACCCAGATTTAGTCTCTGTAAAGAAGACACAAGAATTTAGAAGTTAAACAAGTGTGTTTATCCACCTTATTCCTGGGGCCGCTGATGTAAAATGGGTTATGGGCGCAACTTCCGGTATAGCAACCGGAAGTGTCACTGCGTTGTTGTTTCGATTGAGAGTTGGCGGTTTTATTAGCTTTAGCGGTGTAAACAAACTTTAGAAGCGTGTCTCACTTAATTGTGTGGAACATGGGCTGCTGACGAAGCAGGAGTGTGGCTGCCCTCCAAGGTACAGTTTTTACCGTCTACCAAAAGAGGAGGAAGTCAAAAGGATGTGGCTGAAAAATCTAAATCTTAAGAAGCCACCGAAGACATTATATGTATGTTCTTTGCATTTTGTGGATAAAGTACCCACGGAGGATAATCCATATCCTACATTATGGTTAGGATACTCCAGACCACCAGAGAAGAGACGCCGGGTACTGCGAAGACCTGACAGCAGTGTTACACAAACAGGTAAGATATGTTATACATCTCCATGGTATCTCCTTGGTTATTCCAAAAGTAACATGTAAACAATCGCACGTGAAGCGATAACGTCACAATAGATCAGCGCTGTGTGCTGATCTATTGTATATATACAATATATATATATAAGCTATTGATAGTAGCTAAAAATGCTACTATAGGTGATGTTCGGCCACTTTTTCAGGTCATCCTCCCATTCTTTAATTTTAGTAGGCAACGGAATTGTTATATCGCCTCGTTTAAGCTGGTGTTCCCACATTTTTACGTAGTTTTCGATCCAGAAAAAAACAGGAATCGCGATCGGTTCTACATTTGTAATGTAAACAAACGCGCGTTCCAGTGTCTACTGGAAGTTTCGCCCAAAATTCACGCAAAGGCTCATGGGGGCTAGGAATAAGGTGGATAACTTTTTCTGAGTGATTTGTGACTAATGTCCTAACGTAAAGTCCACCCCAAACATTTCCATCTGTGACAAGCTTTGTCAGGGTTCCCATGCGTCCTTGAAAACCTGGAAAATCTGGAAAATGATTAGCCCATTTTCCAATCATAGAAAACACATGGAAAATGAGAAAAACAGTCAAATGTCATGGAAAATAAAATGTTTTTCTGGAAATTTTTTGGGCCCAATAACAAAATGTATAACAGTGCACAAACAAATGTAGCAGATTTTTGCAATGTGCACAACCAGCTCTAAAAGGTCTTATGTGTAAGCTAGTTTAAAAAAGAAAATAAAAACTGCCTTTGTACTAATGTAAAACTGCTAAAAAAAACACAAGATCTGTAAACCCAGATTGCAAAAACTTAAATCGAAAATCTAATGGGGAGGACCTCCAGACCCCCTCACATCTCATTTATCGTTTTTTCAACTAGTGTTTAACCAGATGTTTTAATTTGACTCATATATTTGTACAAAATAGGCTCAACAGTAGTTTGATTTTAGTTCAACAGCCTGAAATAAATAGTGTAAAAAACTATTGACCATGAAGAATGTACAAAAATGTACTTAATTTTTTCAAAAATTTCAGGGCGAGGACCCCAGACCCCACTCTTGTTTTTCTCCCTGCACCAAAATACTGCAACTGTGATGCTCATGAAACACTAAAAAGAGGCTGTCAAGTGAACCGCAGCTTTGCAAAGAGCTCCTGTAGGACAAGATCAAATTTTTATTGAGAATCGACCACCTGACTGTGTTATACTTAAATTGTTATAAATGTGGATTATTGTCACAAACTTGGCAAAACAGGCTAAAATGTTGATATATATGTCATGATTGCATAAAATCCTTTTTGTGAATGTCCTGGAAAATGCTTTTGGGATTTGAGTGGGAACCCTGTTTGTTCTTTGAGCTGTATTGATCACATAAATATCTGCAGATTCACGAGTCTCCAGCCTGTACCTCGGGAGCAATGAGTAGCTCTCCACCCCCTCCTCCTTAAAGGATTTAGGAAATCTACATACTATTCAAATGTTTGTTTTTTTTTTTCAAATGCCTTTTACTAAATGTGCTTTTAGAGATTACCCTTCTGCTTGTCCAATTTGATTTGATTAGATTGTTTTGAGTTCATCATATGATAAAAGTAAACTATCAAGCTAATGGAAATGCTAAAGATAAAAAGAAAGTTGAAGCTATCATATTTTTTTTAAATTAGGACAGACAGAATGAACTTCTCGAATATAAGATTAGTCCAAGACTAAATATGTAGTCGAGTCTGGGCAGGTTTCTGTGGTAATGAATTTATTTCTGTTGCTAAACTGGCCCTTACCCAGCCCTTTACCTAAACTTACCTGTTCAACTAAACATAACAATCTTCCCTCTGGATCCAATATTCTAGTATTAACCTTCTTAAACAAACTCAATTTGAATTTTGGGCAGTTTAAAGAAAATGAGCCCTATGGTACTGGGCTAACAATGTGCACAGATAAACACAGTAATAATGATGTAAGCTTTAGTGGCATCTACTTGAACACTGTCTAAGGCCTGTGATCGCCGTCATATTGATTTGACAGAGGTAGCTTTCTGTCAGATTTATTTTGTAAAAGTAGGAAAGCATCTGACATACTATACATAGAGGATGGGAGGGCATCTGACATATGAGCTTCTTACTGCTTTCTAGGCGCTCAGCCAGTTTCTCCAGTCCCATCTCCCTTAGAACGTCCGGGGTGATCCTGAGAATCTCTCTGCTGCATTGTTCCTCTCCCCCCTCACTTTTGGAGGATTGTGAGTCATCTGAGGTCAAGAACTTGTAGAACTTCTGCAGCTCCCGTTCCACAGTATCATGGACCTTCTCCTTCAGAAGCTAAGATAAAAAAGAACTGGTGTTAGAGACACAGAAAACTAAAACAATCTACAAGTTTAGATGTAGTGGTGGAAAGCATCTCTGCTCGGGGTGGAAAGAGCCCAAATCTTTAGCTGTCATCCTTGAAGAGTCACACCATGAGTTGACCAACTGCCATCACCAAGGGGCAAACTTTATAGACACTTAAGGAAAAAAGAAACGCAACATTCAGGTTTGTTCTTTTTTATTGATTTTTTTTTTTTTATCCTCAGGCCAACTCTTGTGGCGTTTACACATTTTCGAGGCCAATAACACAACCAAACAATAGAACAACCCCCAAACCAAAAGTGACAGGAATTTCATCAGACTGTGAATAGTTCACGTGACCCCCGTTGGCTCCTGGACAGTGGTTATTCATCGCCTCATGGATAGGCAGTAGTGTCTGAGTTCATCCTGTGGAATTGCAGCTCATTCTTCCACCAGTGCTGCCCTCAGCTGCTGCTGAGTTTCGGGAGAAAGTTCACATCGGTGGACACGCACACTGAGCAGATCCCAGACATTTTCAGCGTCGGTTTATTGGCCGACACTGGCCTGTGGTGTGTCCCAATGGTCTCGGCTGTGGACCTGGTGGTGGGTGAACCTGACACGGAGATGTGCCAGTCGGTTGGTGCAGTCTTGTACAGCGGTCATTACACGGGGGCACCAGTACAAGGGCGGTCGTTAGAGGAACCAGTGACCTGGTATCGCTCCGCAAGACGACTAATGGTAGAGCGGTGACTCCAAACAGCCTGGAGACACAAGACAACACCGTCCAGCTTGGAGCTTGATCCCTCTCTGGTTGCGACAATCGTTTCATTGTGAAGAAGTGTGTTTTTGGCTTCATTTTGGTGCCTTTTATAGAGAAGACTTGAGCACAGTTAACCAGCGGTAAAAGTCAACTCTGAGTTTCAAACTTGAGTTTGTGTGAATAAACGACCCTGTAATGCACTCTTTATTGTTCTCACAATGAGTCAAGCCAAACCAAGAAATCTGTTCACCTGTCTTCAGCTCACTATGGACTGAAATCATGATGCCTGTTTTTACTAATGGACTCAATTTCTAAGGAATTTTCAAAAATTTAAATGTTGCGTTTCTTTTTTCTTTGAGTGTATTTTGATCTTTCCCCCTGGAGAATAAAAAAAATGCAATTAGTTTAGTATGTTTTAATTTTAATAAAAGTAACAAACAGTAAAAGGCAGTAAAAAAAGAAATAATATTCACATGAGGAGGTTCATCTGTGCCTAGTCTGAGCTCATGCCCTGCAGTCAACACCGACTGAACCCAGGTGTGTGGTCTCTCCTCCATCTGTGCCCATTTGCACACCTGCTGTATGTGACTTTATCAAGTCAATATTAAGTGGCGAACTGAGAGCAGTAGAACATAGATCACTTAAGATTCTTCACTTTCATTTTGTAAGTTTGCCATAAACAACAATCAATAGCATGTCTTATATTCTGACAGAGAATCAATGTTGTTTTTAAAGTTATATATTTTTATTGTAAAAAGATGTAAAAGTCTTATTTTTTTTACTTTTAGTAGTGCAACTCAATATTATTAGATATAATCAGAGTAACTCGTAGATACATGAATTGCTTTGATTTTCTATTGAAAACGACACTTCAGGATCTTAACACCACTGGTGTTAAGTGTGGTATAGACGAGGTACACTAGATACTCAGATATATTTCAGAGACACTAATATTATTATACAAATGTATCAGATACAGTATCAGACTTGGCTCACTGCCTACATAAACACAAACTGGTGAGGTGCACACAATACTAAGTACTACTGCATTCGATCTTCTACAGATCCTCTACTACCCAGCTAGAGCTCTTAGCAGAGGTGACATCATTCAGAGGAGACACAGTTAGTAGGTGCTTATAATTATTATCATACAAAAAATGACCTGAACACACAAAATAAAAGAGTAGCCAAAAATATGCTCTGGTAGAGATCAAAATATACTCCTGTGGCACAAACTATAAAAACTTCCTTAAATTTGAGTATATGTGCCATATTGAGAGATTTTAACATGTGAGCATCAGGAGTCACACATGACATTTACAGTAGGCTACAGACCTGGAAGGTGTGGTCCAGCTCCGTCGGAGACATGTGACCCTCGGCAGCGCTCAGATTCTCCTCTCTGTCCACCACAACAGACAAACAACAATAAGGAAGAGTCTTGGGTTTAGTTCTGGTTTAATCTGAGTTTGGTCCTTGTTTAGTTCAGGTTCAATCCTGATTTAATAAAGCTCGGGAAGGTGACATCACACAACAGTAGAATCTTTAGTTGGTCTAATGGAGCTAAATACATAAAATAGTGTTTATTAAAGTATATTCTGACACGACAGAGAGATAGATACATTTATCATTATCATTATCATTGACCCAGCAGTTTATTGGATTGCTCCAAGGTTGTTTGTTTACTTTTTTAATGTTGTTTTGGCTGTGTTCCTATGGAAGTTTTGCAAACCTGACAAGAAACATGGCGGGTTTGCCTTTATTTCCATGGTAACCGTTGCTTACCGAGCCTTATACTGGTTTAATTCTGATTTATTCAATAAGTATCTAATCCTAGCTGAGTCCTAGTTTAGTCATGATTCTGTTCATCCAAGATTAGTCTTGATTTAGTCCTGGCATAGACAAGGTTTAAACATAGTTTAGTCCTGATTTAGTCCTAGTATGGCCGTACCTCTGGTGTGAGTCTTTAAACTCTTCAAACCAGTCTTTGGAGAGGTTACTCTTCAGTGACTCTTGTCTGGGGCCAGCGTCAGTGCTGCTGCATCTGAAAAACAATCACAGACTACTGATATTTTCATTATGTGATGTCATTTTACTATAATTAGAAAGGCATAAGTCAGTAAATCAAAAATCAAAGCTCCAATTTCACAAAATATCACTGGGAGTTTCAAATGCTTCTCGTAGAAACTATCTGTTTGTTAAATAGTTCTGCTGTGACCCTGCCCTGACAGTTGCGTGTTTACAAAGGAGAGAGAAAGAGAGAGAGAATGTGGAGGAGCAAATCTTTGTTTAGTTAGTTAGGACCACACCAAACAGAAATAGTTATACATTGTTTATTGAATAGATATTGATGTTGAAGTTCCGTAGAATCAGATGAGCGCAGAGTTGAACTGAGATGAGGCGCATGGTCAAACTGAGACACAAGCGTGAGCTGGGATATGAAGGCTTCCGGTGACGTAGGGGTGTGAATGGAGTGCGACGATGGGGGCGTGGTCCTACTCACAAAACTCTATTAACCAAGTCAATACCGAGAATGAGCCAAAGAGCTGCACTCGGATTGGCCAGGAGCCACATGCGGCTCGTGAGCCTCTAGTTCACCACTCGTGCTATAAACCCTTTTCACGCTGCAGATAGGCTAGTTCTGGTCAGCAAATACCTGTGGATAGTTCATTCTCATACCAGAATTCCCTATGATGAATTAGCTGAAAGTCCTAAAATAGTGAAATATTTAACTGACACAAAGTAGACACAAGTTACAGCCAGATAACCATTAGCAGCATGTTAAAACTTTCACATACGAGATTAATAGTTCACCAGGGAAACCTCATGTGTAGGGCTAGGCGATAAGGAAAAAAATGAAAATCTTTTTTGGCATTTCTTAATAACAATATTTGGAAAAAGGCCACTATACTTCTACAAAAAATTTACTTTTTTTAAATAAAAAAAGGAAAAACCAACCCTCAATTTTGATCATTTTGTCTTATTTGAGAATTTATTCCTTTAGTATAGTAATAAAGATGAAGATTTTCCAGTATGAGTGCAGTAATCTCCTCTAGTTCTTTTCCTGTTTTACAAGCATTTTGAATTGCTTGTATGAACTCTGCTTTACATATAAACTTGCCTTGTCTATTTGAAAGGGCAAAGCTGACAAGGAAACTTCCTAAAGTCTTCATTTTTGCAGCATATTAATATGTCCCATCTGCAACAATAATGTCATTAATTAAATTGGATAAAAACAAAACAAAAACAGCAATTTTAGGTGAGAATAAAAATAGATTAAATAGATTAATTAATTACAGATCATAATTAATTCATCTCTCATTTTTTTAATCGCTTCACAGCACTAATATTGCCCAGCTCTACCCAGGTGTTTTTAAAAATGTATAAAAATATCCCTTTCACTGTCTAGTAAACTAGAAATCTGCAACACTTTGAGTCTAAGGCACATGTGTCAAACACATGCGGCCTTCCACCTCATTTACCGTAATTTCTGGATTATAAGCCGCTACTTTTTCGTGAACTTTGAACTATGCGGCTTATAAGGCAATGCAACAAAATGATAGATTCTCATAGACTTACTATTAACAAGTGCAGCCTATATGTACTTTATCATTTTTCTTACTTAAATCTAGTGGGTGCGGCTTATATTCAGGTGCGCTCAATAGGGCAGAAATTACAGTAGTTTAATTTGATATTAGTGCCAGGAGTAACGGGTTCTTAACCACCTAATGAAATGATTTGAACTTAAAAAGTCAATCATTTTTAGACTAATGCAGATCTATAGTCAGTAATTGTCACTTTAATAAATACACAATAATAATATAACTTTTATTTGTAGTATGTCAAAGATTAATAAGGTTAATTTTAGTTACAACTGGCCCTTTGAGGACAACTCTGATGCAAATGTGGCCCTTTGGTGTAAGTGATGTTTGTTTTCATACAATATACAATATGTTCAGGTTCACTGAAAGCTGCAAATGAAAACGGTGACCAGATGAAATATCAAAATGATTTGAGAGACTGACCTATGATCTGGAGAGGATCCGATTTGTGTGAGAAAGTTGATCCCATGGCCCATGGACTTGTCACTTTCTGAGGCGACACTGGGATCTGGACCAGATTTAGGCCTCGGGTAGTCCTGGTCTGGTTCTGCTTCAAGTTTGTGTTTTTGATCAGTCTTACGTCTCGCTCCAGAGTGGTCCATTTTTCTGAAACATTTCAATAAAACAAAGTTTAAGATTTAACAGAGGAGAGTTTGTTTCTGTGGGACAAACTCACAGTCACTTTCAACTTTAAACAGGACATAGTCATTAACTAAGTCCTGCTTTAAAGTGCTTTAAACTAAGGATGGGCTATCGAATCAAGAGCTCACCTCTGTAACAATCTGTTTTTCAGATGAAATCATGTTTCTCTTTTTAATGCATCTGTCTGTTCAAATACAGACTGTTTTTATAACTTCTTTTAGCCTCAGAGTTGCCAAATCCAGTTGTTTATGTTTACAGTGACTTTGAGCTTCTTTTTTTCAAAATTTCTTATGAATTTTGAAGGTCGTGGTCTTTTTGGGCTGCAGCTTCTACTCAGTAAGAGATTAATTTGAGCAGGTTTGAGTCACAAAAATATATCCTTTTATGACTGTAGCATGTATTTTTAGCATATTTTCAAGTCTAAAAGGTGCTAATAGATCTAAGATCTAACTTCACTGAAGTGTGTATTTTCTGAAAGTGCGCCAAGTGTGTAGGACAGGGAAATGTAAGAAATGGACAAGTCCACACTTCACTTAAAAGTAAAACAGCTGTGTTTTTAAACTGCCGCTGAAGTCACAAAGCCACAGCTCACTTTAGTTTGGATCATTTACTGATTTTGCCTAAAACAAATAAGAGCAGTGTGGATGCCAGTGGATTTATGCTTATGTTTCTATTAAAAGTGTTGTTATTTTGTTAATATTATATTTTTGTTTACATATATTACATTCATACATCCATATTTTGAGCTGTATTAATAAGCAAAATTCATTTGATTGTATTTACTTAGATTTTTTTACATTATTTAATGTTTGTTATATTTTTACGTTACTGGCACTTTAAGAGAAAACTGACATCGTAATTTTTATACATATATAAAGAACTCTGGGTAATACACTTCAGCAAAGTCCGCTTCCATGCAGGCTTCACCAAAGTGCGGATAGAGGGCGTGAAGTGGGCGGGGCTAAAGGCGTTTCTGACAATTGGGACGCCCTACACACTACCACCCCACAGGGCCCTAGTCTTCCAGGCTGAATATTCGCTTCTTAGGCCCTGTCCCAATATCCACCCTTCCACCCTTGTGGCCCTCAGAAGCGCGTTCCCGCTGTGGGGTGGGAGTGCGTAGTGCGTCCCAATTGTCACAAACGGCCTTTAGCCCCGCCCACTTCACGCACTTTATCTGCACTTCAGCCAAGTCCGCATGGAAGCGGACTTGGCTGAAGTGTATTACCCAGAGTTCTTTGCTGCGTGTAGAAAAATGACGATGTCAGTTAGTTTGATTTTATTTAGGTTGTGTAATAATTGTACGGTTGTAATTTTGTTTAGTAACTATCAAATTGTACACAGTATGATGTATTATTAATGAAAAAATAAATAAAATAAAAAAGTTCGTTTGACCATCAGAGCGCAAGCTCTCTCTCTCTTAAAGTGACAGTAACGTAAAAATATAACAAACATTAAATAATATCCAGAAATCAAAGTAAATACATGGATGTATTATATTATCTGGATTGGGCTCCGCCCCCTCTTTCCTGATGCGAGTGGCGATCAGGCCGCTCCGCGGTACTGCAGCGGTTGGGCCCAAGGAAAATTTCCCCATAGACGGTCAATGCATTTTTCGGCACTTCAAACTGCTATTGCTCCGCGGACACGGCACCTACAGCTTTAACTAAGGTCTCATTTTGAAGGTATTTCTCTCTAGTTTCACTACATAAATTTTCCAATTTTTTCGATGCCCCAAACGCTTCAACTGTGTTTAGCCTAGCTTACCGCTCTGCCCGCGCTCTCTCCGCTCCCCCCCGCTCCTCCGCCGCTCTCCCCCCGCTCAGGCCTCCATCGCTCTGATTGGTCAGAACTGATCACGCTGTCACTTTTCTGACGTCACGGTAGTGGGAGGCGCTAGCCCGCATTCAGGAAAGAGCGCGGAAGAAAAAATCTTTTTCGGCATCAATGCGCCACTGAGCACAAGCCATTGAAAACAACGGGCCGCCATCTTGGACTCATCTTCCAGTTATAATTATACTTCCATGAGTAGATACAATCAAATGAATTGTTGTTAATACAGCTAAAAATATGTATGTCTGAATGTAATATATGTAAAACAAAAATATATTATTAACAAATTAACAACACTTTAATACAAACATAAGCATAAATCCACTGTCATCCACAGCACTGCTCTTATTTATTTTAGGCAAAATCAGCAAATGATCCAAACTAAAGTGAGCTGTGGCAGCAGTTTAAGAACACAGCTGTTTGACTTGATCACATCAAGTGAAGTGTGGACTGTCCCATTTACCTGTCCTGCACACTTGTGCAAGTGCACACTTGGCGCACTTTCAGAAAATGCACACTTCAGTGAAGTGTGTAGTGTGTAGTATGGATATTGGGACAGGGCCAGCTTCTGCCTCAGTAATCAGCACACCTTCAATCAGCTTCAGCTCTCATCTACTGCTCCTCCCACTCAGCCTATCAGGGCGTCAGGGGCCACATTCAAAAGAGCAGCTCAAACTTCACTCTTGGCTTCAGCTGTCGCAAGCGTCATTTCGCCGCATCTCAACCCTCCTCCTCCCCAGCTCCACCACAACTTTCACCCTCTTCCTCTTCACCACCACCAGTGTCTAGGCTCTGGAGGAAATCTGCACGCACATTGTTTTTCTGCCGGGGCCTAAGCGCCAAACTTGTAATAAAAAATGTCAACATTAATCGCATCATTTTAATGTTATTAATTGTTTGAAACTTGTTTTGCAGAGACACACAATGATCTTGTTAAATTGTTTTTTAATTACTTTACTGAAGGCTTTAGGATTTTTTCAAAAGCTTGGTTAAATTGTTTTCTTCTTTCAGAACAAGGAGATTATTGCTGAATGATGATGAAAAATAATAAGTACAGTATTTAAGAAATACAGCTTTCTTAAAAAAAAGTTGTCATGTGGCACAACTTGTCCTCAGTGCAGGAGGGAAGTTGTGAGATTGTGTTGGGTAAATTGTGACATTTAATCAAGTAAAACAGTTTATTTTAATCTAAAAACAGATGATTTAACAAGTTAAACAAACTTATTATGCTATTTCCACTTACATTTGAAGTTAAACTTTACATTAAAGAGAAAAAGTCAGAGCACAACATGAACATATGATCAGAACTAAATGTCAAGCTTGATTGACTGGCAACAGTTCTTGTGAATCTTGGTCTTATTTCCTCATTTTTCATCTGTGTTTAGTGTAAAATTAAAAATTAGATTGTTTTAGTCGTAAAATGACACAATTACCATAAAAATATATTTTCATCCAGCAGTTTTGGGCAAACATCATGTCATCTATATAGATTCAAAAAGCACTTACCAAAGCACTAACACTTGGGCGATATAATTATAAACCTGCCAATAACTGTTCAGATACAACAATCAACAAACCTTGGCCATAGAAATTTTACTTGAAGGGCAAACAATATTTGTTCTACTTAAATGCCCTTATTTCTCATGCATTTAGGCTCCCATCTCGGATGTTCTTGGTCCTCTCCTCTGCTGGTTTCGAGGCCCTGTGCAGTGCTTATGCTGCTCATTTGGTAGAAGAATAGGACCAGGCCTGTGTGCAGACTGATTTTATTGATTTTATTTGATAGGGACAAGTACGCACAATAGACACGTGGCATACTACAACATTTATAGCCTTGGCTAATTTGCAATGTTCCGTCCCTAGAAGGGCTTTGCTTTTACAAAAAAAAGTTACATTAACATCAAGAATAATTTATACAGTACATAGCTACAATACAATATTAATGTACACAAGTTCTCTTTAAAATCCGCTTAAGTTCATCTCTTCTGCACAAAAATTGTGCTCTGGATTATTTGCTTTGGCCTGGCAAAAAGACTCTTGAAAATACAGTTGTTGTTGTTGTTGTTGTTGTTGTTGTTTTGTTTTAAAACACCTACACTAATACATATTGTTTGAATGCTCTGCTTTGCAAAAATGTTCAATACAAATAATAATAATAAAAGAAAAACCCTGCTTAAAGTCATTTTCAAAACTACCCCAGTCCAGGTTCAGTTTTAGCTCAGGGCCCAGAGAGTTCCACAGTTTAGCTCCTGGACAGAGAATAAGGGAGAGTGGAGTGATTTGTGCCAGTGGGGAAGTTGTGCCACCCCCTGTTTCTAAAGACCCATTGAAGAAATTAGTTTAGTGACCATACATTATTGAAGACTTATCCATTTAATACATCCTGTAAAGATGAGAGCCTTATTGCACGAGAAATAATGGCGTTTAAGTACAAAAAATATGTTTTGCCCTTCAAAGTAAAATTTTTATGATCAAGGTTTTTGATTGTTGTCACTGAACAATTATTGGCAAGCTTGTAATATATCACCCATGTGTTAGTGCTTTGGTAAGCTACATTTTGAATCTATAAAGCTGGCATGATGTTAGCTCAAATCTGACAGATGATGCATTTTTTTCCAAAATGGTGGGCCTGGGGTGATTTGTGCCAAAGAGCCTGGGTTCAGTTGTGCCACTGACACCACTTTAATGAATAATTGAAAATATATATTTTTTTGGTAATTGGTGTCATTTTATCACTAAAGCAATCTAATTCTTCATTTTACACCAAACAGAGATAGAAAAATTAGGAAATAAGTCCAAAATTCAAGGAAATTGGACTTATCAATCAATCAAGTTTGGCGTTTAATTCTGAGCAGACATGTGCATGTTGTGATCGGCCTTTTTTCTCTTTAATGTTAAATAACTTTATGTTTAATCTAAAATGTGGAAAAAGTGGAAAATGCATAATGAGTTTAACCTGCTGAAGATATCTGTTTCTGAAATTAAAATATACTATTTTACTGTAATAATAATGTCACTATTGACCCCAGTGTAATCTGTCCAAAGGCACAACTTCCCCCAAAGCACCGGGGGCAAGTTGTGCCACAAGAAAACTTTTTTTCAGACAGCTGTATTTCTTAAATCCTGTACTTCAGATCAAAAATGATTGTTTCCAAAGATGCACCACATCCTGAAATATGTGTTCATGTTGTAGTTTGAAGAATTACTCTCATGGTCTCACTTTAATGTCATGTGAAGTAAAAACTGGCACAACTCACCCCACTTTCCCCTACAGACTGTCCAAAAGAAGATTTTCTCAGGGGCACTTTCACATTTCCATTCGCAGACCTCGTGTGATGGAGCCCACAGCTCTGAGTGGGACTATGAGCTTGCAGAGTTCACCTGGGGCTCTATTATTCAGGCACTTATATCAACTTTAAATGACAAAACTTTATAAAATTTTCAAAGCTAAGAAAATTCAATCTCTGCAATACCTGATAATGGTGTGTTCTGACAGGTTTTTTTATTTAATATTTTGACGGCCCTGTTGTAAATTGCCCTCAGTGGCTCTCAGAAGCTGTGGCCTGTGACCAGCTGGTGATACAGTAACTGATATCGTTCCGCTGTGCACCTTGCAGCGACACATGTATGTTCTACTTTTTTTTATTCATATGTTTTATTCTCAATGCTGGCTCAAGCTTTGTTCAACTGGCTCGCACTGATCAGCTGCTGGTTTAAACGTAAAAGAAACGTTCGACATCGCGGAGTGTGTTCGACGTTCAGGGTGGAGACGCCAAATATCACATTTTTAAAAACGCGTCTTCTTACCTTCAGAGCGGAGTGATGCACGAGGAGAAACACGCGAAGAGATCCACACGCGAAGAGATCCACGCAATATCCACCACAGGCCCGTACGAGAGATGATCCGCACCGAGGACTTTCACATGGTGGAACAGAACTACAGTCTGAGCAGATCATCGACCGTTACAGCAACATCCAGCCAGCGCGCTCTTCAAAGTGAAAGTAAAAAAAAAAAGCTTACAGAAGGACGGTGCTCGCTGCTGAAAGACTCTTCAACCGTTTAAGCGCCAGAGTCACAGGGTCTTCATCTGCATGTCACCTGTTTGTTTACAGAGATGGCAAGTCATTAAATATTTTTACTCAAGTAGGCTACTGTACTTATCTTTTTTTTTTTTTTAGTAGCCTATATGTAGGCTACTACAATAAAGTGCTCTGTGAAGTTAATACGAAAAATCACTAAAATGTGTATGATTAAAAAAAAAAAAATGTGGAGGCCTGTTTTTTTTTTTTTCCTCTAATAAAAGTGTGAATAATAATTTGATTTTGGTCTTTTTCTCTCGTTACGAACACATTTTTTACTCACCCCAAATCTCTTGTAAACAATCAAAATGTCTTGAAACAAGTGAAATATTCTGCAAAATTTACACTTAAGATGATATTCTGAATTAATAGCTTTAACCAAGACTAATGTTGGTCTACTTTTACTTTTTATATTTAAGTAAACTTACAGACATTTACTTTAGTACTTTTACTCAAGTAAATAAGTTTTAGCCAGATTTTGACTTTAACTAAAGTTGATTTGTAATTGCACTTTTACCTGAGTAGTGAGCTTCAGTACTTTTGCCATCACTGCTGTTCAAGCTTCTCTCATTGGTCCTCCGCAGTCAGAGAGAAGCGACCTGACCTTCTGCTCTTGTTGTTGGGCCTATTTTAAAGTTGATATATTTTTTTGTATCTGCCTGTTTGTCAGTATTGGAAGTAACTAGTTATTACTGTAATATATTCCCTTTTCAGTATGAAGGAATGCTTTATTTCTATAAGACATTTTACACAGACAGATGTCTTCCAAAGTGCTTCACACAGTAACCCCCCCCCCCCCCCCCCCCCCCTCACTCACTGACAGCAGTCCTGGGGCAGCTCATAGAAGTCATTCACCTAAACACCTGGCGCCTCAACCTCCGACCACCACCAAGTGTTCCTAACTGCATGTTATTGGGTAAGTAGTGTAACTCATTACTTATAAAAAAGTTGACATACAAAAAAAGGTAAATGGTCTATTTATAAAGCGCTTTTCTACCTTTCCAGGCACTCAAAGCGCTTTACAATCTAGCATCCACTCACCCAGTGTAACAGACACTGAGGCAATGTGGGTAAAGTGTCTTGCCAGAGGACACGACGGCAATCTACTCCTGTAGTCACACTGTGGCACTGGTGTTCTAACGGTCTCCCATCCAAGTACTAACCAGGCCCTAACTTGCTTAGCTTCTCTGATGGGATCAGGCTTTGACAAGCAGGTATGGCCTACAACAACAATCTGAGTAATTTACCAACAAATCATTCAATTTGATTTTCTATTGAAAACGCCACTTCAGGATAAAAACACCACTGAAACAGATGTAGAAGAGTTTCTGTGGAGTCTGTGGACTTCAAAGTGAATAATATATGATGAGCAAAATGTGTGACATACAACACAACACAACATATAATTAATTTGTAAAGTGTAAATGTAACGCAATTTGTGTTGTACAATATCCTAACAAATGTGTGATTAGTAGTGTAACTCAGTTGCATTTTAGTAATATTGTATTACAAATATATTACATTTTTATCAGTGTAACTACTCACTTTATAGGTCTAATTACAGTTTTACAGTATCTAACCAAACACTGTTTGTCAGCTTTGTGCATTTTAATTTTATTTGGATTTGTGCAGCACTTTGTCTGTTTTAAAAGTGCTATATATTATTTATTATTTACACTCTAGCTTCTCAGTTTCTGATAAATTTCAGTAACTTATAAAAATTCACATTTAACTCTCCTGCATAAAATAAAGTTGTATAAAATAGCAGATTCTCCAGGTTTAGTCTCTTTATTGACTGGACATTAAATATAATGTCCAGAGCACTTTTTAATGCTCACACTGCAAAAACTGCATTTCTAGATATTTATTTTGGATTTTGCTTATTTTCACTTGGTAAGTTGTACTTTACTCAGTGGACCTATAATATTCATCAAGTTAAAGGTATTTGTGTCTCCTTTCAATAAGTTTCCACATTTTAATCTACACCATTCGCCAATGGAGTAAGATATTTTTACTTACTCATTCGAAATTTTAAGGGTAAACAGTCAAGATCATAAGTCACTTGTTTTAAGATATTTTTATTGCGAAAAAACAAAACAAAAAAAAATCCTACAAGTTAAATTGTGGTAAAGCTAGTCCTTTTATCCAATATAAGAAATTGGCTTTTTGCAATGACTATGTGGAAATTTAACTTTTCTAATAGACCCGTTCAGAGCCTACGTCATTTTGGGGGCGGAGCCGCACTGGTGCCCTCCGCAGAGTTTCCCCATAAGTTTCTATACAGAACGAGTAAGCTACTAACGATATTAAACGGTTAGAAAACTTAACAATGACTTCTAACAAAGCTCTGACCATTCCTAATGTGTTCCTTAGGTTTGCACCAGTTGATACATTTTATAACTCGTGATTTTTTCGGGCTAACTAGCTAGCCGCTAAAATCTATAGAAAAAATGAGGGATCACTATCAAAACAAATACATCGCCTCAGAGTCATGTAAGTATATCCTTGGAGTCTTTTATACAATAATCTCCTGCAGAAATCAGCACAAAATAATGCCACACAGGTGCAGTTTACTGTGAGTCTAATTCTCCACTGATAATTGATACATAATGAACACAACTTGCACAAAAATCTTAGGCAATGTCACGGTAACTCACCTGTGCTTTCCCGCAAATTACGTCGTCAAACTCATCAAGGGATTTGTATGCTTAAAGCTTTTCTCTTGTGCACATGAGTTTTTTCCATCAAATATAAGTAAATATCAGGCCACTGAATGTCAGGACACTTACTAACGTCACGCTAACATTCAGTAGATAACTGTACATGGATCTGGAGTCACTTGCTGTTCGTTAAATTGAGTTTTTAAAAAAAGTTTTGCGATTTTTTAATGAAAATGCACCTGCGTAGCTTGAAAAGCCTGAGACTGGGCACCACTCAAGGCACCAGTTAGCGCGCGCAGCCATCTTTGTTTACCAACAGTAATGGGTCTATAAGAACGCACCAAAGTCAAGACATTTGTTCAAACACTTTTTTATTTTAACACATTAAAAGTTACAATACAAACATTTGCCCAAAATATGAAAGAATATAGAATATAAAAAGAGAAAAGGTTAGGAGGAGTTATAAGGCCATTGCAGAAGAGCTGTGTAGTCCTGGTTGTTATATTATTATTAAATACAGCTTCTCAAATTGTTCAAAGGCAGTCCGGTAAACAGCTGAGGACATCAAGAGGCAAAAATCACAGTGTTTGTACCGTGGAATCTGCTGGTGATTCTAATAAGGACATCTGGTGTAGACAGTGCAAATGCCTTAAATAAATCTCACCCACTGAAAGCTTTCAACACTTTTTTTCAAATAAGTGCACGTATGACAGAAATGAGGCCTTGTAAATATATTCCGCTAAAACTTCAAATGTACTTTATGTTCAGAGTTCACCGTCTGCTTGGAACCGTCAGCGCTTTGCCTGGAATGGTCCGCACGCATTAATAATTACCGTAATGTTTGCACTAATGAGGGCACCTGAATATAAAACAAAACGTATATAAGCCGAACTTTTTCATAGTAAGTCAGAGAGAATCATAAGTTAGAGTTGTGAAAAAAAGTAGTGGCGTATATTATGGAATTACGGTACATCAGTAGTCACCAAGTTTGGCAGATTTGATGATTTCAGAGGTTCAATCACGAGAATTGGTTCCCATAATTTGAAAAGCGTCAACTAGAAATGTATAAAGAAAAAAAAAAAGTACATATATAAGCCTCACGTGTTTATAATAAGTCAATTAGAATCTACATTTTTGTCTCAGGGTTCAAAGCTTGTGAATAAAAGTAGTGGCTTATACTATGGAAATTACGGTGTATCAGTAGCCGCCAAGTTTTTTTTATTCCTTAGAGGCAGTTTAGAATTTTTTTTTGCAACTCACGGTTGTAAATTCGACACGGATAATGTCAAGGATTGGTATTCGTTCTTGTCATTCAAATCCTACGTTGCTTATGTCATCTTGGCAAAAGCAAATTGATTACCATAATGTTTGCACTCATGAGCACCAACCTAAAGGCGCGCTGTCTAACTTTCTGGAGGTGAAAAGTCAACCTCACAATTCAATCGAAACAGACATACAAAATATTCTTTCGAACATTTTTTTCTGGGCACAAATATGTTTTACGTCATAATGTCAACAAGTACAACTAAAGGAACAGCCTTTTCCATGGAAACTAACAAAAGGAGGGCCTCCTCTTGGCCAAATAATGGTTCATTTTGTAGCAATGAAAGCCTTTTTGGTGTAAAGAACATTTTAAAACCTAGAAAAAAACATGCCTTTTATAAGGTTAATTTTTGTCAGAGGTTTAGTAACTTAAATTGGGGTCTGTGAGCACAGAAAGTGTCTGAAAGTTGCTAGAGAACAGGGTAAAAATGTTAAGGAGGAGAAAAACAGCTTCACAACTGGTGAGCGTTCACTCTGGAGAAGCACAAGGCACACCGAATCTGAGCAACAAACAGTTGTTTTCACATTTCTGCTGAAATCATCAAGTTTGCTTTTTAACTAAATAAAAGATAAAAGTACTGATTGAAGCTAGCAAATAAACTACCATCTGATGTCATGCTATAAAACCGTGTTTTGTATGTCTGACAAACAACTGGGCCAGACTGCTTCCATTCAGTTCTGGATGTGCTCCAAACCAGTCAAAACAGGCGTTCCATCTCTTTAAAAGTACACTCACAAAAACCCAGAATTTATTCTGTTGGATTGCTATGGGTCTTTCACATCGTCTGAACCGGTCTGGCAACTTACAGGCAGCTCACGTGTGTTTGGTGTAAATAAGGATGTCATGGGTCAAATGCAGCTGTTTGACTGACCTGTGGATACTATCAAACCATCAAATCAGTGCAATGGAAAGTCAAAAATGACGCTTATAAAAAAGCAATATTTAGCTGAGCATAGATTATTTACACAGGTTCTAATGGCAACTATCTGGACAGAAGAAAAGAAAGACGGAGGATTACAGCAACCGCAGTACAAAGTCTGAACTGTGTTGGGATAAATAAATTGAGCTCAATCCATGAGGTAAGATTAGACACATCTGTTTTCCGTCAAATTTTGCCAACTACTTGTGCGCAACTTATGTTTCGTCATTTTATCAAGCATTATGACACACACGTGCTCACTCGACTTGTGTTCACGACTGGTGGACACTTGGATCATACTTGGATATGAACATCAGTGAGCCCCAAACAGACTAGAACAGACGCTGCGTCGCACCCCTACACGACTCGAGGGGTTGTGTTAGTGTGAAAGACCCTTTAAAGCCATCCAAAGTTCTTTACAGCCTTTATCCTTCAAAAAAAAAGTCTTGCATGTGCTGGGATTAAAGGAGGTGACAGCAGCAGCACCACCAGAGAAGCAGCAAACTAAATATGAGCATGAAGACAGGACCAGAGCCACATAAGTGCAGACTGAGCCCGACGTAATGCTGGTCAAAATATGACTACGTTGAAATGGTCACAATGATTTCCTTAACTATAAGTCACTGAAAGCTCATCCATCTTGCATTTATTAAATTCAATTGTGCTTTCATTAATAAAACCATGCCTCTCACTGTGAGTGGACTTGCTTCTTTGCAAACCAGGCTTATAACTTTGCCTGGAATTGTTCACCACTTGTACAATATATATACACGTAACATTCCAGGTAAAGTACAAACAAGCATATGGTGACTCCTCTTTCCATTAAAGTTACTTAGTTCACCTTTAGTCAAAATAAAAGGAAGACATGATCCAAAAAAAGATTCTTGTTTTGAGGTCCAATTTATGCCAAAAAGCAAAGCAAAACTAATAACACAGCTGGATTTCGGATGCTACAGCTACAATTTTTGAGCGATCGAATTAGTTTTATAGCTAAAGCTAAAGATGCTAAGTGCTAATGGGGAATGTGACGCCAGCAGAATTTCCAGTAATCGACCTTTAGTTGGGGAAATAGATTTATGATTTCATTTTTTATTTTCTTGGGACAAAATCCAACCGCACACTCGCGCACACACACACACACACATACAGAGAAAAAGTTATCAACACATTTTCACACCGGAGTCCGTCTTCAAAACTATAGGCACGACCCAGCCAAGCCTCCGGTCTGGCAAAAACATCCGAAGGAAGAACCAGACGTAAGAGAACTTGTATTGTACGATTGCAAACTTGGAAATGGAGTCTGGCGTCGGACGTTTGTTGCCACTAGTCGAGAGCGGATTTTTGAATTGCGTCGGGACAGTCTTCGCTTGAGAAGAGATCTTGAGGTGTGTGTAAAAAAAAAAAAAAAACAAAACACGGAAAACAAAAAAAAAAAGGGGGATGTGGGGATTAAAATTCCTCTTGCTCTTCCTGTTCATCAGCTCCTGGTATGACGAAGCCCTCCTGGGAAGACAAGATCAAACGTAATGTTAAGATATAGCATAACAAACAGGAATATTTATGGTAGAGTGGCATCATTGTTTTAATATTTATTATGCTACAGTTTTTACATGACAAGAATGAATAAAAAGGTGCTGTCGTAAACATGAAATTCCTATTAAACTCCTCACTTGGGCTGGGTGTAAGAGACAAAAATTAAGATCTAGATTATTTCTTGGCATATCCTGATAACATATATTGATGATGTTATGTCAGCCTAACAGAAATGTGTTGAAATTTCGTAGTTAAAATATTTGTTTAAAGGGACCTATTACGTAAAATCACTTTTCTAAGTTTTTAACCATGTTATAATGGCCTTCCTTCATCAATTGATTCCTGCATGTTGGGGTAATCTTGTATTGTTCTTCTGCTGCAGCTCAAGTGCTCAGAAATCCCCGTTCTCACCTACCACCTATCCCCTCCCACTTGTCTGTATTTACTTGTTATATCTCAAAAGATGAATACTCAAAGTGAAGCATGTGTGGTTCAATACTGTCCAATAGTCAATTTCCAACAATAAAAAATAGTTTTTAAAAATCTGTTGCTTTTTACAGTTAAATTTTAAAATGAAGAGGCGGGGCTTATCAGTTCTGCAGTTTTGAACAGGAAGTCAGTAGAGCTGTTCCGTTTTTTAAGTTGTTTTAGATCAACTTTGTGTTTTACAATAGACAAAAGGTGAATTCGATCTGTATATGTTCTAGTTTCTTACTGAATGTAAAAAAAAACAAAAACACAATAGGTCCCCTTTAAAAGCATGTGCTGATCCTTCTTCAGTTGTGAGTCGCTACGCGTGGGAAGCACAAAAAAGATGGTAAAAAAAAAAAAAAAAAAAAGATACATAATGGATTTTTAACAGTACAGGGCTCTGCACAGAGTGGACACAGCACTCTTAGAACTGATTACAGTCTTATTCTCTTCACTGATCGGCTGCTTTGACTGTTTGCTGTAAACGGATTGGATCATGTTTCGCCAGACTGTGCCATTAGTCATATTGTGAACAGCATGTGCAATGATTTAATCCAGTGGTCCTCAATTTGTGGTCAGGCTCCAAATTGTATTCAAATTACATACGGTTTAGATACAGTAGATAAGTACATGTTATTGCATAAAAAACATTTTTATGTTACATTTCATGTATGAAAAGCGCTGAAAGACTCGTACACATTGTATTTTATAATTTTCCAAAACAATTTTGTCAACGTTTCCAAGACTTATTCATCCATACGTTAACTTAACTATACATTAACTCATTAAGACTTCAATTAATTTGTAGATTTCTAAATATACCATACACCTGAAAATGTTTTAAACGTGACTCAGTTACATATAGCCACATTTTAGTTGTCCTAACAAAACAAGAGTGGGACTGTGTCAAAGCAAATTATCCCAAGTTTGTTATATAACCCAGAGTATTGTTCAGGTCTTCAAACTCACTTTCTTCTCATACAATTGACTAGATTATCAAAAATGTTAATAAAGATATATATAGCTTAGAGGATCCTAATAAAACCGTAATAAAGTTTGATATAAATGTGTGTTTTTTCTGTTTAATTACAGTTTTTTAAATACGCCCGTTGCCCACGTGCTATAGTGTCGTTACTCAGTAAGAATTTGACGGGGCACTGGCAGTTCTTATCAGTCTGCAGTGGCTCCAACCATGTCTGTCCAAACATAGAACAGAACAGTGTATTCATAATTATCACAGCCACTTTTATTGGGAGTGATCAGTTTGGGTCTTTCATCTGTCTGTAAAAGCAGGTTTTATTGTTCTGTTCATTTCTGCATAACAAGATCAGAAGAAGTAAGGTAAGGTGTAATGTAAGGTTTGGATTTTAGGACGAGTCAAAACCAGTCATGTCAAACAGTGGTATTGTGTTGAGGCAGTCCTCTGTTAGTTAAAACAAAAAGTGGTTTAGAGAGGAAGGAGAAGAACATTTGATTATTTTTGTGTTAAATTAAACCTATGAAAAAAAAAAATCAAGATTGGTGGAAAAAAATAAATCTCTAAACACTGGGCACTATTTGTATTGAATTCTTGTAATACTACATCTCTTCCATTGGGTGGCGCCAAGAAACTTTAGAAATGCACTAAAAGCCTTTTGTACAGTGCACATTTTGGAGGTAATAAAGAGTTCTTTCTTTATTATTAAACATGTTTTTATCTAATCTAAAATTAGTTTAAAAAAATGTGATAAATGATTTTTTAATATAAATTCACACCAACTAAACAAGAAACTATTTACAATCTAAAACTACATTGGAGCAGAAAGTCCTCATCTAGTATTTCAAAAGCTTCCATGGCTCAGGGTTTTTTTCATGAATTCTCCAGAACTCTACTAAACATTTTAATGACGTGTTACTTATTTACATAAACATAAAGGTACATTTTCAGATTGTTCCTTAAATGTAGTTTTGGCTAACAGATGCACCATGCAACCTGAATATAAGCATGTTTTTTCTAGTTTAGATGTATTTGTGACACTAAATAAAGAATAAAAATGTGTGACTTTACTCTTAGCGAGCTTGCACGGTCACAAAACTAACTCTTATTTGGTTGTTTCCGTGGAAAAGCGACTCCTTTAGCTAGATTATGGCATAAAACATTTATCTTTAAGAAGAATGTTCTAAAGAATTAATTTATTCTCCTATTTGCATTGAATTGTGAAGTTGATTTTTCACCTTCAGAAAATTACACAGTGCGTCT
Source organism: Mugilogobius chulae (assembly GCA_038363315.1). NCBI lineage: Eukaryota > Metazoa > Chordata > Actinopteri > Gobiiformes > Gobiidae > Mugilogobius > Mugilogobius chulae. Next base: position 1,471,979 of record CM076414.1, read on the forward strand.
TTATTTAATGTATTAGTGTAAATAGATTGGGAGAAAAAAAAAGACTCCAGGGTGTCTCCACAAATTATCCCAGATCTGAGTTCAATTTTGTAAGCGTTTACCAGGTTTTCCATGACTGTCTCAAACCCTGATGATTTCAGAACAGCAGCTTTTTCATGAAGCTAAATTAAACTGACACAGACCATCCAAACTCAGCCAATCCTGTTTTGTTTCTTAAATCAAATGTAACATTCTTATACAGAGGCTAAAAATAAAATAATAATAGTCTCATTTACTTTCTGACCGAAAATAAACTTGACAAATAAGTGTTTGTCAGAATATTTGTGATGAACTAAATAAATACTGAAACACATCATCACAAAATGGACTATTAGTTTGCCTGGAAGTGGGCCTCCTCCTGTTTCAATGGAAAAGACGCCCCAGAATCTAAAGCAGGGCTGGGCAATTATTTTACCTCAAGGGCCATATTTAAACCCAGATTTGATTTGATTTGATAATAGTGGTGCAAGGCCAGACTGCCAGCATTGGTCTAACAAATCCTCATTATTGCAAACACATTTCTTCAACAAAATATAAAAGACCAGCACAAGTGTGTACAACAAAATTTTGATTTTTCTCTTAAAATTTCAAGTCAAATTTATAAAACCGCTTTTTTTATGGCTTCAACTTTATCCTAAAATTTTTAGCTTTATCTCAAAATGACCATTTTATTAGGGTAATTTTACAAGATAAAGAAACAACAAAATATCATCAGGACTTGCATAAAATGTTATTATGTTCCTTGATCCAAATTACAGTTTTAATCTCGTAAAGCTTCGAGTTTAATGTTGAAAAATATCTTTTTATGGCTTTGACTTTATCATAACATTGTCATAACATTGTAAATTTAATCTCAAATTGTTTATTGTCTTTTATTGTTTCTCAAAACATGCCAGGATTGAAAGAGGTCAGAGTTTGCCCAGGTCTGATCTAAAGATTGAAGTCAAATAATCATTTCAGTCACAAACCCAATCTGATGTTCTAATAAAGCTGTAGAAGTATTCCTAAACGAGAGAAGAGACAAGTGTGTGAACTCACGTCTGTGGCGTAGAGGATGTCCATGATCTTCTTCAGTGTGGGGTCTTGCTCTCCTTGTTCCTGACACAGCAGCTCAATGTTCCTCAGCTTATTAAAGTAAAAGTCTCTCTCCTTCTCCATGTCTAGTATGGGTCGCCTCCAGCTCTTGAACCTGCAGGTCAGAGACAAGCATCCGTCATTCATCTTTAATCATTTACAAGAGAAAACAAAATTAACAAATGAAAAATAGAAGATACGTCTAAAGCTTCTACCTCTAGGGTCGTTCCAATAAAAGATACAGCCAATTGGCAAAACTTGTGATATTGCACATTTTTTCAAGTGTCGGTATTGGAGAGTATCATACCAAAATGGCCATCCGATACCGCCCTGTATTGTCCTAAATGAGGAGCCGTAGATGCAGCAGCAGCAGCAGCCACCGCTTCTTTATAGCGACTTGGGGCTTTTTTTTTCTTGAAACGTGGCTTGTGAATTTTGACAGTTGTGGGTTGAGATTTTTTGGACCACCACTTTGAGGTCATAAACAAATTATTTCATCAATTTTTCCAGATTTGATTCACAAAAATACACCCGCTAATGACAGAAATATGGACTTTTAGCATATGTTCATGTTTTAATGTCCTTCTTAATGATCAACTACTATTTAAAATATATCCAGACCGTTAACACTCATTCTGCTGTGAAGCATATGATTAATATTTGCTTATTTGATTACATTTTTTATTGAGAGTCGGTTGTTTATTTTATATATTAATTTTTATTTTTTTTTATCAAAAGCTTGGTGTAGCATGTATGTTGCTCTAGCTAATGTGCAGTATTGGTAACAGACAGGTAACAATGCCTTAATAACTAAGGGTATGAATTTGGTTAGGCTAGGTCAGAAGTTCGACTCTAGGAGTGGAGGAAGAGACTGAGACGAGGTATTAGATTTTGTTGGTACCACATACTGAGTTGACAAACAAGACAAAACATTGAATATTGACAAAGTATGACTGAGGTGAATGGCCATAAATATTTACAATCCAAGTTCAGAAAAATGTACATTCAATTATCTTGCTACGCAAATTCCATGGTTCCTATGAAAATGCTAAGCGCAAGAGTTCCAATATCCAGAGCGTGGGTTACGCAACAAAGTTCGTGGCTGTAGGTCCTTGAATAAATCCAACGTATGATTGTGAAAGTGTGAGTGCGAGGGCGGGATAGTTCAGTTTGTTGGCCACGAGCAGTGTACGGAACAAATAGTTCAAAAAAGTTCAAGGGCAGCTACAGGAGCCTCCTACCGGCCCAACCAGAGCAGGACAGGTTCCTGAGTCATTAGTCCTGGCTGGAGAAGAGAACTGGTGCAGGCGTGTTGCCTTGGGTTCAGTTAGGCTCAGATCTTTGGCTCGCCATCCGATCTGGTCAATTTCGTAGTTTCTAGCGGACTCGCGCTCTTATTGTTAGTGGTCTGGACCCGATAGTCAGCTGCTGTAGCATTTCACTCCCCTCGCTCTAGCAGCGCATTTAACTTTGGTTTATATAGACTGTGATTGGCAGCGCACAACGCGTCAACAACGGGGGTGATGTAATAGTAAAGTTCACATTACATTTAATACAAAGAGAGGGAGAAACGGCTTTTGAGGCAAGATTTACACCTAGGTTATATTGGTCACTTGTTGCTCTCTGAAAGTCTGGCATTTTAATTGATGCATTTAATTAAGAGCACTTAATGACCCGGAAAATTCATTTGTACAAACAAATTAAATAGTGTGACATTTACTCAAATACTACAAATGGTATACAGTAAAACTGCATGTCTCTGTGTAGCCTAAAGAGGATTTACATAAACGAGAGCACATACAAGTCGCTACAGCTCCATTTATTATGCAATACAAATCCTACTTTTACACACCTTGGTTTGTAGCATGTCCCGCTCATCATCTGCTGCTGCTGGTTTTCTTGATCCAGGAGACACCATTTTGGGGGCTACTTTGGCAACAGGCGGCCTCGCAGGACCTGATACAAAATAGACATCAGATGTATATGGTAAATCAGGATTCCTTTCAGAAAATAAAACTTAAATAACCTAGAAACATGTTGTGTTTATTTTGTTACATAAGAACTAGTAATGCGCGGATCCGCTTTTTTCCTGAGTTCAAATCCAACCCGACACACAAAAATGTACATTTCTGAAGACTTTCTTGTAGATTCTGCATCCCCACTTTCATTGCTTCACACGCATGCTCACTTATTGGCATTTGTTCAGCGGCTGGTGGCTGTTTAGATCGTGTTTGTGTGAACGTTCTTTTACATCAGTGTGCCACAAACAGACTAATACAGACGCTGCATCGCTCTTATCTTTAGACAGCGACTGGGGGTTGTGTCGTGTGAAGGACCTTTAGAAAACTAGACGTCTCTCCAGCTTCCAATAATGAACTTGTGTAGTTCAGGTTTGTATATGACTTGGTATTTACAGGCCACTGTCATAAACACATCGTATCTACACAAATGATGCACAGTGTAAACTAATTCTATGTTTACATGTGCACAGAACATCACATTTTTTTCCTCCTTGTATGTTGCCTTTTTCTAAATAGATTATAGAGACCCTCTTTGCTCAAAAGAGGGTCTGCATAAGTTCTGTGTTTTGGTTTGTTCAACAGGGACAGAACATGCATTACATGTGGCATATAGGACTGATGTTCATATCACTTGAAGTCAAAGCACAGGAGCTTGAACATGGGTTTATAATAATAACAATAATGCATTGGATTTATATAGCGCTTTTCAAGACACCCAAAGACGCTTCACATTATGCATTATTCATTCATCCCACACTAGGTAGTGGTAAGCTACTATTGTAGCCACAGCTGCCCTGAGGCAGACTGACGAAGCGAGGCTGCCATTTTGCGCCATCGGCCCCTCCGACCACCACCAACCATTTATACACACACCAGACTCATACTAGGCAATGTGAGTGAAGTGTCTTGCCTAAGGACACAACAACGAGTTTCTCCTCTGTTGCCCCACTGTGGCACCTGAGGTTCCTCCGCGGTCTCCCATCCGAGTACTGCCCAGGCCCAACCCTGCTTAGCTTCTGAGATCTGACGGGATCAGGCTTTGGCATGCTGGTATGGCCACAGGGTTTAGATCCAACCACCCAAACTCGTCAAACTTCTTTTCATTGTGCTATAATCAGGCTTCGTACAGATTGTATTTTATGATTTTCCATGATATTTCCAGGTTTTCCATGACTGTACGAATCCTGTATCATGGTCAACCTGCAGGTTACGGGCGACCCACACCTTACTAATAAACACGAATGGTTTTTGGACATTTTAAGACTTTTCAAGTCACTGCGGGAGTGGGACAGATGACTGCAGAATGAATGACTTACCTTGATTGATGGCCTTTTTGACAGGCTTGCTCTGTATTGCAGGGGTTGTGGAGGAGACTGGTTCCTGGCCTTGGCGAGCAGCCACTGGGTCGTATTCCGATCCGTCATAATTGGCGTCGAAAAACTTTTTGAACCACTGCACAAACTCAAAGTTGTCCTGGAACTTGCCCTTCACCAGTTTGTCCACTGGGATGTTCTGAAAGAAGAGCAAACTGGTCTGTGTGATGCAATTACAATTATGCAAATATCATAATGTGCAAAAGGGCAGGGTTCCAGAAAACTTTATGGTTTAGTTGGAGGAGCATCAGTGAGCCTAAAAAGGACATTTAGTAATTGCACTGTGCTGTTTTTAAAGGCGCTGTAAAAGCACAAAAATAAGCCAAAGAAAATGGCCACCAAGCTTCTTAATATCTAGGGCTGTTCCACCCCACTCACTGATTCAGTGTCTTTATCTTTCTGTAGGATGACTTATAGATAAGAACAGCAGTTGCTTATGTCATTAAGAAGAGCTGCTCTATCTCACTCTCACAATGCAGATGTGAAGAGTTATGTTGTGCTACATACAGATATGCAATGAAAATGTGTAAAATGCATAAAAAAGATGTTCCCCATTGGATCAACTGAAGGCACGTTCATACAGAGGCGCCAAAATTGTGCCAGATGCTTCTAGTTATATGTATGTTTTTGATGCCATGGACACTCTGAATTCTCTAAAGTCTTTGTATGAGTGTCTGCAGCAGAGACAGCTGTTCTGGGGAAAAATTCTAAAAAATGTTCAGCTGTGTTTGACTCTGAGTCTGAATGCTACAGCAGCAGAGCACTGCAGAAAAGTTTGGTGCCAGAATGCATGCCCACTATAGATTTAACCTAATGCTCTGCAGCCGTGGTATGAACGGGCCTTGAGTTTATTTCCCCACAACTGAACATGCCTCTGTTGTTGCAGACTGTAGAGCCTCCATTACATGGAGAGAAAAAAAATGTATTTCACACACAAATGCATCCAGGATTCCTGCACAGCTTATAGTAGAAAATGTTAGATCTTTAAGATCTTGGATATCAAAAACCACGACCTCTCGCACGCTGAACAAAACATTTTTAAACAAAATAAAACTCACATGCAGGCTAAAGCACCCGTCTATAAGCACTATTTATTGGTTCTTAAATGATTTAAAATTCAGTCAATAGGTTGGTTTCACATTTTAGAATGTACTGTATGTCAGTTAAAAGCCAGGTGGAGGGCAAGAGGCAGCTTTTACTATGAATAACATGTATTTTGCCATTAAATATTTAATAAAATATCAGTGGTGATTTCTGAGCTGACTAGACCCATTAACTTTTTCCATTACAAAAATAAATTCTATTTAAACAATGTTCTTTTTGGCTGACTTCTACCTGATTGAAATAACACTGGCTCATAGAATGCTGTGATGCCACGTAAAACCAACCTATTCTGATGAAAAAACATTTTGTAGAGGTTTGTCCCGATTTAAGTCGGTCATGCCTGGAGAAGCGAGAAGTAAAAGAAGAACAACACCAAATATTCAAAGCCCACTCAGAGATGTACATGGAAAAGCTGACATTTGTAGTGTTGGCTTCACAGTGGGCTTACCTTAAAACTTCCTCACTTGTAAAAGACATGTGCCTTTGGCCAAGTTGAATAAAGTTCTTGGCAAGTTGTGGAGAGCTAATTGCAGCTAATCATGAGCTAACACGTTTTGTGGTGTTTCTCCAGCTGATGCTTTTTACATGATTAGTCTTCGCAACAAATGCAACAGGTCCTAACTTCAAAACATCTTCAAAGTTAGGACCTGAGGACATCACTTTGACAATAAAAAACTCTAAATTTCAGACGTTTTAAGACTGCGCAGGAACCCTGGCATCGTTCACAAGTCTCCAAAGTCCCTCAAGTCTCTCAGATGTATTGAGGTGTAAAGTGCTTACCTTATCAATACCAAACTTTTTAAAAGCAACTTGTAAAAGCTTGAAGTTTTGGATGTATTCATGCTCTAACTTGGCAGAAAACTTGACTTTCTTCAAAGGCACAGAGTTGGGGAACAGCATGTCAAGGAATTGGCAATAGGCAGCACCTAGAAACAGAACACAATGTCAATCATCAACAGAGGTGAGTGAAATCCAACTCACTTTTATGTGTGAAACTAAATTTACAGGCAGGTCTTAGCATCAGCAAAAATCCACAAACATCTAATCTGAAATTAATCTGCTTCGAGTCATCCTTTTCATGTAGATGACAAGAGTTCTCACAAGGCCGTGCAACATTTCTCATCAGCTTAGTTCATTTTCCCGAGCTGACTGGGCATACCTAAGCCAGCCTGTTCAGCACTGACCTTTAACTGTCAAAGGACAAACATTATACTGTCCTTTTTACATGCACTTGTACTATTACTTTGGGGTATAATAATCTAAAACAACAATAAGAGAACATAAAACATTTTCTACAAAATGATAAATGAGTAATGTGTCAATGAGAGGTTGAACTATGGGTAACTCCACACTAAACTGTACAATAATGTTACGAAGGGGTCCATTTTTAAATTGTTGATTTTCATTATATTTTCACCGTGCTTATGGAGGTATGGCCTTAGGCAATCAGAAAAAAAGATAAAAAGATAACTCACTCAGTTTTCAGATTTTGAGAGAGTGTTGAAGTACGGAAAAGACACAACTGTTTGGACGTAACAAGGACACCAAATTGAGCTCTAAACTACATCTTATGAAAATATCTTCATCACAAAATACTGTTAAAATGAATATTTGTTACATTTAATAGCAAAATATGATGTCTCTAAGCAATTTGTTGTGTCATTATTTAGCCCAGTACTTATACTCATGTTACACGAGGAACTACACCTGAGTACATTATCTTTCAAATTGTTTAAAATCAAAAGAAATGTTTTCAAGCAATTTAGACTTGTCAAAATATTAAGTCTGTGCCTGTAAGATCACAAAGAATATCAAATCTGTTTATTTCATCATGCTAATAGAGAATTAAAGCTTATAGTGCAAATGTCTGTTGGACGTAACATGGACACCATACTTGCTCATTGTATCTAGAGCCAATCATTAACGTGATACTATCAGGTAATAATGAATAATAATTGAATTTGAATGAAAGTTCAAGGTGTACTTTCTTGTTTATTGCAAATAGAAAAATCCAATTCAAATATTTCAACTGTATGAATAACAATTATTTCATCTTTCAGAGGGAAGGAAAGAAGAGAAGGAAGGATACCAAAAGTCAAAACATCGGAATCTGTGTCGGAACTGAAAAAAAAAAAAAAAAATGGATCGGTGCATCCCTACTAAATAAGTTCTAGCTTGATTGCTATGAAGCAGCTAATGTAACTCCTTCCTAAGCTTATTATATTTTGTTTCTATAGACTGAAATGTGCTTTCCTCAAGAGTAAATGGGCCACGACCAATTAGCTTTATGGGTCCACAGAAAACCCACTCTGTGGTGATAATGTCTTGGTCTTTCCTTTTAGGCCAATCAAATAGGGATGCACCAGCTTTGTGCAGGAATGTGAATTTATACAAGCCGGAAGGATCTGTAGTCAGGGCGCGTCCCAGGTAAAACTAGCGGGAGAAGTAAACAGCGTCCCTTCATTCTGAATCTTTTTCTGCCTAGAGACTGACACACTTTGTTTCAACCAATCAGAGCTAGCTCAGTGTTTCTTAAACACTTTATCAAAAAGTAGATTCATAAGGACCACCTAATCTACAGACCCGGTTTACCAGACCAGATTTAATACATTGCACAGATTTACTGTATTACTTTTTAATAAACTAATTATGTAGGCCTATAATAAAAATAAATGACAGGTTAAGCTATTTCATTTTATTTCAAAATGTTCTGGACGAGACGTCAAAGTTAATTTTAATAATAATAATAATAATCATGATAATATTTTTAACTAAATATAAAATTCATTTAAGACTGAGAACATTAATGAGATGAGTGGTGCTTAAGTAAATGACAGGAGATCCGTGTTTAAGGCACTTTCTCTCACTTTTGCAGTCAAGTTATTTACTGTGCAAAATTTTCAATAAAGAGTGACCTATACTTAAGAGTTTGATTTTGGTCCGTGTTGCTTGTTTAACTGAAACTTGAGGGCCCTCCCTAAGAGATTTTGGCTAAAATAGGTGTAATTTCCTGCATTCTGGAGTATGCTGAGCCCTTATACGTCTCCTTTAAAATGACCCTGCTCTTCTAGCGCAGAGACGTGACAGGCACAGAGCCTTTACGCAGCAATGACAGAGCAGGACCTCTAAACACACCAACTTGGATCAGGACTTCAGGACTCACCCTTAACATCACTTTTACATGTCCTGTGTCCCGGGACAGTGAATTAAATGTGTCGCCTGTCCCGCGTAAGCTCCGCACGCGCGCCCGATTGAAATGAATGGAATTTTTCAGTGAAGTCAGAAACAATCATAACTCCGTGAAAATAAGGTCTATCTTCGTAAAATAAAAAGTGGATGAAAGCTTGTGAGTAGTAGAGTGTCACTGTGGACTTCAAAACGTTCACAAAGGCCGAGATTCTTATGTTTTGGCTTAATTGGGCGAGGTCAGTTTAGTTACAGGCAGCAGCTTTACGCACGTCTCTCTCTCCGTCTCGGGTGCCTATGATGAGGATCTGGGAAACAGACAGAGGGAGAGAGAGAGACTGGTGCGTTTGAAAAGCGACTTGCGGCAAATTTGAGAATGGCAGGAGCCAAATTCGTCAGCTTGTGATCTTCACTCGTATTAAAAAAAAGGATGGGCGCATGGGCTCTTTACAGTGCTGGGCTCCATGGCTCAAGCCACGTTAAGCCCGTGCGTTACGGAGTAGGTTTGTGGGGCAGGGCCGGGTTCGGGCCAAGACGTAGAGCCGCACGAACACGTTTGCTCCACAGATGATTGACAGCTGCGCCAGAATACAGCGCAAAGCCCCCGCGGTGACAAAACGGGAGTGGATGAAGTCGCCAATACGACGTGAGAAGTGACAGCGCGTGTATGATGTGGAGCGAAGACAAAGAGAGGCAATTGTATTATATGTGCATAAAAGAAAGAAAGCGCGCACTTTATATTACACGGGCAGTGATAAAAGAAGAAAAAATAAAGAGAGAGACGTGCGGTAGAGAACGCGCTTTTGGTTCCGGAGAAACACTGCAATCATGTGAATTTTTTATCAAGACCACCACGCAGATTTTGGACACAAACTTACTGGAGCTATTCTATTTACAATACTGGGCTTTTTGTTTCGTCGTTTCTTCGATTTAAAAAGGTAAGACGTCTCGCCTATATTGGCCTCACGCGTAAACGAAGCGAATGTTATTTTTAAGTGGTTTTCAGCGTGAAATATTAAATAGGCCTAATTACACACGATGAAAACCACATAGCCTATACATGACAACAATGTAGCTAAATTCTCAAAGACTTTTGATTAGAACATCCCGTATGTTCATTCTACAGACTCTAAAATATGTATTCTACAGATTATTTGATTTCTAAGTAAGACGTAACAAGATACAACATAGTGCTTTGTGTCCATTCGACCCCTTTTTGGCGCTTATGTGCGGCAACAACTAGACACACTTCCACTAATTATGCTAAAACAATCGCTGAAAACAAGCTCTTTGGCCGACCTAATGTTTCATAAATATAACAGCAAGATGTTTAAGCAATCGACCGGAAAGCTTGAAAGACGTAACGATTCTTTGGACGTAACAACTGAGGACACAATTAAAAATCATACCTCTTTTGTCATCGAGAGCGCGAAGGCCCGCCACTGCTGTATGTAAATTACCTTGTTGAGGCCAGGCGACATGCTGACGCCGTACTCTGCCGTAAGCTCAAACACACACTTTTTTTCCCCTCTTTGGACGTAACAGCGAAAATTGACACGAAACACTTCCAAAACTTTCAAGGCAGCTGTGGTGGAATGTTCACAATATCCCCGCTTGTTATTTGGAGGATTGATTGCCGGTTGATTGTCGTAGTTTTGTAACATCATAGTGTTTTTGTGCGGACAATATACAAAGCTCCAAACACTAGTTATGGACGTAACTATCACATGACACCATGTGTTACGTCCACAAGGCTTATTTTTGTCTTCAATCACAGAAAAACAGTTTTGTGTCATGGGAAATCTGTTGATTAAAATTAATTATTAACATGTCCCCTCACTGTTAGCCACGTTGCAATCTTCACTGCCCTTTTATAAAGCTGTTCACAAAGCTTCAAAGATGGCATGTCCTGTATGTAACGTTTTAGTGTCCAAAATTTAGCCCTTTTTTTGAACAGATGTGCATTTTTCTTAAAATGTTTTTGACCTGTCATCTCATATTATCTTATGTATATCTACTAAGTACAAACCATTAAAAAATAATAAGTTGCAAATATATTTGTTTCAAAAATGTATTTTATGGCTGCTGGAAGTAAGGTGTGATGCTTTGTACAGTTTAGTGTGGAGTTACCCCTATTCATTTCTTTCAATAAATCAAAGTTAATAATATATTAATATTTCTAATAATAAATTATGACATGTTAGGAAGTTGAGTAGCAACCAGGCAATTTATTAGGGCTGGGACAATATACTGTTTTGTAATATTTTGTGACACAATTTGCTAAACTGTGTCGTAGAGGAGGGCAGCAGAGAAATGAGAAAATAGAAAAGCCATTGTGTATTCTTTATTTTAATGCAGTGCACACAGATTTGTAAAGATGCTTTCAATACCACATTTGTGGTATTCGTGACTCGTCTTTTATCCGGGAACTTAATTAGGCTCGGGATCGTGACATCATACAGCTGTAGAATGTTCAGTTGGTCTAATGTTAAACCAATGGAGATTTTAAATAGCTAAATACCGAAAATAGCGTTTATTAAATCACATTTTGACACTATATAGTGATAGATAAATTTACAAGTACTGACCCAGCAGCTTGTTGGTCGGCTCCATGGCTGTTTTGTTTACACTTTTAAATCATTTTGTCTGATGTATTCCTATGGAAGTTCTGATAAACTGTCAACAAACATGGCAGATTTGCCATTATTTCCATGGTAACCACAGATGCTTCGAGAGCCTAATAAGTACTGCTAGGTGTATCAAAAAGTACCAATATATGTTCCACTATAAGTGCTGGTGGTAAGTGTAACAAAAGATACCACTGTAAGTCCAACCAACTGTTGTTCGATGAATGTGATCGACTGTGTGCTCTTTTATTTTTCAAGCGATGGTCACTACAAACTGAATTGCCCTTCTGGTACGAATAAAGTTTTCTGATTCTACCACTATCTGCTAATGCAAGTACCCCTCCAATTACCACTAAGTACCACTGCTAGTACCACTGTAACTACTTATGCCTCACTGGCACTGGTAGTAAGTGACAAGTAGGACTGGGCAATATCGTGAAAAAAAATGGAATTGTGAGCACACTGTTGTGACAATCTGCTTTTTTTGGTGAAATCGTCAAATGTGATTTTCCATTTCTCTAATTAATTCATCTGTTTGTTAAAATACAGACAATTATTTCCAACCTAATTCTCTCAGGCTCGGAGTTGCCAAGTTTTGGGCGTCCGTTTTGAATAGTCTTGTGAATTTTGTGTTGAGGTCTTTGTGTTGCAGCTTCAAGTTAAGTTCCAGGTGAATTTGAGCAAAATTTTCAGGTTCGATTTACCAAAATATATCTATTAATGAATGAAACATGGATTTTTAGCATAATTTCAAAAGCTGTTATTAGTGTTAGAAATGCCATCGATTATTTGAAAAACTACATTTATGGGCTGAGGTCACTTGTCTAGAGATTTGGTCACCTTTTTTTTCTCCTGAAAATCTGGCAACACTGGTCAGTCTTTGTTCTGCTCTGAGTGAGTGACAGCTGGATTTAACCAATCACAGTAAAATAGGAACCTTCAGACAAAGCAGGCATCGACATGGTTAAGAGTTCCAAGAAGAAGTCAACGTTGAATCCTTTGAGAAACTGTTTCTGAGGTTTAATACTACAATAATGTGTGGACAAACCTGTGCACAGCTGTTCTATCTTGCTCAAGTTCATTTGCAGAGACTGGTTGATCCAATCCAGCATGTCATGGCGGCTCAAGTTTTCACTGGTCACTGAGGTGGAGTACACGTTCACAGCCATCTTCGGTCACCTACACACACAAAGGAGAAGATTTTAAACAACTGTCATTACGATACAGGTTCCCAAGCATTTTAGATTGGGACCTAGAACTGGCCGTTATATCACATTTTTAGATAATATTGTGGATATTGTTTTGAAAATATAATATCTTTTGTTAGTAGTAAAAACATTTCAGGTTTATCTCATAATTGCAGAAGAAAAATAAAAAGCAAAAAGGTATTATCCTAAATATCCACTTTTATACACAGATTAAAACACAAGGAAGATGACGATGAAGATGTTAAAATTGGCTCAATCTGGGTTTGGAACACTATTTTGTTATTGGGAAGCCCGAGCTCTAACCACTCTGCTACCGTGCATCCAACATCAGTGTAATAGGCACAATAATTTAGTGTGACAAAGATGTACGCCTTAGCTTTCTATGAACTGTGTCAGGAATCTCAGGCCTTATTCCATCTATTTCAGTGACTAAAATAAAAATAAATATTTTTGCATTGCCGGATCTTGACTAAAACTTTATTTGGCTTTCAGTTTAGTCATGGCAAGTTAATTAAGATTTAAAAATAGAGGAAAAGAGCTTGACAACTTTAAAAATCATTCGAAGTATGCACATGCAGCGGTCGGATCGAAAGGCCAGAATTGATCAGTTTTGCTTATGCAGCCACTGACTTACACACACACTGTAGTTGTATACTACAAATGAAAGCCACGATAGATGAAAAAACATAGGCAGAGCGGAGGATGCTGCTAGTGCTGCTGCTGCTGTTGCTGCTGAGCGTGTCCAGTCTGTTCTCTGAACTAAAGCGCTCAACATTTCTGACCCTCGGAATATTTATCCAGGATTCATCTAATTTTGTTCACATTCGAGTTTTTAAGAAAAGGGATTACACGTGAGCACACGGGCAGCGCTAGCACGACGCTTCGATAGCTTATAGATACAGTCGGCATCAAAGGCCACGCCCACTAACGGACCACCGAGGGAGAAAGTTAACATGAGGAGTGAATCAGAACAACAGCTTTATCAGTCAGTCACTGCTCAAAAACTACAACAGCAAATGTGGACATGAGGAGATATATTGTGTCTAGGGGTGTAACGATTCACCTAAATATTCGAAGTATCGATACACAGCCCTTACGATCCGCTGCATCGATCGGCGTTCTACTAGTTATCCTCAATCTCAGCCCCACATCGATGCAACTTTGAATCGCTTCGAATCTAAGCCCAAAGAATCGATTTATTTAGATATATGGCGAAACATAAACCATACAGACAAACGGCATTCTTAGTAGTGTGTTTTTCACATAAACGTTTCATTAAATGCGCTTTTAATACGCTGGTTTTCTGCGCTGCGTCATCATCAAGAGCCTGCAGCGCTTGTTTCACATGGAATCTACTCCCGGATGGCAACGCCGCTGTACTGCCCAGCGGAGGAGACAGACAGCTCTGTATTCCAAATCATCCTGCGGTGCCGGTGCACACCCGTGCCCGCGAGAGCGCGGATAGCGGAAGCAACGTTACGAGGGACAAAGTCGCGGAGGGACGCCGAACCGGACCACGGAGGTAACGCTGAGAAATGACTCGAGCTTGAAAGGAACCAGACGAGCTGCAAACACGCACCCAGAGCTGCAACGCCACACTTATGTTTATATAAAACAGACCCACGCATTTGTGTAGGCTTTTAGCTTTTAAACGTCAACGTGCTTTGGGTCAAACTCTGCAGATGTTTGTGGATTTAACATTTAATGATAAGTCACAAAGATACAATAAGTTCACAGACTCCCATCTCATTACATCTGTGTGAAAATATTCAATCAGATGGTGAAATGTGGGTCACTTATTTTATTATGATACAAAACTTGTGTATAAAGGGGAAAAGTTGCAGTTTTTTATGTGCAATGAAAAATAAGTGTGTTATTAAACTGAATATAAATTTATTACCCTTATAGGCCTACTTACCCTATAATTTTATTATTTGTCATTAAGTTTTAGATTTAATGCAAAATCTTGGTAATGATTTTATGCCGTAAGTTATCAAACTGAATAGAAATATCGTTTTAAAACAGCTGTATCGTTCCGAATCGTATCGTTCCCAAATACCCAAAATCGTTTTGTAATTGTATCTCTAGGCTTCATATCGATATGTATCGTATCGTTCTAAAAACGTATCGTTACACCCCTAATTGTGTCAAATACAGACACGAAGACATGGAGATAATTAAAGTGATCCAACATTCCAAGTAGGGCTGCACGATATTGAAAATTTCTGCGATATGCGATATGGGCTCTGAGATTGCGATATTCGATATTTTTGCGATATTTATTTTTCAATTAAGAATGTCTCTGTACATTAATTTAAAGTCGTTATTGCACTATTAAAATGATGTGTGTATAAACCGCACACGTTCTGTGGATTAGTAATTGCTTAATCATTTTATTAACTTATTTTTATTGAGGCGCGGTCATGTTTTAGGACGATTTTTTCCACGGCTTAGTTGCTGGTTGCTCTGAAATCTGGCAACCGCAGTCGGTACCCCTACACACGTTATGCCTGACAGGTCACAGCTTTATCACAACTAGTTTTTGTGCCTTTTCAGTCTTGTTTTAAACCAACACAAATCACAAGAGTTGTCCTTAAGAGGAGACGAGAACGGAGTCAAACCACTCGGCGCTAAAAACGGATGAATAATGCATAAAAATGTAACAAATTATCGCACATCCTTGCGATATGGATATTGCACGTGTCAATATTGCGATATCGATATTTTTTCGATATATTGTGCAACCCTAATTCCAAGTATGTAAATATATCTAGCAATGCTAAAGGTAGCTGCGAGCTAAATGCTAACGTAATGCTAGCGCCGCCTGGCGTCTTTCAGTATCTTTTTTAACTTTCTGTGTACTTCTCTGACATAACATCTCAGTAACCTCCATTTAAACTTGGTTGTAACTCGACTTGACTTAGTTGTTCTAAAAATACATTTAATTTGCCAGAAAACGTCTTAAAAGAGGTAAACAGTTTAGCTTCCCATTCTTTATTATGGTGAGACAGGAGATGTTTTCCCCCTTAGCAGGCCACGCCCCCAACAATGACCCGTTGCCGACTGTATCTATATCAAAATTTTTTTTACATGTTCTCAAACTGCTTTATGCGACTCGTTGGAGAAGCAGCTTTGTTGCTAAATGCGCTAAAACCTTTTCTACCCCAACTCCACACCGTGTCCACACAGAAGACAGAGACCTGTGGACTTTATGTTCTCATTAAGTTTGTCTAAGAGCTAAAAGCTGCTAACCACGGTGCTAACACTGCTGCTGATGTGCTGCTGCTGCTGTATTCCCTCTGTTTTAACCTGTCACTGTCACACAAGCACAAATAAAAACTCTCTATAGGCTGATGACAAGCACAAACGACATGTTTTATCCACTTTAGAGCCAGTTCAGTAGATAGATATTGACAAATTTTATTCAAAGACTTAATTAGGTAGGCTATAAAACTGTTTCAGAAGTGCCAAACTAAAATGAGGAAAAAAGTGTAGCCTAACTAGTAATTTTAGTGTTGCATAATATATGGAGACAACAATAAATGGAATTACACAAATTACGTTAGCCTACATACTTTAATAGGTCAATATATATATTTTTAATCATTATTTAACCTATTGTATTTCAGTTTGGGGTTTGGGACAGTTTCGGGACGTCCCCAAAAAAGTTAGTCTGGAGCCCTGGGTGAACTACGCAACTTTTTGGCCAAAATAAACTTTAATAAATGCATATTTTTGTCACTTAGATGCTTTTAGTGCACTAAATATTTCATTAAAATCTGCGTTTTTGAGCAGCCTTGCATGGCCACATAAAAGTCTATTATTTGGTTTGGAGGGCCCGAATACGTCTGTTTCTGCTTAAAAAAGTTGTTCCTGAAGCTGATTTATTTCATTTTATGGCATAAATGTATTCATCTCTATTCAGAGAGTCCCAAAGTATAGTTTTAACATTCTAATTCTACTGAATCGTGCAGATGACTTTTCAACTCTAGAAAGTTACACAATGCACCTTTAAATAAAAAAAAAAAGCTTGATTTTACATTTTCATGACTTTTCCCAAATCATGCAGTTCAGCTGGGCACTTTTCTCATCTGTGTGTAAGGATCTGAAGCAGAGCCACCATCATGTGACAGGTGAAACCACAATAACACAATTATCATAAGTGCGGCTTCGATTTCCTGTGCATCACCCAGTCGCCTGTGCTCAGGTCACTCCAGGCTCACACACTCAGTCCTACACTTCACTGGAACGAGAGCAGTTTTAAGACAGCCCACTGTCAGACTTTGTACAGCCAAAAAGTCAACAGTAGTATCTATATGAATTAAAAAAAAAAAAAACAAGACAGTCATGTGTTGTTGCATCATGAGAGATGTGAATCTAGGGCTAGGGCTATAGAAAATAAACAGTACAGTTTATGTATATTGCTCCATTTCTCATTTGTTATTTTAGTTATATTATTTTTAGCCGGGCCAACATGTAGACAGAAAACGCAATTTTTTTTTTGTGCTTCGCAAAGTTTAAACTCTAAGTTTGGTGTCCACTGTTGAGCCACTGAAAGTCATGACAGAACTGAAAACAAGGTTGAATTTAAATTACAGTCGTCATGTAATAGCTAATTGTAAGAATGAGGAAAACATACAAGAGTAAATAGATGACATATTAACAAGAGTCCTTGAAAAATCAGAGCATTTTCATTATAGTCTTTTCCTTTTATGGAAACCAAAACGCAGACAACACGCAGGGTTGTATTCTTTTTTAGTCCAATAATCGGTCAATAGCGTCTCAGTCAACCTACGTTTGCATTAGTCGCTTAAATTGTTAATTAATGGATAAATTAGTACATACTTTAAAATGATTTTTAAAGAAGAACAAAAACAAATGAAATGCCTGAAGATTTTGTAAGCAAACAGAAACAACCTAACGCATTACTTATGTAAATATTTTTGCATAAACTTCTCTGCAGTCTTTTTGAGAGCTTTTAGTTGACTAATCAATTGACAGGACGTCTATTTAGTCAACCAAAAGTTTCTTTGGTCGAACACAAACCTAAACACATATAAAAGCTGGTCAGTCAGTAATGTGTGTGTGTGTGTGTATTGTATTTTACATGTTTCACGGGGACCATTTGTTCCTATCTCTTTCTTGATAGGTCTCTAGTTCACCAGGAGTCAAACATGCTGTGTCTGTGATGACATCACACTCAACAGCCTCATGAGGAAACAGAGGATGACACAATCACATTCTTCTCACAATCTGAAAGTCATTGTTGTTGAGTCTTGTTTTTGTTGTAATTACAAACAAACATAAACTACACAATTCTTTAAACTGTCGAACTCTTTGAATACATTTGATTGGGACTTCAACTAATTATTTTGAAAGTCAAAGTCAGCTTTTCATTTTTGGAATAGAGGAACATCTTTGTTGATCTGTTTCATTGTTTAGTAATAATGAGTAATAATAAAGAGTATTAGTTTGTCCATTCATTTGTGTATTTTTTTTATTATTCTTTAAAAAAAACAGCAACTACCATCTTAATTTTTTTCATATATATTTTAGGCCAAGTATATGTAGAGCAAAATAACAACTAACTAGCTTGTTTTTGACTAGTCAAAGTTATTCTGATTATTTGTTACAGTGCTAAAACTAAAGCATACTTAAGTTTGTTGTATATAGAAGTAGTGTTAGTTAATATCTGAAGAAGGATTTTATTGCAAAGTACGTAGAGGTGATAATAACTAAGTGACATAAGCGAAGAAGAACTAAATTATTGGCTAAAGATACGCAATTTCTAGTTCCCTCATTGCAAAACACAAATAGTCTTAAATAGAAACATATTTCTTGTTCAAAACTTCAGAAGCCTGAAAGTTCACCTTACAATGTCAATATAACAAGCAACAGAATTAATAAAAACGTTTATTTGTGGGAGTCTTATTATGTTTCAGTGAGAATTAAAGTTGCAGGACAATACAAGATTACTCAGACCTGAAACAATCCAAATAAAACTATGTGTAAGCCAATGATAAAAGAAAATTGTTATAACATGCGTAAAAACGCAATAATAGGCTCCCTTTAATGACAGTAGGCTTCTTGTCAATTCCTGTTTTAGGACATAATGCGCGACCAAAAACAGAAAACCACAAGGCCCAACCTATTCTGCATTTAGGTCATTTCAAACAGGTCTTTAAACAGATCATGTTTATCTAACATAGGGCCTAAAATCCCAAATGAGTCACTGTTGCGGTCCTCTTTGTAATCCGTTAGTCTCACGGGGAATGCACACTCTCCCGCCCTGAACTCCAAACACTCGCTCAAGTTAGCTCAAGTTAGCACGTTAGCTCCCGTGGCCTAAAACTTTCAAAAGACGTTAGGTGTAGTCAAGATTGAGTACATTCGGTTCGTACGCAGCTTGTGGTCAAGAGCCACAACTGGCAGCCTTGTTTTATTCATAATATCCGTATTTGTGGATGATACGTTACTTTAAAGTGAGCTAAAATGAGCGCCTAACGGGACAATGCTAAGCTAGCTAACCGCCACCACTTCCCATGCCGGTACAGAAGTAGGTTAGTGCTGTTAACTTACCTGAAATACGTTGGATCGCGCGACTGGAGGTTGGCTTCGGTGTCTTGTTTTATAGCTTTTCAAGTGTTCAACAAAAGGCCACTAATCGCTGTCCGGTGATTTAGTTACTTCTGCTTTTTCTGCGTCTGTTCTTCTCTTGTTCACTTCACGATCAGTCACCCGGCAGCGGAAGGAGCGGTACGTAAACGCCGTCAGAGATAAAGAGCGTAACGTCACGACGTGATGACAGCGGCGCTATGGCCATAAATAGAAAGCAATTTATATTTTATTATTTTTAGTTGATTACACTGTATTTTTATATGATTGTGATAATTCTATTTTAAATAAATAAATAATAAATTAATAGTTGAATAGTCAAACATTTATTGCAACTCATTTTACGTTGTGAAATATATATATATATATATTATATATATATATATATACATATATATATATATATATTTTATGCCAAACTGTTAATTTATGCCTAAAAATGTAGCCATTTCTTTTATTTTACTCTTCCTTTACTACAATGTTCCAACACTAACCTTTCTATATTGTGTAATAACTAAATTTAGAACGAAAATAATAATGAATCAAAAAACAGACTCTCACCACTCTAAACAACACTGCCATTAGAGATTTAGCTAACAGAACGAAAACACATTACATGCTAATTTGAAAAAGGCACATGCAGAATTGAGATGATTTTTTATTTCACATTATTATGCTCACAAACACTTTTTCTTCTTACAAAACACATTATACAAGTAGGATTTGATTAGAAAGTCTCATACTGTCCAACAGAATCTGTGCATTCCTCCATATGAGCATTGAATTAAGAAATTGTGACTAATTATCTACACATTTCCTAAGTCATTTACAAAAAATAGTATGAAAGTAAATAGAATGTGAGAAAAAAAATACATATTGTAACACCATTTTTTGTAACAAAGATTAAATGTGTTTTTTTTGAGCAATGCACATTTGTGGTCTTAGGTTTCTCAAAGTTAAAGTGGCACAATTATTTACAAAACAATAAAATCACATTTTCCCTGAGATTAATCTATGGTGATTGAAAATATAAAATTAAACTAACTTCCAGTTAGAACAGGGAGTTACTTAAAGGTGACTTTTTTAGTTGGAAATTAGTCAACTTTGTGCTTTCCAGTAAAATGTTTGTAGTAAATGCAGCACTTTGTGAAAAAATTTGACCTCTGAGTACTGTCTGATCTGAATAATAAAGAATTTTAGTTCTTATCAGGAGCTGAATGCTGCGCTCTGATTGGCTGAGCTTGTGGCGGTCACTTCAGTTTCACTTTGTTGTTTGTAAAAAAGAAGTTTATAAGCCATAAATGCAACTAAAAAGAATACATGTCACTATTAACCAGTGTCGAAGGATTTATGAGAGAAAGTTGTCAGATTTAAAACCTAAATTGTGTTTGCAGTTTAAAAATCAACTACTCCACCTTTAATCGGCAGACATAATGACAGATACATAAAAACAAATCGGTCTCAAACCAAACCAACATGTTTGACATGACTCAAAAGTTTCTATTGTTATTGGTGTTAAAGGTCATTTGTCATTAATCAGACTTGAAAAAATAAAATATCTTAAGTTGGTATTACCGTAATGTTTGCAATATTGATGCAGTTATATAAGCGCACCAAGGTCATTATTCAGACTTAGAAATACAAAAATATCTCTAAATTGGTATTACCGTAATGTTTGCTATATTGAGTACACCTGAAAATAAGCTGCACAAACAAAATTTTAAAAATATATATGTACATATATAGGCTGCAATTATGATACGTTTTTTAAGATTGTTATTTTTCCTCATTGTCTTCAGAGTTCAAATCTTGTTAAAAAAAACTAGCAGCTTATAATGCGAAAATGACAGTAATAAAACAATTTTACAAGACCTTTAAACACCCCATTAAAAACACAAGTCGTACTGGTAAAATGCATTCACGGTGTGTAATGCAAATAAATACTGGCGAATGGTTGTGTGACATCATTTGGTACTTGCTGGTTGATGACTGGTAGCAGCTTGAAAAAAAAAACAAAAAAAACTCCACACACACATATACAAAGGATTCAGATCTGTTCCGTTGACAATACAAGTGTCTTTAGTGGCTCCAGTGGAAGGGTACTGGAGAGGAGCATATGTCGCTACTTGCTAGGGCCATGACTGCATAGAAGACAAAGTGCCCAGTGTGAGTCAGTAGCAGCCAGTCCGTCCCTTCTCTGCTAACAGTAGCGACTACACATTCTTGCAGTAAACTCTTATGATCGTCATAGAAAGCTACAATTGTTTAAAGCTGCATATGCAATGGTCAAAAGCAGAAAAACAAGGACAAAAAAATTCTCTGCAAAGATAATAATTTCATCTGTGGAGTATCTGGGGCTAAATCTCAACATACTTATTATGAATTATTAAGTTATTGCCCTGAATAATTTGGGCAGTTAAAGGTGCATTAGTCCAACCGCAACAAACAGCCTCCCACAGTTAACCAGAATCCATTCAGTACGTAAAGCCTGTTCTGTCTCTCAGCGCTGTTCTTGCACTAAAAACAGTAGTGCGGGTCATTGCTTTATTTCACTGGGAAGGTTACAGAGCAGCAGCACGGCGGCTCAGACCCTGGTCCAGACTCCAGAGTCACCAGACCAGAGTCAAAATGACAGCGAGCTGCTGTATGATCACTTGTATGTGTGCATATAGCGCAAAAAAGCGAGAGAAGAGTGTGAAGTCTGAATAAATGCGCGCACTCGGACATTAAGAGAAGCCTGAAAATCCTCCTCCGCCAAATAAGTTCATATAAGCACCTTTAAGATTTCATGTTTTAAATACAAAATGTTTCATAGCATGGTTTAAAAAAAATCCATGCAGTCTGTTATGATAAAAAAAATAGTTTTGGTCGTGTCATCATCTAAGCTGGGAGGATCTCTGGAGTGGCTGGGGACTGTGGGGAGGAGGAGGAGCTAGAGGTGGAGGCGCTGGATGTGACCGTGTTGGATGTGACTGCGCTGGATTGACCGGCGCTGGATGTGGCAGTGCTGGATGTGACCGCGCTGGACGTGGCCGCTGGAGACAGTTCTTCACAAGCGAAATAGTCCTTGAGCGGAGCAAAGAGGTGACGGATGACGGGCACGCTCCAGGCCTTCCCCAGGACCTTCTGCCTCTGCTGACGGTTCATGTTCCTCACATCTGTGTAGTGTTTTGGGAAGCCGAAGATCCTGGCAAGAAACGAGAGGAGATGCTTAACATTTAACATGTAAACATTTAACTGGAACATGAATCTAATTGTTCTTTACAGTAAAAAGCATGTTTAAAGACATTCTTATAAGTATATTTATGAAATTATTATGTTGTTGTCTGTTAGGTTTTGTTGTTGCAAGACTGGAAATGCCCCATTGGGGACAAATAAAAGATATTTTATCTCATAAAACAGCTGTAATCAAATTTGGTGTGCACATGTCCAAGGGCTGTGTGAATAGAACATAGTATATGCAGGTAATTCAATTTCAATAAGATGATTATCAATTTCAATGCGGGTCATCGTTTACTGGACCTTAGAAGAACTTTAAATGTATTTCACGTTTATTTATCACTACTTCCTCATGGTTTACTATGAAAAAACAGTATTAGGCCACTTAACTCAAACAACAAATGCTGCTCAAGATTAACAACATTAAGTATGCTCAAAGCACTGTTCAGATTTCTTTGACTAATGGTTGTTCACAAAGTGCATTGCTTTATTATCTTTTCTCAGTCAGTCAATTTGTGTGAAATACTACTTACTTTACTGTACATTTTAACAGTGTGATAAGATATGTTTATGCACAACCTTAGTACTCTCACTTAGCAAACTATGATTTGAATAATTGTTATTTGAGTAGTGAGTTAACACAATCATTTATACAAGAGGGTAAGAATGTTACTTATTTCTGCTACATGATACAACATGTTACATGTTTTATCTTGTTAAAGTTGCAACAATGTTAAATTTAAGGCTGGCTGTATTACCCAATAGCTCAAGTGCAACAAGTGTCTTGTGCTGGGAACATGATGGAATACCCATCCCTATGCTCGAGGATATGCACACTAATGCATAGATTTTGCTTTCAATGATGTGTTGTTCTTTTTTTTTTTTTTTACAATGTTTTAAAATATGTTGAAAAGCAAAATAGCTTAGAATTTCATATTTCTAAACCTGCAGATTTCAGAATACAAAGCAGCTCAGCAGACTCAATCTTAATGCTTTAACCAGTCGTTTGTGTGTTTGTTTGTTTTGCTGTGTAATGTAAAGATCTTGACCACTCACTTCTCTATCTCTGTTATCCACAGGGTGTCCTCCATGCCGTTCTGAACAACAGGAAGTGTGGCCACATTTTACCCTGCTTCAGGGAGTTAGAATTGGTGGTGATTGTTCTCACTTTCACCATCTGAAAAGATGATCAAAAACATAACATTTCAGAAATCCAAATACGACAAGAGTGGCGTGATTTAAAACATATTAGATTGACTTTTAATCATTGAATAATAAAACTTAGAAAACATCACAAACTTTGGCGACACGTCCAATCTCCAAACACTCCTGAAGGTTCAGTTTGTCTGTCTGGGAGGCTGTTATGGGCCTACGAGAAAAAAAATTACCATGAGATAAAATACAGAAAATCACAAGTATATTAAGGATAGAGAGAAAAAAACAGATGATTCTTAAACTGCACATAAGTAACGTTTTGTCCTGGTCTTTATAAGTCTCCGTGATGATGGTTGCATATGTATTTTGGGTCATTTGAAGCATGTCACCGGCAGAAACTACGGCAACTGCAATCTTCCTCCATCTAACCTTTCCCAACACATTCCCGACCCAAATTTCTGTCCCTGGCTCTTGAATTGTATTTTTTTTTAGCAGTGTAAAATGTGTTTGTGTGCTGTTGCTGCTTTATTTCAATCTTAAAGTTGCACAAAAATAATTAACATTCCATAAATAAATGTTAAGTTTCAAATCGGTTGGCTAGTTTAATTACTCAAAAGAGCTGTAGGGGAACACTACTGCTGAAGTTTCTTAGTTGTGCAAACCAAAAATAAACTTGAAACAAAAAAGCATGTAATTTAGACATCTTTGTTGCACTAAATAAGTAATAAAGATAAGGGTTTTACAGTGAGGTTCCCTGGCCGCGTAAGGCATTTTCGCACATGAAAGTACCAAGACATAAGTCCCCATGTTCCTTTAGCCCCTGTTTAGTCAAAGGAACCTCCCTGTCCCCATGTCTGTGTTCACACAGCAACAATTTGTGAAAGTGGGGTTAAATAGCTTTAACGTTAGCATCTGTATATTCTGGCACATTGAAATAGGTCATTATAGGCCTTAGGAAAACAAAAGTTAGGTACTACTTTATAATAACTACACCTTAATTGGCCTTAGTAAACCATGAATAAAACCTTAATTATTCATTAACAAATGGTGAATTAATGAATGAAAAAGTTTATTAATGCTTAGTAACTAATAAACTAAGGACCTAAGGTCAGGATTTAGGGTTAGGGGACAGGATTCGGAGTAATTAAGTAGTTACTAAGCATTAATAAACTTTTTAATCTATTAATGAATCATTTGTTCATGATAAATTAAGTCTTTATTAAGGTGTTATTAATGATTTATTAGTCTAATTTTTGTAGTTATTGTAAAGTGTTACCCAAAAGTTATTTTTTCTCTTACATTAAAAAAAAAAAAAAATCACTGAAATTAATACAAAATAAAACGCAATTAATCAGTGTTATTCCTAAAAAAAAGGTACTTATACAAATGTAAACGTACATTTTTGGAGTTTGAGCTTTTGCCTTCAGGAAGTTTATCTTATTGTCAGAAGATATAAAACATGTTTCCAAACAAAGTAAGCATTGTAAATGTGCTAGTGTCGCCAAAAGGTTCCTGGTCTGACTGGAAAGTACCTGCACCAGAGTAGGACCTGAAGACGTCCCTAAAGTGTGTCCTCCTCAGTCTAAAGTTTCTGCTTTGTATGAACACGCCTAAAATGGGGACTGGAACTACAAGAGTATAGGAACTCAAACAAGTTCCTACAATGGACTATTTTTATACCTGAAGGAGGGTCTGTTCTGGTATGGTTTCTAGGAGCTGTTCATTTTGCAGTTTTTTTCTCCACATTATGACATATAATATATAATCACCGCAATCAGAATGTCCAAAAGTATAGTTTTAGCTTACTATTTCTACTGAATTGTGTTACTGTCTTTTCACCTCCACAAAGTTACACACAACTTTAGAAAGCATTTGAAATGTTTTTTTTCCTCACACTA
>CM076414.1:1499357-1639689 GCA_038363315.1 Mugilogobius chulae
TTGTTCGTGCTCTCTTGGTGTGCGTATGGAGTCTCAGCTCTTGTTTTGTTTGTATTTATGATTTTGTGGAAATAAAAGCATTTAAATGATTCAAATCGTTTTTATTTTCTCTCTTGCTGGTCAAAAATCTCAATCCAAACCGCAACTCTCTTTTCCTCTCTCGCGCCATCACACACATATCAGAGCCAAAGTTATCAACACGTCTTTCGAACATCAATTCCTCTCATCACTCCCTCCTCTCTCTCTTTCTCATTCTCTCTCTCCTCCCTCTCTCCCTCTCAACGCGACGTCCGCTTCTCAAAAACTATACTCCGGCAGTACGACCGCCAGCACAGCCCTCCGTCTGGCAAGACATCCGACTTTGCCGTCCTCCCGCGAAGGAAAGAACCAGACGTAAGAGAACTTGTATTCGTAACGTTGCAAACCTTGGAAATGGAGTCTGCGTCGGACGTTTGTTGCCACTAGTCGAGAGCGGATTTTTGAATTGCGTCGGACAGTCTTCGCTTGAGAAGAGATCTTGAGGTGTGTGTAAAAAAAAAAAAAAAAAAAAACACGGAAAACAAAAAAAGGGGATGTGGGGATTAAAATTCCTCTTGCTCTTCCTGTTCATCAGCTCCTGGTATGACGAAGCCTCCTGGGAAGACAAGATCAAACGTAATGTTAAGATATAGCATAACAAACAGGAATATTTATGGTAGAGTGGCATCATTGTTTTAATATTTATTATGCTACAGTTTTTACATGACGAGAATGAATAAAAAGGTGCTGTCGTAAAACATGAAATCCTCCATTAAACTCCTCACTTGGGCTGGTGTAAGAGACAAAAATGAAGATCTAGATTATTTTTTTGGCATATCCTGATAATATATTGATGATATTATGTCAGCCCAACAGAAATGTGTTGAAATTTCGTAGTTAAAATATTTGTTTAAAGGGACCTATTACGTAAATCACTTTTCTAAGTTTTTAACCATGTTATAATGGCCTTCCTTCATCAATTGATTCCTGCATGTTGGGGTAATCTTGTATTGTTCTTCTGCTGCAGCTCAAGTGCTCAGAAATCCCCGTTCTCTCCTACCACCTATCCCCTCCCACTTGTCTGTATTTACTTGTTATATCTCAAAAGATTAATACTCAAAGTGAAGCATGTGTGGTTCAATACTGTCCAATAGTCAATTTCCAACAATAAAAAATAGTTTTTAAAAATCTGTTGCTTTTTACAGTTAAATTTTAAAAATGAAGAGGCGGGGCTTATCAGTTCTGCAGTTTTGAACAGGAAGTCAGTAGAGCTGTTCCGTTTTTTAAGTTGTTTTAGATCAACTTTGTGTTTTACAATAGACAAAAGGTGAATTCGATCTGTATATGTTCTACGTTTCTTACTGAATGTAAAAAAAAACAAAAACACAATAGGTCCCCTTTAAAAGCATGTGCTGATCCTTCTTCAGTTGTGAGTCGCTACGCGTGGGAAGCACAAAAAAGATTGTAAAAAAAAAAAAAAAAGATACTAATGGATTTTTAACAGTAATGGGCTCTGCACAGAGTGGACACAGCACTCTTAGAACTGATTACAGTCTTATTCTTTTCACTGATCGGCTGCTTTGACTGTTTGCTGTAAACGGATTGGATCATGTTTCGCCAGACTGTGCCATTAGTCATATTGTGAACAGCATGTGCAATGATTAATCCAGTGGTCCTCAATTTGTGGTCAGGCTCCAAATTGTATTCAATTACATACGGTTTAGATACAGTAGATAAGTACATGTTATTGCATAAAAAACATTTTTATGTTACATTTCATGTATGAAAAGCGCTGAAAGACTCGTACACATTGTATTTTATAATTTTCCAAACAATTTTGTCAACGTTTCCAGACTTATTCATCCATACGTTAACTAACTATACATTAACTCATTAAGACTTCAATTAATTTGTAGATTTCTAAATATACCATACACCTGAAATGTTTTAAACGTGACTCAGTTACATATAGCCACATTTTAGTTGTCCTAAAAAACAGAGTGGACTGTGTCAAAGCAAATTATCCAAGTTGTTATATAACCCAGAGTATTGTTCAGGTCTTCAAACTCACTTTCTTCTCATAGAATTGACTAGATTATCAAAAATGTTAATAAAGATATATATAGCTTAGAGGATCCTAAATAAAACCGTAATAAAGTTTGATATAAATGTGTGTTTTTTCTGTTTAATTAAGTTTTTTAAATACGCCCGTTGCCCACGTGCTATAGTGTCGTTACTCAGTAAGAATTTGACGGGGCACTGGCAGTTCTTATCAGTCTGCAGTGGCTCCAACCATGTCTGTCCAAACATAGAACAGAACAGTGTATTCATAATTATCACAGCCACTTTTATTGGGAGTGATCAGTTTGGGTCTTTCATCTGTCTGTAAAAGCAGGTTTTATGGTTTTATTGTTCTGTTCATTTCTGCATAACAAGATCAGAAGAAGTAAGGTAAGGTGTAATGTAAGGTTTGGATTTTAGGACGAGTCAAAACCAGTCATGTCAAACAGTGGTATTTTGTTGAGGCAGTCCTCTGTTAGTTAAAACAAAAAGTGGTTTAGAGAGGAAGGAGAAGAACATTTGATTATTTTTGTGTTAAATTAAACCTATGAAAAAAAAAAATCAAGATTGGTGGAAAAAAATAAATCTCTAAACACTGGGCACTATTTGTATGATTTTGAATTCTTGTAATACTACATCTCTTCCATTGGGTGGCGCCAAGAAACTTTAGAAATGCACTAAAAGCCTTTTTGTACAGTGCACATTTTGGAGGTAATAAAGAGTTCTTTCTTTATTATTAAACATGTTTTTATCTAATCTAAAATGAGTTTAAAAAAATGTGATAAATGATTTTTTAATATAAATTCACACCAACTAAACAAGAAACTATTTACAATCTAAAACTACATTGGAGGCAGAAAGTCTCATCTAGTATTTCAAAAGCTTCCATGGCTCAGGGTTCAGGTTTTTTTCATGAATTCTCCAGAACTATTCTAAACATTTTAATGACGTTGTGTTACTTATTCACATAAACATAAAGGTATATTTTCAGATTGTTCCTTAAATGTAGTTTTGGCTAACAGATGCACCGTGCAAACCTGAATATAAGCATGTTTTTCTAGTTTAGATGTATTTGTGACACTAAATAAAGAATAAGAATGTGTGACTTTACTCTTAGCGAGCTCGCACGGTCACAAAATTAACTCTTATTTGGTTGTTTCCGTGGAAAAGCGACTCCTTTAGCTAGATTATGGCATAAAACATTTATCTTTAAGAAGAATGTTCTAAAGAATTAATTTATTCTCCTATTTGCATTGAATTGTGAAGTTGATTTTTCACCTTCAGAAAATTACACAGTGCGTCTTTATTTAATGTATTAGTGTAAATAGATTGGGAGAAAAAAAAGACTCCAGGGTGTCTCCACAAGTTATCCCAGATCTGAGTTCAATTTTGTAAGCGTTTACCAGGTTTTCCATGACTGTCTCAAACCCTGATGATTTCAGAACAGCAGCTTTTTCATGAAGCTAAATTAAACTGACACAGACCATCAAAACTCAGCCAACCTGTTTTGTTTCTTAAATCAAATGTAACATTCTTATACAGAAGGTAAAAATAAAATAAAAGTTCTCATTTACTTTTTGACCGAAAATAAACTTGACAAAATAAGTGTTTGTCAGAATATTTGTGATGAACTAAATAAATACTAAAACACATCATCACAAAATGGACTATTAGTTTGCCTGGAAGTGGACCTCCTCCTGTTTCAATGGAAAAGACGCCCCAGAATCTAAAGCAGGGCTGGGCTGCAATTATTTTACCTCAAGGGCCATATTTAAACCCAGATTTGATTTGATTTGATAATAGTGGTGCAAGGCCAGACTGCCAGCATTGGTCTAACAAATCCTCATTATTGCAAACACATTTCTTCAACAAAATATAAAAGACCAGCACAAGTGTGTACAACAAAATTTTGATTTTTCTCTTAAAATTTCAAGTCAAATTTATAAAACCGCTTTTTTTATGGCTTCAACTTTATCCTAAAATTTTTAGCTTTATCTCAAAATGAACATTTTATTAGGGTAATTTTACAAGATAAAAAAAACAACAAAATATCATCAGGACTTGCATAAAATGTTATTATGTTCCTTGATCCAAATTACAGTTTTAATCTCGTAAAGCTTCGAGTTTAATGTTGAAAAATAGCTTTTTATGGCTTTGACTTTATCATAACATTGTCATAACATTGTAAATTTAATCTCAAATTGTTTATTGTCTTTTATTGTTTCTCAAAAAACATGCCAGGATTGAAAGAGGTCAGAGTTTGCCCAGGTCTGATCTAAAGATTGAAGTCAAATAATCATTTCAGTCACAAAACCCAATCTGATGTTCTAAATAAAGCAGTAGAAGTATTCCTAAACGAGAGAAGAGACAAGTGTGTGAACTCACGTCTGTGGCGTAGAGGATGTCCATGATCTTCTTCAGTGTGGGGTCTTGCTCTCCTTGTTCCTGACACAGCAGCTCAATGTTCCTCAGCTTATTAAAGTAAAAGTCTCTCTCCTTCTCCATGTCTAGTATGGTCGCCTCCAGCTCTTGAACCTGCAGGTCAGAGACAAGCAACCGTCATTCATCTTTAATCACTTACAAGAGAAAACAAAATTAACAAAGAAAAATAGAAGATACGTCTAAAGCTTCTACCTCTAGGGTCGTTCCAATAAAAGATACAGCCAATTGGCAAAACTTGTAATATTGCACATTTTTTCAAGTGTCGGTATTGGAGAGTACCGCCCTGACAATACCGCCCTGTATTGTCCTAAATGAGGAGCCGTAGATTCAGCAGCCACCGCCGCCACTTCTTTATAGCGACTTTTCTTAAAACGTGGCTTGTGAGTTCTGACAGTTGAGGGTTGAGATTTTTTTTGGACCTGCTCATGAGCACCACTTTGAGGTCATAAACGAAATTATTTCATTTGATTTATGAAAATACACCCGCCAATGACAGAAATATGGACTTTTAGCAATGTTCATGTTTTAATGTCCTTCTTAATGAACAAATATTATTTAAAATATATCCAGACCATTAACACTCATTCTGCTGTGAAGCATATGATTAATATTGGCTTATTTGATTACATTTTTTATTGAGGGTCTTAAGTCGGGTGTTTTTTATATATTTAATAATAATAAATCCAACGTGTGATTGTGAAAGTGTGAGTGCGAGGGAGGGATAGTTCAGTTTGTTGGCCACGAGCAGTGTACGGAACAAATAGTTCAAAAAAGTTCAAGGGCGGCTACAGGAGCCTCCTACCGGCCCAACCAGAGCAGGACAGGTTCCTGAGTCATTAGTCCTGGTCTGGAGAAGAGGACTGGTGCAGGCGTGTTGCCTTGGGTTCAGTTAGGCTCAGATCTTTGGCTCGCCATCCGATCTGGTCAATTCCGTAGTTTCTAGCGGACTCACGCTCTTATTGTTAGTGGTCTGGACCCGATAGACAGCTGCTGTAGCATTTCACTCCCCTCGCTCTAGCAGCGCATTTAACTTCCGGTTTATATAGACTGTGATTGGCGGCGCACAACGCGTCAACAACGGGTGTGATGTAATAGTAAAGTTCACATTACATTTAATACAAAGAGAGGGAGAAACGGCTTTTGAGGCAAGATTTACACCTAGGTTATATTGGTCACTTGTTGCTCTCTGAAAGTCTGGCATTTTAATTGATGCATTTAATTAAGAGCACTTAATGACCCGGAAAATTCATTTGTACAAACAAATTAAATAGTGTGACATTTACTCAAATACTACAAATGGTATACAGTAAAACTGCATGTCTCTGTGTAGCCTAAAGAGGATTTACATAAACGAGAGCACATACAAGTCGCTACAGCTCCATTTATTATGCAATACAATTCCTACTTATACACACCTTGGTTTGTAGCATGTCCCGCTCATCATCTGCTGCTGCTGGTTTTCTTGATCCAGGAGACACCATTTTGGGGGCTACTTTGGCAACAGGCGGCCTCGCAGGACCTGATACAAAATAGACATCAGATGTATATGGTAAATCAGGATTCCTTTCAGAAAATAAAACTTAAATAACCTAGAAACATGTTGTGTTTATTTTGTTACATAAGAACTAGTAATGCGCGGATCCGCTTTTTTCCTGAGTTCAAATCCAACCCGACACACCAAAAATGTACATTTCTGAAGACTTTCTTGTAGATTCTGCATCCCCAGTTTCATTGCTTCACACGCATGCTCACTTATTGGCATTTGTTCAGCGGCTGGTGGCTGTTTAGATCGTGTTTGTGTGAATGTTCTTTTACATCAGTGTGCCACAAACAGACTAATACAGACGCTGCATCGCTCTTATCTTTAGACAGCGACTGGGGGTTGTGTCGGTGTGAAGGACCCTTTAGAAAACTAGACGTCTCTCCAGCTTCCAATAATGAACTTGTGTAGTTCAGGTTTGTATATGACTTGGTATTGACAGGCCACTGTCATAAACACATCGTATCTACACAAATGATGCACAGTGTAAACTAATTCTATGTTTACATGTGCACAGAACATCACATTTTTTCCTCCTTGTATGTTGCCTTTTTCTAAATAGATTATAGAGACCCTCTTTGCTCAAAAGAGGGTCTGCATAAGTTCTGTGTTTTGGTTTGTTCAACAGGGACAGAACATGCATTACATGTGGCATATAGGACTGATGTTCATATCACTTGAAGTCAAGCACAGGAGCTTGAACATGGGTTTAGATCCAACACCCAAACTCGTCAAACTTCTTTTCATTGTGCTATCATCAGGCTTCGTACAGATTGTATTTTATGATTTTCCATGACTGTACGAATCCTGTATCATGGTCAACCTGCAGGTTACGGGCGACCCACACCTTACTAATAAACACGAATGGTTTTTGAACATTTTAAGACTTTTCAAGTCACTGCGGGAGTGGGACAGATGACTGCAGAATGAATGACTTACCTTGATTGATGGCCTTTTTGACAGGCTTGCTCTGTATTGCAGGGGTTGTGGAGGAGACTGGTTCCTGGCCTTGGCGAGCAGCCACTGGGTCGTATTCCGATCCGTCATAATTGGCGTCGAAAAACTTTTTGAACCACTGCACAAACTCAAAGTTGTCCTGGAACTTGCCCTTCACCAGTTTGTCCACTGGGATGTTCTGAAAGAAGAGCAAACTGGTCTGTTTGATGCAATTACAATTATGCAAACATCTTAATGTGCAAAAGGGCAGGGTTCCAGAGTAAACCTTATGGTTTGGTTGGACTGATGTTCCTGGCTTTTTAATGAAAGTGCACCAAACATATTTACAAGGATAACATGTAGGGCTGGTTGCTATTGACAAAAATTAGTGTACAATTATATGAATAGTAAGAATGGGGGCATGCTAATGTCTCTTAAATATTTACATTCATTTTTAGTCTCTAAAGCCTGTTGTCAATTTGCCCTGACTCCAAACACCAGAAAATGTAGGTGATAAACTTAAGTCAGACTTTGTTCTGTGCAGAGCTTTTTCTCTCTCATAATTAAGTAGAACAAATCAGCCATTAGAGGTCAAAACTACAAGGCCTCAGCTTGTGAAAAAGTCTGGCCATTTGGGTATGCGCCAAACCATTCAGAAACACATTTTTTAGTTTGGTTTTAGTCAGACATAATAAGATAGACAGGCTGGAGGAGCATCAGTGAGTCTAAAAAGGACATTTAACAATTGTACTGTTCTGTTTTTAAAGGCACTGTAGAAGCGCAAAAACAAGCCAAGAAAATGGCCACCAAGCTCCTTAATATCTAGGGCTGTTCCACCCCACTTACTGAATCAATGTCTTTATCTTTCTGTACCATGAGTTATAGATATGAACAGCAGCTGAGTATGTCATTAAGAAGAGCTGCTCTATCTCACTCTCACAATGCAGATGTGAAGAGTTATGTTGTGCTACATACAGATATGCAATGAAAATGTGTAAAATGCACAAAAAAGATGTTCCCCATTGGGTCAACTGAAGGCCCGTTCACACAGAGGCACCAACATTGTGCCAGATGCTTCTAGTTATATGTATGTTTTTGATGCCATGGACACTCATTTGAACTCTCTAAAGTCTTTGTATGAGTGTCTGCAGCAGAGACAGCTGTTCTGGGGAAAAATTCTAAAAAAATGTTCAGCTGCGTTTAACTCTGAACGCTGCTGCCGCAGAGCACTGCAGAAAAGTTTTGGTGCCAGAATGCATGTCCACATAGATTTAACCTAATGCTCTGCAGGTGGGTATGAACAGGCCTTGAGTTTATTTCCCCACAACTGAACATGCTCTGTCGTTGCAGACTGTAGAGCCTCCATTACATGGAGAGAAAAAAAATGTATTTCACACACAAAATGCATCCAGGAATCCTGCACAGCTTGTAGTAGAAAATGTTAGATCTTTAAGATCTTGGATATCAAAAACCACGACCTCTCGCACGCTAAACAAAACATTTTTAAACAAAATAAAACTCACATGCAGGCTAAAGCACCCACCTATAAGCACTATTTATTGGTTCTTAAATAATTTAAAATTCAGTCAATAGGTTGGTTTCACATTTTAGAATGTACTGTATGTCAGTTAAAAGCCAGGGGAGGGCAAGAGGCAGTTTTTACTATGAATAACATGTATTTTGCCATTAAATATTTAATAAAATATCAGTGGTGATTTCTGAGCTGACTAGACCCATTAACCTTTTCCATTACAAAAAATTGTTCTTTTTGGCTGCTTCTACCTGATTGAAATAACACTGGCTCATAGAATGCTGTGATGCCACATGAAACCAACCTATTCTGATAAAAAAAAAAACACATTTTGTAGAGGTCTGTACCGATTTAAGTAGGTCATGCCTGGAGAAGTTTTGAGCTCCTGCACACTGGCTTACCTTAAAACTTACTTGTAAAAGACGTGCCTTTGGCCAAGTTGAATAAAGTTCTTGGCAAGTTGTGGAGAGGTAATTGCAGCTAATCATGAGCTAACACGCTCTGTGGTGTTGCTCATCTGATACTTTTTACACGATTAGTCTTTGCAACAAATGTAACATCTCCAACACAAACAAGGTCTTCAAATTTAAGACTAAAGACATGCTTTTGACAATTAAAAACTCTGGACGTTTTAAGACTGCGCAGGAACCCTGGCATCGTTCACAAGTCTCCAAAGTCCCTCATGTCTCTCAGATGTATTGAGGTGTAATGTGCTTACCTTATCAATACCAAACTTTTTAAAAGCAACTTGTAAAAGCTTGAAGTTTTGGATGTATTCATGCTCTAACTTGGCAGAAAACTTGACTTTCTTCAAAGGCACAGAGTTGGGGAAC
This sequence comes from Mugilogobius chulae, assembly GCA_038363315.1. NCBI lineage: Eukaryota > Metazoa > Chordata > Actinopteri > Gobiiformes > Gobiidae > Mugilogobius > Mugilogobius chulae. Next base: position 1,508,719 of record CM076414.1, read on the forward strand.
AGCATGTCAAGGAATTGGCAATAGGCAGCACCTAGAAACAGAACACAATGTCAATCATCAACAGAGGGGAGTGAAATCAAAGTCACTTTTTTTTCTGTAAAACTAAAACAATTACAGGCAGGTGTTGGCGTTAGCAAAAATCCACAAACATCTAATCTGAAATGAATCTGCATCGAGTCATCCTTTTCATGTAGATGACAATAGTTCTCACAAGGCCGTGCCACATTTCTCATCAGCTTAGTTCATTTTCCCAAGCTGACTGGGCATACCTAAGCCAGCCTGTTCAGCACTGACCTTTCACTGTCAAAGGACAAACATTATACTGTCCTTAATACATGCACTTGTACTATTACTCTGGGGTATAATGATCTAAAACAACAATAAGAAAACAAAATACATTTACTACACAATGATAAATGAGTCATTCAAGTGTCAATGGTAATTTCTTTAAAGAAATCAAAGTTAAGATAATTATATAAAATATTTCTAATAATAAATTATGACATGTTAGGAAATTGCCTAGCAACCAGGCAATTTATTAGGGCTGGGACAATATACTGTTTTGTATATTTTGCTAAACTGTGTCGTAAAGGGAGGGCAGCAGAGAAGTGAGAAATAGAAAGCCACTGAGTATTCTTTTATCTTAATGCAGTGCACACAGATTTATAAAGATGATTTTCTATACCACATTTGTGGTATCGTGACTTGTCTTTTATCCGGGAACTTAATAAGTACTGCTAAGTGTATCAAAAAAGGCCTTGTCCACTGTAGGAACTTTTTCAGTTCCTTGTACTTTTTTAATTCCTGTCCCAATTTTAGGCGCGTTCACACAGAGGTGGAACTATGGACTGGGGCCACACTTTAGGGACTTTTTTTAGCTCTTGCTCTGGGGCAGGTACTTTCCAGTCAGACCAGGAACCTTTGGGGGACACAAGCACATGTACAGCACTCACTTTGTTTTTAAACTGGTTTTACACACTCTCACATTTAGATAAAAAGTACCAATATAAGTTCCACTACAAGTGCTGGTGGTAAGTGTAATAAAAGATACCACTGTAAGTCCAACCAACTGTTGTTCGATGAATGTGATCGACTTTGTGCTCTTTTATTTTTCAAGCGATTGTTACTACAAACTGAATTGCCCTTCTAGTATGAATAAATCTATCTGCTGATGTAAGTACCCATACAAATATTTCCAACCTACTTCTCTCAGGCTCAGAGTTGCCAAGTTTGTTTCTTTAGAACTAATTTGGGCGTCTGTTTTGAATAGTCTTATGAATTTTGTGTTGAGGTCTTTTGTGTTGCAGCTTCAAGTCAGGTTCCAGGTGAATTTGAGCACATTTTTACCAGTTCCAAGAAGTCAACGTTGAATCCTTTGAGAAACTGTTTCTGAGGTTTGATACAACAAGTAATGTGGACAAACCCGTGCACAGCTGTTCTATCTTGCTCAAGTTCATTTGCAGAGACTGGTTGATCCAATCCAGCATGTCATGGCGGCTCAGGTTTTCACTGGTCACTGAGGTGGAGTACACGTTCACAGCCATCTTCGGTCACCTGCACACACAAAGGAGAAGATTTTAAACAACTGTCATTATGGTACAGGTTCCCAAGCATTTTAGATTGGGACCTAGAACTGACCGTTGTTTTGAAAATATAATATCTTTTATTAGTAGTAAAAACATTTCAGGTTTATCTCATAATTGCAGAAGAAAAATAAAAGCAAAAAGGTATTATCCTAAATATCCACTTTGATAGACAGATTAAAACTCAAGGAAGATGACGATGAAGATGTTGAATTGGCTCAACCTGGGTTTGGAACACGATCTTGTTATTGGGAAGCCAGAGCTCGAACCACTCTGCTATCCAACATCCGTGTAATAAGAACAATAATTTAGTGTGACGCCTTAGCTTTCTATGAACTGTGTGAGGAATCTCAGGCCTTCTTCTATCTATTTCAGTGCACTAAAATAAAAATAAATATTTTTGCGTTGCCAGATCTTAACTAAAACTTTATTTGGCTTTCAGTTTAGTGCAAGTTAATTAAGATTTAAAAATAGAGATGGAAAAGAGTTTGACAACTTTAAAAATCATTCCAAGTATGCAGCGGTCGGACCGAAAGGCCAGAATTGATCAGTTTTGCTCATGCAGCCACTGACTAACACACACACACTGTAGTTGTATACTACAAATGAAAGCCACGACAGATGAAAAAACCTAGGCAGAGCGGATGTTGCTTGAGGATATATATTAAAAATATATCGTCTGGTCACCGTGTCCCTCTTTCGGAGTTCTGTAGCCGTGATTGACAGATTAATTAGCCAATCAGAGACACGCATCTTCCGCCGTGTAAAATCAAACATGGCTGCTCCCGACGAAAAAAATACATGGAAAAATATCAGGTGGAACTGAAAAACATCACGGATTTCTGCAGAATCAATGATCGAAGCAAAAAACACTTGCTGCTGTTGAGCGTGTCCTGTCTGTTCTTTGAACTAAAGCGCGCAACATTTCTGACCCTCGAGAATATTTATCCAGGATTCATCTAGTTTTGTTCACATTCGAGTTTTTAAGAAAAGGGATTACACGTGAGCACACGGGGCAGCGCTAACACAACGATTCGATAGCTTATTGCTGGGTTTCACTGACGTGACCTCGGGGATGCGCAAACTCCAGATTGGGGGCAAGGAGTGATTTGCTCCCATTCAAAACACAGCACAGTGAATGACAAGAGTACTTCAAAGCCTTAAATGGACCAGCACAAACACGATATCAGGAAAAAATTACTGTACATATCGGATATGACCCTGCAGTTTGAAAAAGAAGGACTTCTCATACAATCTGAAGGATTTAAATCAGGTAATTACCTGCGATGAGGCAGATGTCCTTCTACACTGAGCCAAATGAAGCCTTCAAAAGACTCGAAGTTTACGATTATTTTGTTTCTGATCAGGTCAAACACTTATGATCCAAGGAAGCTCTAAATGGCAGTCGTCTCTCGATTAGACAGGTTAGCACAACCATGGACCGCACAGAATTAGGGCATGTTTAAGCAGTACAGTGTGTGAAACACATAGATTATATACAGTGTGTATGTATATGTATGTATGTATGTATGTATGTACTTGTTTTTGCATCTTTGTGAAGACCGTTTTGAGTTTTTAACCAACAGAGTGAGGACATTTTTGGGAAGTGAGGACATTTTGGCCGGTCCTCACTTTGCGAAGGGCCTGTTTTGGCCTGTTTGAGGGTCAAGATGAGGTTTTAGAGTTAGGGTTAGAATTGGGTTAAGGTTAGGTTTAGGGCTAGGGTTAGGGCTAGGGGGTTAGTTTGGATGGTTAGGGTTAGGGTAAGGGGCTGGGTAATACATTATGCCTATGAAAGTCCTCACTAAGATAGAAAAACAAGTATGTATGTATTATATATATAATATAAAATAAAATACTGTTACACGTGCGTATTACACGCTCTATGGTGAGACGCAGTTCTAAACGCGGCTAATTATTAACTATTGAATAACGCTTCTAAACTCAAAAATGTCTTTTAGCGAGGCTCTTACCTCTCCTAAATGTGGTCGGTGGGTTTGTACCAGCTGACACTCTCAGAATTATTCTTAACTTTAATCTATTCGGGCTAATGCTAACGTCTATGGGAAAATACATGGGATTCCGCGGCTGCGTTAACTTCCTGTCCACAATTGCATTTCGCGCTGTTTCCGTGACGTCATCTGAAACCCAGCAATTCATCTCTATTCAGAGTCCCAAAGTATAGTTTTAACTTTCTAATTGAACTGTGTAGATGACTTTTCCCCTCCACAAAGTTACACAATGCACCTTTAAATAAAAAAAAAAAAAAAAGCTTGATTTTACATTTTCATGACTTTTCCCAAATCATGCAGTGCAGCTGGGCACCTTTCTCATCTGTGTGTAAGGATGTGAAGCAGAGCCACCATCATGTGACAGGTAAAATCATAACAACACAATTATCATAAGTGCAGCTTCGATTTCCTGTGCATCACCCAGTCGCCTGTGCTCAGGTCACTCCAGGCTCACACACTCAGTCCTGCACTTCACTACCTCGAGCTTCACTGGAACAAGAGCAGTTTTAGAACAGCCCACTGTCAGACTTTGTACTGCCAAAAAGTCAATAGTAGTATCTGATTTAGATATGAATTTAATAAAAAAAAAAATAAAAAAAAACAGGCAGTCATGTGTTGTTGCATCATGAGAGATGTGAATCCAGGGCCAGACATTCTGAAAAGCAATACACACAATACAGTTTAATATATCATATTGCTCCATTTGTCATTTGTTGGAAATCTATATAGTTATATTATTTCTAGCCAGGCCAACATGTAGACAGAAAACGCCATTGTTTTTGTGCTTGGCAAAGTTTAAACTCTAAGCTTGGTGTTGAGCCACTGAAAGTCACAGAACTGAAAACAAGGTTGAAACAAAGGTTGAAATTGAAATTACAGTCGTTATGCAATAGCTAATTGTAAGAATGAGAAAAACATACAGGAGTAAATAGATGACATATTAAATAGAGTCCTTGAAAAAGCACAGAGCATTTTCATTAGTCTTTTCCTTTTATGGAAACCAAAACCCAGACAGTAGTATTTTTTTAGTCCAATAATCCGTCAATAGCGTCTCAGTCAACCTACGTTTGTATTAAAGGAACCGTATGTAAGATGCACAACTAGTGGTTTTAGAAAGGTATAACAATCACAAATGAACATGGGTTGCCAGATTGTGGAAGGGCCCATACATTGAAGATAGGAAGCTACTGATTACGGATTCAAAATTAACTTCAGCTTCTAAGAAACCAAACTGGCAACCCAACTGAGAGAGTCATGTGAGGCTTATTCTGCTTTCTGATTGGATAATAAATGTAAACATCAACAAAGGGACATCATGTCCATTGCTTTTTTAATTAAGAATAACTCATAATTACAGTGACTTTCAGTAAAAATAATAGTATAGTTGGACATGTTGACCTTGTATCTGTGGACACATATAATTCATGTTTATGAAATCTGACATCAAAATCTTACATACGGTTCCTTTAACCGCTTAAATAGTTAATTAATGGATAAATTAGTACATACTTTAAAATGATTTTTAAAGAACAAAAACAAAACAGTGAAATGCCTGAAGATTTTGTAAGCAAACTGTTGAGCAAACAGAAATAACCTAATGTAAATATTTTTGCATAAACTCCTCTGCAGTCTTTTTGAGAGCTGATGCAATCAGATGATCACAAAGACTTTTTAGTTTGAGAGCTTTTAGTCCACTAATTGACAGGACGTCTATTTAATCAACCAAGAGTTTCTTTGGTCGAACACAGTCCTAAACACATAAAAGCTGATCAGTCAGTAATGTGTGTATTGTATTTTACATGTTTCATGGGGAATTGGTTCCTATCTTTTTCTTGATAGGTCTTTAATTCATCAGGAGTCAAACATGCTGTGTCTGTGATGACATCACACTCAACAGCCTCATGAGGAAACAGAGGATGACACAATCACATTCTTCTCACAATCTGAAAGTCATTGTTGTTGAGTCTTGTTTTTGTTGTAATTACAAACAAACATAAACTACACAATTCTTTAAACTGTCGAACTCTTTGAATACATTTGATTGGGACTTCAACTAATTATTTTGAAAGTCAAAGTCAGCTTTTCATTTTTGGAATAGAGGAACATCTTTGTTGATCTGTTTCATTGTTTAGTAATAATGAGTAATAATAAAGAGTATTAGTTTGTCCATTCATTTGTGTATTTTTTTTATTATTCTTTAAAAAAAACAGCAACTACCATCTTAATTTTTTTCATATATATTTTAGGCCAAGTATATGTAGAGCAAAATAACAACTAACTAGCTTGTTTTTGACTAGTCAAAGTTATTCTGATTATTTGTTACAATGCTAAAACTAAAGCATACTTAAGTTTGTTGTATATAGAAGTAGTGTTAGTTAATATCTGAAGAAAGGATTTTATTGCAAAGTACGTAGAGGTGATAATAACTAAGTGACATAAGCGAAGAAGAACTAAATTATTGGCTAAAGATACGCAATTTCTAGTTCCCTCATTGCAAAACACAAATAGTCTTAAATAGAAACATATTTCTTGTTCAAAACTTCAGAAGCCTGAAAGTTCACCTTACAATGTCAATATAACAAGCAACAGAATTAATAAAAACGTTTATTTGTGGGAGTCTTATTATGTTTCAGTGAGAATGAAAGTTGCAGGACAATACAAGATTACTCAGACCTGAAACAAGCCAAATAAAACTATGTGTAAGCCAATGATAAAAGAACATTGTTATAACATGCGTAAAAACGCAATAATAGGCTCCCTTTAATGAAAGTAGGCTTCTGGTCAATTCCTGTTTTAGGACATAATGCGCGACCAAAAACAGAAAACCACAAGGCCCAACCTATTCTGCATTCAGGTCATTTCAAACAGGTCTTTAAACAGATCATGTTTATCTAACATAGGGCCTAAAATCCCAAATGAGTCACTGTTGCGGTCCTCTTTGTAATCCGTTAGTCTCACGGGGAATGCACACTCTCCCCGCCCTGAACTCCAAACACTCGCTCAAGTTAGCTCAAGTTAGCACGTTAGCTCCCGTGGCCTAAAACTTTTCAAAAGACGTAAGGTGTAGTCAAGATTGAGTACATTCGGTTCGTACGCAGCTTGTGGTCAAGAGCCACAACTGGCAGCCTTGTTTTATTCATAATATCCGTATTTGTGGATGATACGTTACTTTAAAGTGAGCTAAAATGAGCGCCTAACGGGACAATGCTAAGCTAGCTAACCGCCACCACTTCCCATGCCGGTACAGAAGTAGGTTAGTGCTGTTAACTTACCTGAAATACGTTGGATCGCGCGACTGGAGGTTGGCTTCGGTGTCTTGTTTTATAGGCTTTTCAAGTGTTCAACAAAAGGCCACTAATCGCTGTCGGTGATTTAGTTACTTCTGCTTTTTCTGCGTCTGTTCTTCTCTTGTTGGCACTTCACGATCAGTCACCGGCAGCGGAAGGAGCGGTACGTAAACGCCGTCAGAGATAAAGAGCGTAACGTCACGACGTGATGACAGCGGCAGCTATGGCCATAAATAGAAAAGCAATTTATATTTTATTATTTTTAGTTGATTACACTGTATTTTTATATGATTGTGATAATTCTATTTTAAATAAATAAATTAATTAATTGTTGAATAGTCAAACATTTATTGCAACTCATTTTACGTTGTGAAAAAAAATATATATATATTTTATGCCAAACTGTTAATTTATGCCTAAAAATGTAGCCATTTCTTTTATTTTACTCTTCCTTTACTACAATGTTCCAACACTAACCTTTCTATATAGTGTAATAACTAAATTTAGAACGAAAATAATAATGAATCAAAAAACAGACTCTCACCACTCTAAACAACACTGCCATTAGAGATTTAGCTAACAGAACGAAAACACATTACATGCTAATTTGAAAAAGGCACATGCAGAATTGAGATGATTTTTTTATTTCACATTATTATGCTCACAAACACTTTTTTCTTCTTACAAAACACATTATACAAGTAGGATTTGATTAGAAAAGTCTCATACTGTCCAACAGAATCTGTGCATTCCTCCATATGAGCATTGAATTAAGAAATTGTGACTAATTATCTACACATTTCCTAAGTCATTTACAAAAATAGTATGAAAGTAAAAATAGAATGTGAGAAAAAAAATACATATTGTAACACCATTTTTTGTAACAAAGATTAAAATGTTGTTTTTTTTGAGCAATGCACATTTGTGGTCTTAGGTTTCTCAAAGTTAAAGTGGCACAATTATTTACAAAACAATAAAATCACATTTTCCCTGAGATTAATCTATGGTGATTGAAAATATAAAATTAAACTAACTTCCAGTTAGAACAGGGAGTTACTTAAAGGTGACTTTTTTAGTTGGAAATTAGTCACCTTTGTGCTTTCCAGTAAAATGTTTGTAGTAAATGCAGCACTTTGTGAAAAAATTTGACCTCTGAGTACTGTCTGATCTGAATAATAAAGAATTTTAGTTCTTATCAGGAGCTGAATGCTGCGCTCTGATTGGCTGAGCTTGTGGCGGTCACTCCAGTTTCACTTTGTTGTTTGTAAAAAGAAGTTTATAAGCCATAAATGCAACTAAAAAGAATACATGTCACTATTAACCAAGTGTCGAAGGATTTATGAGAGAAAGTTGTCAGATTTAAAACCTAAATTGTGTTTGCAGTTTAAAAATCAACTACTCCACCTTTAATCGGCAGACATAATGACAGATACATAAAAACAAATCGGTCTCAAACCAAACCAACATGTTTGACATGATTCAGAAGTTTCTATTGTTATTGGTGTTTAAAGGTGATTTGTCATTAATCAGACTTGAAAAAATAAAATATCTTTAAGTTGGTATTACCGTAATGTTTGCAATATTGAATGCAGTTATATAAGCCGCACCAAGGTCATTATTCAGGCTTAGAAATACAAAAATATCTCTAAATTGGTATTACCGTAATGTTTGCTATATTGAGTACACCTGAAAATAAGCTGCACAAACAAAATTTTAAAAATATATATGTACATATATAGGCTGCAATTATGATACGTTTTTTAAGATTGTTATTTTTCCTCATTGTCTTCAGAGTTCAAATCTTGTTTAAAAAAAACTAGCAGCTTATAATGCGAAAATGACAGTAATAAAACAATTTTACAAGACCTTTAAACACCCCATTTAAAAACACAAGTCGTACTGGTAAAATGCATTCACGGTGTGTAATGCAAATAAATACTGGCGAATGGTTGTGTGACATCATTTGGTACTTGCTGGTTGATGACTGGTAGCAGCTTGAAAAAAAAAAAAAAACAAAACCTCCACACACACATATACAAAGGATTCAGTCTGTTCCGTTGACAATACAAAGTGTCTTTAGTGGCTCCAGTGGAAGGGTACTGGAGAGGAGCATATGTCGCTACTTGCTAGGGCCATGACTGCATAGAAGACAAAGTGCCCAGTGTGAGTCAGTAGCAGCCAGTCCGTCCCTTCTCTGCTAACAGTAGCGACTACACATTCTTGCAGTAAACTCCTATGATCGTCATAGAAAGCTACAATTGTTTAAAGCTGCATATGCAATGGTCAAAAGCAGAAAAACAAAATCTCAAAGGACAAAAAAATTCTCTGCAAAGATAATAATTTCATCTGTGGAGTATCTGGGGCTTAAATCTCAACATACTTATTATGAAATTATTAAGTTATTGCCCTGAATAATTTGGGCAGTTAAAGGTGCATTAGTCCAACCGCAACAAACAGCCTCCCACAGTTAACAGAATCCATTCAGTACGTAAAGCCTGTTCTGTCTCTCAGCGCTGTTCTTGCACTAAAAACAGTAGTGCGGGTCATTGCTTTATTTCACTGGGAAGGTTACAGAGCAGCAGCACGGCGGCTCAGACCCTGGTCCAGACTCCAGAGTCACCAGACCAGAGTCAAAATGACAGCGAGCTGCTGTATGATCACATGTATGTGTGCATATAGCGCAAAGAAAGCGAGAGAAGAGTGTGAAAGTCTGAATAAATGCGCGCACTCGGACATTAAGAGAAGCCTGAAAATCCTCCTCCGCCAAATAAGTTCATATAAGCACCTTTAAGATTTCATGTTTTAAATACAAAATGTTTCATAGCATGGTTTAAAAAAAAAATCCAATGCAGTCTTGTTATGATAAAAAAAATAGTTTTGTCGTGTCATCATCTAAGCTGGAGGATCTCTGGAGTGGCTGGGGACTGTGGGGAGGAGGAGGAGCTAGAGGTGGAGGCGCTGGATGTGACCGTGTTGGATGTGACTGCGCTGGATGTGACCGCGCTGGATGTGGCAGTGCTGGATGTGACCGCGCTGGACGTGGCCGCTGGAGACAGTTCTTCACAAGCGAAATAGTCCTTGAGCGGAGCAAAGAGGTGACGGATGACGGGCACGCTCCAGGCCTTCCCCAGGACCTTCTGCCTCTGCTGACGGTTCATGTTCCTCACATCTGTGTAGTGTTTTGGGAAGCCGAAGATCCTGGCAAGAAACGAGAGGAGATGCTTAACATTTAACATGTAAACATTTAACTGGAACATGAATCTAATTGTTCTTTACAGTAAAAAGCATGTTTAAAGACATTCTTATAAGTATATTTATGAAATTATTATGTTGTTGTCTGTTAGGTTTTGTTGTTGCAAGACTGGAAATGCCCCATTGGGGACAAATAAAAGATATTTTATCTCATAAAACATCTGTAATCAAATTTGGTGTGCACATGTCCAAGGGCTGTGAATAGAACATAGGGTTATGCAGGTAATTCAATTTCAATAAGATGATTATCAATTTCAATGCGGGTCATCGTTTACTGGACCTCAGAAGAACTTTTAAATGTATTTCACGTTTATTTTATCACTACTTCCTCATGGTTTACTATGAAAAAACAGTATTAGGCCACTTAACTCAAACAACAAATGCTGCTCAAGATTAACAACATTAAGTATGCTCAAAGCACTGTTCAGATTTCTTTGACTAATGGTTGTTCACAAAGTGCATTGCTTTATTATCTTTTCTCAGTCAGTCAATTTGTGTGAAATACTACTTACTTTACTGTACATTTTAACAGTGTGATAAGATATGTTTATGCACAACCTTAGTAACTCTCACTTAGCAAACTATGATTTGAATAATTGTTATTTGAGTAGTGAGTTAACACAATCATTTATACAAGAGGGTAAGAATGTTACTTATTTCTGCTACATGATACAACATGTTACATGTTTTATCTTGTTAAAGTTGCAACAATGTTAAATTTAAGGCTGGCTGTATTACCCAATAGCTCAAGTGCAACAAGTGTCTTGTGCTGGGAACATGATGGAATACCCATCCCTATGCTCGAGGATATGCACACTAATGCATAGATTTTGCTTTCAATGATGTGTTGTTCTTTTTTTTTTTTTTTTACAATGTTTTAAAATATGTTGAAAAGCAAAATAGCTTAGAATTTCATATTTCTAAACCTGCAGATTTCAGAATACAAAGCAGCTCAGCAGACTCAATCTTAATGCTTTAACCAGTCGTTTGTGTGTTTGTTTGTTTTGCTGTGTAATGTAAAGATCTTGACCACTCACTTCTCTATCTCTGTTATCCACAGGGTGTCCTCCATGCCGTTCTGAACAACAGGAAGTGTGGCCACATTTTTACCCTGCTTCAGGGAGTTAGAATTGGTGGTGATTGTTCTCACTTTCACCATCTGAAAAGATGATCAAAAACATAACATTTCAGAAATCCAAATACGACAAGAGTGGCGTGATTTAAAACATATTAGATTGACTTTTAATCATTGAATAATAAAACTTAGAAAACATCACAAACTTTGGCGACACGTCCAATCTCCAAACACTCCTGAAGGTTCAGTTTGTCTGTCTGGGAGGCTGTTATGGGCCTACGAGAAAAAAAATTACCATGAGATAAAATACAGAAAATCACAAGTATATTAAGGATAGAGAGAAAAAAACAGATGATTCTTAAACTGCACATAAGTAACGTTTTGTCCTGGTCTTTATAAGTCTCCGTGATGATGGTTGCATATGTATTTTGGGTCATTTGAAGCATGTCACCGGCAGAAACTACGGCAACTGCAATCTTCCTCCATCTAACCTTTCCCAACACATTCCCGACCCAAATTTCTGTCCCTGGCTCTTGAATTGTATTTTTTTTTAGCAGTGTAAAATGTGTTTGTGTGCTGTTGCTGCTTTATTTCAATCTTAAAGTTGCACAAAAATAATTAACATTCCATAAATAAATGTTAAGTTTCAAATCGGTTGGCTAGTTTAATTACTCAAAAGAGCTGTAGGGGAACACTACTGCTGAAGTTTCTTAGTTGTGCAAACCAAAAATAAACTTGAAACAAAAAAGCATGTAATTTAGACATCTTTGTTGCACTAAATAAGTAATAAAGATAAGGGTTTTACAGTGAGGTTCCCTGGCCGCGTAAGGCATTTTCGCACATGAAAGTACCAAGACATAAGTCCCCATGTTCCTTTAGCCCCTGTTTAGTCAAAGGAACCTCCCTGTCCCCATGTCTGTGTTCACACAGCAACAATTTGTGAAAGTGGGGTTAAATAGCTTTAACGTTAGCATCTGTATATTCTGGCACATTGAAATAGGTCATTATAGGCCTTAGGAAAACAAAAGTTAGGTACTACTTTATAATAACTACACCTTAATTGGCCTTAGTAAACCATGAATAAAACCTTAATTATTCATTAACAAATGGTGAATTAATGAATGAAAAAGTTTATTAATGCTTAGTAACTAATAAACTAAGGACCTAAGGTCAGGATTTAGGGTTAGGGGACAGGATTCGGAGTAATTAAGTAGTTACTAAGCATTAATAAACTTTTTAATCTATTAATGAATCATTTGTTCATGATAAATTAAGTCTTTATTAAGGTGTTATTAATGATTTATTTAGTCTAATTTTTTGTAGTTATTGTAAAGTGTTACCCAAAAGTTATTTTTTCTCTTACATTAAAAAAAAATAAAAAAATCACTGAAATTAATACAAAATAAAACGCAATTAATCAGTGTTATTCCTAAAAAAAAGGTACTTATACAAATGTAAACGTACATTTTTGGAGTTTGAGCTTTTGCCTTCAGGAAGTTTATCTTATTGTCAGAAGATATAAAACATGTTTCCAAACAAAGTAAGCATTGTAAATGTGCTAGTGTCGCCAAAAGGTTCCTGGTCTGACTGGAAAGTACCTGCACCAGAGTAGGACCTGAAGACGTCCCTAAAGTGTGTCCTCAGTCTAAAGTTTCTGCTTTGTATGAACACGCCTAAAATGGGGACTGGAACTACAAGAGTATAGGAACTCAAACAAGTTCCTACAATGGACTATTTTTATACCTGAAGGAGGGTCTGTTCTGGTATGGTTTCTAGGAGCTGTTCATTTTGCAGTTTTTTTCTCCACATTATGACATATAATATATAATCACCGCAATCAGAATGTCCAAAAGTATAGTTTTAGCTTACTATTTCTACTGAATTGTGTTACTGTCTTTTCACCTCCACAAAGTTACACACAACTTTAGAAAGCATTTGAAATGTTTTTTTTCCTCACACTACTCTACCTCCTTTTAAAAAAAATAATGAAAAATGCAATTGACAATCATTAACTCGTTTTCCAAATACAAAAGTCAGATCCTGGTAGATTACCTGCTCATTCCAGGGATGTTTCCCCAGAAGTATCGCGCTCTGTTGGCGGGGCTGACTTTGACAGCGTCCACAAGCACTGGGTTACACTGTTACAAAATACAAAAATGTAAAAATCATTTGTACATTGCATAAAGCTCTAATTATAGTGTAGTACTCTAAACTATTATCTAATCTGACACTGTGTAAAATTAGATTACAGTTACTGATTCCATTCAAAGTAACAACAATTTTTTTTTGCGATGTTTCATTCTTCAAACATGCTAAAGAATTATACACCAGAACTAATGAAAATGTGTGGTAAACAAAGACAGAAACAATGGAATCGAAAAGCACAAAAATGGATGTGTTGTGTGACAGACCTCGAGGAATCTGCAGATGTTGAGTCTGTCGTGAACGTTCATGAACACCACGTTTTCGAAAAGCCAGAAGAACGGCCTGGATTCTTCCTCTTTGGGCTTCAGTAACTGCAGGATCCGATAATATTCAAAGAACAGCCTCCCAGTGCCCTCTGCAGGACAAAAACAGACAGAACAGTGTATTATGGCTTTGTGCTAGCTGTGCCTGACTATGACACTGAGAACTGCAGTAGTGCTGTAGGTTTTAGTCATTTAGTCTAGTGCAGGCCTATTCAACTTAAGACCCGGCTGCCATATCGGCCCTTCAAAGATATGATTCGGCCCTCCTCAACTCACTTCCCAAATATTACAAAACTTTTTTTTTTCTCTTGTTTGTAGATTTCTGGGTTATTATTTGGGGTATTACTCAAACAATAGTTTCTTAATGTGTTAATAAGTGTCTGAAAACAAGATTTGAATGCATTGTATTTTTCTTGTTTCAATTCCAGTTGCATTTTTTGACTAATTTCCAGTAAGAAAAAAGCTGTATTTTTAAATTTTAGCCAAACAATCCGCTTGCTTTTGTTCTATTGGCAAATCTCTTTTGAAGACAGTTAAAATGTGCTTAAAAAAAGATAAATATCACTTATTTTAAGTTCAGATTTAGTAATGTGGTTTAAAGTTGATTTGGACATTTTGTAGACCAATAAAAATAGACTGCAACATTTGTTGGTCTCACTATAGAAATAAATCTAGTCTTATGAATGTTTGGTGCATCCAAAAACAACAAGGCATTGTGCAACTATCCGGCCCAGAAGCCATGGCCCTCTGTAAAATTAAGTTGAATAGTGTTTCCCCAACTAGTGTGCGAGGGAACGCTAGTGTGCCTTCAGGAACTGTCAGGTCTGCCATGTAAACATTCATCAGTTTCATGAACATAAGCAGATTTAATTGAAACGTTTACTGTTTTAGAGTGTTTAAAAACACTTTTTCAGTCATAATGAAGGCAAAACTATCGCTATTTACTCGTTTAAAGAACATTTAAAACAAGTAAATAGGCCCTTCACCAGAAAAGTGACACAGTTTTCCATTAAAGTGTAAAGAACAGTATTTACAAAATTAAATGTTTGTTTCCCAATTAGTTTTCTAGCCTTAGTTGAGCTTGTGGTGTCCGCGAAAAAAATTCAACTAGAAATGTGTGCCATGGTTAAAAAAAAAAGTTGCGAAACACTGGTTTATTCGATTAATCTGTCAATTGAGTCTTAGTCAACCAAAATGTGTGTTAATCAACTAATTATTTTAGTTAGGTTTTAAGGATTTATATTGAACAGCAACAAAATTAATTGAAGATTTGGACCAACTGTCTTAGTCTTAGCAGGTTATGTATAACATAAATACTGTGTTTTCTTCTTTTCATTTTCTGCATAAATTATTGTTTTTGTATGAACTCCATTGGATTTGTAAATCAAATGGTCAGAAAAAAAACACTTTTTAGCTTCAGAGCTTTAGCCACTCCCCCTTTTTAGTCGATTAATCGATCGATAGAACACGTCTTGACTACAGCTCTAAACTGCTGTTGTATTTCTTATATATATTTTATATATGGATGTAGTTTCATCAGTCAGGTGCTTCCCATGTCAGAAAATGCAATAATGTAATGAATGAATGATCAAAGTTATAACATAAGTATATATATAAAAAAATATTTTGCATAATATGTCTTTTTAAAGCAGAGGTCCAACTTTTTTCTCTCTTCTTAAGCTTTAATACAGTACATATAGTCAGCCATTATGGGGAATTATTAAACCAATATAAAGCTTAATAGTTTTTTTTCATTCTAGAAAAATGTTGCATGTCAAAATGGTGATACATACCATACAAACCTTTTCTCAGAGGATTGACAATGGACAGGTCATTACACGGACTTCCACCAATCAGCAGGTCAAACGGCCCCCACTGATTCAGCTGCACAAGTCGACGTATAAACAAAGCAACAAAAATAACTTGGTAACAAATAATATAGAACCACTCTGGATGATGAGACTACACCTCATAATACTGGACACAAATGTCACAATTAAAATTTTGTCTCAATAAAGTACACTATACTTCTAGAGGTGACTTGTCAACTGCACAATCCAATAGAAATGGAGAATAATTCTTTACAACATTCTTATTGGGATAAATATGTTTTATGCCATAATGTAAAAAAAAAAGCTATAGAGCAGCTTTTTATTGGAAAAAGAAAAAAAAAAGAAACAGGAAGCACCCTCCTCTTCAGCAAATATAGTTAATTTTTGACCATAAAGGCCTGCTCAGAGCATTTTATAACTAACATTATTAAGATTTCACTAAACATTTAGCTTTGTTTTACGGAACTCCAGAACTGCCAGTGTGGAGTAAACATTTTTTTCAGCTTTCTTCTCGTATAACGACATCTTATATTGTTAACGCTTCAAACGACTTTTTTTTTACGTTCAAACGAGAAATAATGTCGTTATATGACTTTTTAATTTACGTTAAACGAAAATCATTCTCGTTAAAACGACTTTTAATGAAAAATAGACAGCCCTTCCCATGATGCTCCCAGAGCCCTGTACTACGAACGTCCTGAACCTGGCCTGGTTGACTAACCAGGTACGAGGCCATCACAGACACAGAAGTTACGCTACAGCAGTTCATTTAAATTCATGCATGGATATAACAGACAAGCACAAATGTACCGAACATCACCAAACATTTAATAGATCGACCGTGCTTAGTCTGTTGGTTTAGACAAGTGTCTTTGTCTGAGTCAAAGTGATGTGTAAAGATCCACAGCCAAATGTGTAAAAGTGCAATTCAATCATTATTTCTTGACAATGAAAGCGTTTATTAGTCATCACACAGATTAAACAGGATCTTCCCAGTGTTACTGCTACATATAAGATCTCATGGCTCCTTTATAATTACGTGCACATCGCTTTGATATAAAATACGCCGTGACTTTCGTCTTTCCTCATTTCTCCGCTGCCCTTTCCATCTCTCTCTCCCCCGTCTCTTCACAAACGCCTAAATTCTCGATCGTCTCTGATTGGCCAGCGCCTCGTCTTTTTAACTTGTTCAGAACTTATCCTGGTCCGGAGCAGGTTATGAGTTTGCCGCATGTTGCCATGGAGATCTACCCCGATAGGAAGTGATCCACTTTCGTAGGACCGCCAGACCAGGTTTAACCCAGAACTGACCCCCAAATCTAGCTTCGTAGAACAGGGCTCTGAGCTATCCAGCTTGTGGCGCATCATGGAAGAGTAGTCTGTTTATCATAAAAAAAGTCTTTTAACGAGAAAATATTTTTGTTTTATCGTAAATAAAGTCGTTATAACGACATATATTCTCGTTTGAACGTACAAAAAGGCGTTTGAACGTAAATAAAAAGTCGTAATAACGAGAATATTGTTGTTTGAACGTAATTATAAGGTCGTTATAACGAGAAAGCTGAAAAAAATGTTTACTCCACACTGGCAGTTCTGGACTTTTGTATGCTTTACCAAATTTGGTTGAAGTTTATTTGTCTTTTGTCCAGTAAATGTGACATATGTGGAGAAGAATCCAACTGTTACCTAGCAACCACATTGTAAATCTGGATGAAAATCAACATAAACAACACAAAGTGACAATGTGACAAACTATTGTAACTTGTAACACTTTAATTGTGTTAAATGATTGTTTAAACTCCAATAATGGTCAGTTGGTCCAAATGGTCTTTGTATTTTGGCACTTTTTGACGACACGTGGAGAAGATCTGTTTTAGAAATCAGATTACTTCCAATAATTTTCTACTTTCAATTGTCAATTTCTTATAATTTGCAATTTAAATGCTATAATCTGTCATGAGGGCTTAACTTAATCTGGTAAGCAAATTACTTATCATTGGCATATTCTTAAAACAGTGTAAATTTATCATTTTTTGCTGTTTGGAACCAATTTCTCAGAAGGTCTGACGGCTGCAGTTTCAACATGCTGCTATACAGTAGATGTATGCGGGTTTAAGTTTTATTTTGACTCACATGATCCTCTGTGATGAACCTGGCGTCTCCCACGTGGATGATCTTTCCGTCGTGGTTCACGGTGGCCACGGCTATGGAGTCGTCGCACACTTCAGACGCAACATATTTCTCCACTTTGAAGCCGAGATCTTTGAGCACAAGTATCCTAAAGATAGACACGAGACGACAGACTTACTGCGAATGAAACTCAAACACGGCAGCTGGAACTGGACTCTGAACAAGACGTAACATGCAGTAGAGTCAGGTGGGCATGCAGTTACAACCAGCGAGTGTAGGTGGTTGGTCATTTTGTCATTGTCGAACACTTGGTCAAGCTTGAGGAATATATATACAGTTAGGGCTGGGCTATATATCAAAAATTGATATCACAATTTTCATGAAGCCAGATCACGATTTAGATTTTATCACGATTCTTGTAAACTGTCTATTTTCAAATTGCTTTTGAGGTAAATACAATCATCTGCTATTTTAGAAAGTTTCTTCTTCACGGTCAGTGTCTAAATTCAGCCGTCTTAGACTGATCCGTGTTGCCAGATTTTCGGTAAAAAACAAGAAACTTATCCCAAAACAAGTGACCTCAACCCTTCAATAAAAAAAAAAAAATTAAATAATCATATAATTAGAACATTGTGTATGTACACAAAACAAGTTTCTAGCAATTTTTTACATTATTGACTTTTCGACATGAAAACATGCTAAAAGTCTATTGAATTTTAAATCAGACCTGAAAAATAACTAAAATACACCTTTGTTATGACTTGAAAGTGCAGCTCAAATAATGCATACTGTAATTTCTGCCCTATTGAGCTCACCTGAATATAAGCCGCACCCACTAGATTTAAGTAAGAAAAATGTTAAAGTACATACTGTATATAGGCTGCACTTGTTAATAGTAAGTCTAGGAGAATCTATAATTTTGCTGCATTGCCTTATAAGCCGCATAGTTCAAAGCTCAAGAAAAAAGTAGCGGCTTATAATCCAGAAATTACGGTACTTCAAAATTAAGAGACTTGTGGCAACCCTGAGGCTGAGAAAAGTAAAAAGAAAAGACTTACTATTAACAAGTGCGTCCTAAATATGTACTTTATCATTTTTCTTACTTAAATCTAGCGGGTGCGGCTTATATTCAGGTGCGCTCAATAGGGCAGAAATTACAGTAGGTGGAAAAACAAAAAATCTGTATTTGAAGATATGGATTAATTAGAGAAAAGGAATATCTCGATATGACGATTTCATCAAAAAAGCAGATTGTCACAGGGATGTGCTCACGATTCGATTTTTATCACAATATTTCCCAGGCCTGTATACAGTAGTACAAAAAATGCAAATATTAAAAATCAAATGCAAAGTAAAAGTTATCTTCGATCAGTGTTTCATAAACTGCAGTACACAGGCACAAGTAAATGTATGTTTTTGTCCTCTTTTGAGAGTTACATGGGCTTTAGAGTAATTTAAATTTGCATTAGCCGTCATTTAAGTCGATAAATTCAAGATTAAATCCGGTGTTAAGTACCATTAACCTACACATACTGATATAAAGAAGCTAGAGAAGGAACATGGAATAATGACAAAAGCATAAATGTGACAAACGCCATCAACTACACTGGACAAATCTGTGATAGTTAATACTTCTTCATTGCTGATACTATGCACAAGTTTGCTTTAAGCCTTCTGCACACTAGTATAGAGGTTTTAGCCCCATTTTAAGCCCGATGTGCCCCTCTACGAAACTTTTTCATTTCACGCCCACAATGCATCAGCGTAACAGCTCCTTACCTCTAATGACCTCCCTGTTCTCCTGTGATGTTGCAAATGGCAGCCCGGAAGCCAAATGGGACCCACTAAGCAGCAGTTTTGGCCCAGTATAATAAGATAGGCCATGGATGGGGACACTGCACTGTTAGTCGTCTTATTCAGTAGCCTAGTCTGCATGGATTTGAACCAGATTCTGTTACGCTTTTAAAGTGGTTAAGACTTTAAAGATGGGGGAGCTAACTTTTTTACATGTAGATTGGTAAACTTTGCGTTTTCCAGTCAAAAGTATATGATGAATACAGCGTAATATGAAAAATGAGACTACCAAGGGCTGTCTGAATTGAATAATAAATCATTATTCAAGCACAGCCAATCAGAGCGCAGCGTTCAGATCCTGATTAGAACTAAAACTCTTTATTATTCAATTCAGGCAGTACTCTAATCTGGTCTAAGTTTTCACGGAGTGCTGTTTTTTATCATATTTCTAAGAGGAAAGCTCAAAGTTTACCAACTTATAACAAAAAAGTTAGTTATTTTGGATGAGGAAACAATGTTAGAACAAAATCAGAAACTCAAAAAAGTCAGTCTTGCATAATTTGTGTCTGCGTAAGACGCGCTTGGAAAAACTGCTGTCATTCAAAACGATGCACTACTTCTGGGTCACTATAGTAGGGGTAGTTTAGGCAGATTCTGACAATTCCTCTCAAAAGCTCAAGGTAATTTTACACAAAAAAGTTTTAGAACCTACAATTAAATAATTAATAAGCACATGAAAGGATCCAGTTGAATTTGAGGGCAAATATATATATTTTTTGTGTTTAGAGTACAAACTAAGCTTGATTCATCTCAGAATGGCTGATTTAACTATAAAGCTTGATAGCTTGTTTTTATCACAGTGTCCAAAAACTAATTCATCAAGAAAAAGTGCCTTTGCACATAATAATGGCTAAATAAAACTTTCCATAGGGAATGAGTGGACAAAGAAGAACTCCATAGTCATTAGGAAGTCATAGTGTGTATAAAAGATAGTTAGTATTAAAGCTGTAGTGAAACTTTAAACCCCACATGCTCAGGTTAGTTTGTGCAGGTTAGATTTCGACATGCAGTTAGCTTCGTGCAGTTAGCTTTGTGCAGTTAGCTTAATGCAGTTAGCTTTGTGGAATTAGCTTCGTGCAGTTAGCTTCGTACAGTTAGCTTCATGCAGTTAGCTTCATGTAGTTAGCTTTGTGGAGTTAGCTTTATGCAGTTAGCTTCATGCAGTTAGCTTCGAGTCGTTAGCTTTATGCAGTTAGCTTCATGCAGTTAGCTTCGAGTCGTTAGCTTATGCAGTTAGCTTCATGCAGTTAGCTTCATGCAGTTAGCTCGAGTCGTTAGCTTCATGCAGTTAGCTCGAGTCGTTAGCTTTATGCAGTTAGCTTCATGCCAGTTAGCTTCGAGTCGTTAGCTTTATGCAGTTAGCTTCATGCAGTTAGCTCGAGTCGTTAGCTTCATGCAGTTAGCTCGAGTCGTTAGCTTTATGCAGTTAGCTATGACAATGTGCGCACCTGTTGCTATCCCGTCAAACAGGGACAGAACTCGGACGGGCCGACGCAGGCTGGCTGGGATGGATGGGTAAACTCGGTGAGGCTCCTGTTTGATAAAAATGTGCACAATGGAACATGTGGTTTGAGTTACTCAACAATGAAACCGTAAACATATATACCAATACATTTATTAACTCTTCTGAACATTATATATTTAACAAGACAAAAGGTGCAACAGAAATAAGTGGTATTACATAGGAAAGTTGTAAAATTGGTAATTAATTTGGTTATTCTGCGGATTAAAAAAATATTCTTTTTTGTATAAAAAAATCTATTGTGCAAGGGCGCAATTTAGAGATTTTTTCCTCACAATCTTGACAACATGAAATACCAACATTTTAAAACAATATTAGTTCATGCCATCTCATAGAACTGACAAAAATACAAAATGAACTCTTCATATTTCTGGGGCTGGGCAATATTGACAAAAATGAACATCTCAGTATTTTTTATTGTGTCTTGATAATGAGATTCAAACTATGTTGATCCAACTGAAACACGCTGGCTAAAGCATGTTTTAAATCTTTTTCGTTTAGGTTTAATAGATTGCGTTCACATTGGAGAATACAATTATGTCAAAAAGGCCAGATGGTGCAGTTTGTGACTATTAAAAGACTAGACCAGGAGTGTCCACACTTTTCTCCGCCAGGGCAGCCCCTTGAAGCACAGACTAAACAGAGGACCTGGTCTGGACCATATGAAGTCATCACCATACAGTGAAAAAAAGGGGTGCATTTAGAAGGAGCCACAAGAGGTTAATTCAGATCTAAAATGTGACAATAGGTTGCTGTGAAATATTTGATATTGGCTTTTTGTAGCATTTCCTCCTATTAACAATATCCTTAAAAACATCTTAAAAACAACATTCATGATATTACCTAAAATTTTATATATTGCCCAGCCCTAAATATTTACTGGGGTAAAAGGGTAAAATATGAATCAAAAGATGTAAAAAAAAAAATTAATAAATCCAGAAAGTTAGCTTAAAACGTATAATTAATGATGATATAAAGGTATTAAACTCTCTTGGATAAAATGTGTTTGTCTAAAAACTGTCCAATCTGCAGAACACATAAAAACATGAAGGAAGTAAAAAACATAATAGTAATAATGTCTCAAAATTATGTAATAAATGTCTTTAAACTATCAGCTCAAGATATAAAGTATTGAAAATGTCCTGGATTTGTCAGACAATCTGCAGAACGCATAACAAGCTGAATGTAAGCAGACTCCTGATAAAGTGTCCGGTTAGTATCTTACAAACTCCATGGCGCTGTTGTTGACGAAGAGCTCCTGCACGCGGATGCTCCAGTCGGGTCGAGGGGTCAGGGCTCCGTGGGTCTCGTGAGGCTGACACATGTAGCAGATCCAGGGGTCCAGGTCCTTCAGGAAGTCAAAGGTCCCCTCTCCCACCATGATGTTCAGGCAGTCTGCACAGAAAGACCTGCACACAAAATAATCACTGATTATTTACACGATCTACAGATGGAAGTAATACCAAGAATTACATTTCCACATTCCTTAAGCCCGTTTAGTCAGAGGACCTACCCCGTTCACTTGTTTGCGATCACACCGTAACTAAAGTGGGTAGAACTAGATGTTACATTAGCATCTAGTTTATTTATTATTTTGTTTATTTGAGAGGGACAGAAAATGGTTGCCACACTCATAGGCCATATAGCTCAGAGATAATTTGCTCTGAGCTGTAGGAATATCTGTGAAAATGTTGACAATTATTCACAGTTTAGGTAACTACTTACTAAACAGTATAAGATTTGTATTTTGGGAACTTTGGCATCTTCGTCATTTCTCTTGAGAATGAGAGTTTTGTGTAAGTTTGAAAACTCAAAGTCCAAAAATATTTTCCATCTATCTACATCACATGATGGATTTGATTTTACTTTAACAGAAAATCTCCAAGGCCCTCCATCATTTTGATGGATTGAAAATGAAGCTGCACTTACAGGCTTATTTAGTTCCCGATTGCTTCAAAGACAAATACTGATGTTTATTTAGACTTGTATACTTCACAACTCACTGCTGCACTTTCTGTACTGCTTTCATACCAATAACAAATGGAGTTTGAAGAAAATAAAGTGTGGATTTAGTTGAAAGTGGAGATGTGTGAATCTTTGTACTTCAGGTACCACATGCAAACACTTCAGTCACAGTGCGATTGTTGAATATCAAACGCACAGCAATTGCAGCATAGGCTTTAGTGGTATTAAGGGCATATTTATGCAGCATTTTTTTTAGAGCTGGGCGATATATCGAATTTTAGGTAATATCGTCAATGTTGTTTTGAAGATTGAATATCGAGTATGTCGCGCAATAAAATAAAATAAAAAGTCTTCAAAAAGAGCAGTTTAAAAACACTAAAAATAGCATTGTAAAGTCAAGATTACCTTTCATTTTTCTTTTCACATTTTGCTTCAAAATCGTTTAGTCAGTAAAAAAACTCTGTGGTGTCAGCCAAACTGGTATAAGAAGTATTTGAAAACACTTTATACAATTATTTCACATTTTTTTAACATTTAAAAATCACGTTTACTTGCATTTGTTCCTGAGCGAATGATTATTTAGCCTGAATATTTGGTCAAAACATTGAGAAATTACAGTTTTTGAAACAAGTTTTGAAAAAGGGGCATGTGTTTTTACTTGATCAATCGAACTAATTCGTGTAAAGACATGTTTGGGATTTTTTTGTTGGATTAACATATTATCGCCTGAATGTCGTAATCGAAATATGACAAAAAATTATATTTGTCAATATCGCACAGCTCTAGATTCATTTATGTTTTATTGCATTGTATGCCTCATGTCTGTTGCCCGGGCACCAGACATGAGGCATGCTCTCAGTAAAAACAACAGCAAACAGGTGCAGGAGCTTGCTCAGGATCATTACAGAAAAGTCATTTAGGCTTATAAAGGGCAACATTGAAAAAAATAAAAAAAATACATCATGATGGTTTTTTTTTTAGTTTTGTCTATTCTAAGGTTGCCAAAAATTCCACAATTATTACATAGGCAGCCAGGAAGGTCCATAGCTATCATAGGAGGGGCAAAATTATGATATTTCTAATGAATTTAGACATAGGATGGCATTACACCAGCTCCATGTTTCAGTGACAAAAGTAAGGCTGTTATTGGTTATAAGTTACTGCCAAACTTTGCTTAGGACACGATGTTTTGTAGCACAGCTTATATTGCAAAAGGTAATAAAAATATAGACTATTTTAATACATTCATTCATTTTTCAAAGGCAAACAGAACACACTGGTAAATTTTCATAACAAACATTATTGTTCAAATGCACGTTCATGTTTCTGTTTCGTAGCTTGCACAGACCTGCAGCAGCTCTCGTTGCCACACAGAATGACCTCCATGCCATAGCAGCAGATGGTGCAGTAGGACTGGTATCCATCCTCGTCATACCGGTACAACGTTTCTGTGAAGTTATTCTGAAAATCACACACACACAAAAGTCAGTTAGTCCCATTTCAAAAACCTACTGCTACAGTTACAAAGCTTCTTACTTTACACTCCAAGCACAGACTGCCTTTGAACAGCGGGTGGAAAATCACAACGTCCTCAATGCCACAGCACACACAGAAGTCTGCGCAGGAAAAAATGACAGTACACCAAAACTATCAACATTTGGTACAAGGAATAACAGAAAACTTATGACTAATACTCACCGTCAATGTCCAAGTCCAGGTTCACTATTCTGCGTATGATCCGTTCTAAAACGAGACATTGTGGATTAGGTTAAAACTAGAATGCTAGAATGTGCAAAAAATCAAACTTGTAAAGCAGTTTTTTATTTTCAGTGTGTATGCTGTAAATCAGCTCATTGGATAAAGATAATTGTATTCCTAGAAAACCAGGAAGTGCAATGTTAGTTGTTAAAAAATGGGGAGATATTTTTGAAGCTCCCAAGTTAGTTTAGTTCTGGTTTAATGCTGACATTTTCTTAGTACTGATCTGGTTCTTGTTTAATTATGGTTCAGCGTTGTTTTAGAAGTTTTGTACAGCCTTCAAATTCAAACATACAGTAGACTATAGCAGTGTTCTTGTTATAACTGAAACAAATATAGTGCTGTAGATATTTGGGGTAACCCTAAATTTAGTCAAAAATGACATCTTGTGTAACAATTAGGGATGCACTGATCCAGCTTTTTCAGTTCCGATACTGATCCCGATACTTTAGAATTAAGCATCTGCCGATACCTGAGAGAAAAAGAGATAGAGAGAAGTGAAGAAAGAGAGAAGGAAAGAGAGCGCGAGGAGAGAGAAAAGAAAGAGAGAAAAGAGAAGAGAAGAGAAGAGAAGAGAAAAGAGAAGAGAGAAAAAGAGAAAGAAAAAAGAGGAGAGAGAAAGAGAGAGAAGAGAAGAAAGAGAAAGAGAGAAGAAAGAGAGAGAGAGAAGAAAGAGAGAAAGAAGACAGAGAAATAGAGAGAAGAAAGAGAGAGAGTGAGATGAGAGAGAGAAGAGAAGAAAGAGAGAAAGAGAGAAAGAGAAAGAGAGAAAGAAAGAAAGAAAGAAAGAAAGAAAGAAAGAAAGAAAGAAAGAGGAGAAGACAGAGTAGTAGAGAGAAGAGAGAAGAAAGAGAGAAAGAGGAGAGTGAGAAGAGAGAGAAAGAAAAGGAGAAGAAAGAAAGAGAGAGAAAGAATAAAATGTCAAACATTATGAGACATTCTGGTTCAACATCAGCCTATAAATCAGACTCATTATGTCCAATTAAACACAACTAGGATATTGGCTGAACCGATATTATGGAGCCGATACTCGATCCAGCAAAATTTCCTGGATCGGCACCGATATTCGATCCCAGTATCGGATCGGTGCATCTCTAGTAACAATCCAGCCCAGAGACCATGGTCTTTGGTCAAATGTGGCATTCGAGAAAGTTAGTTGCTGTAGTGTTGCCAGATTTTGAGAAAAACAAGCAACCCCAGCCCTTCATTAATATGCTAAAAATTATGTTTCTATAATGAATAGGGGTGTAACGATGCATCGAACCACGATGCATCGCGATGCGCAAAAGCTACGATTCCGCATCGTACACTGTCTCGATGCGGCTCGATGCGGGGCCGCTTTAATATTATTATTAAAGAACCCCACAAGATGCGTCCCGTTGGTCTGTTTAGCGCGCCAAATCCGCCCTACACATTCGCGCTATACATCCGCACTACATAACGGTGGTAAATGGCCTACGAGAATCAAATGACTGTCCCTTCTCTCATATATGCACAACCCACTCAACATGCGTTGATAGCGCGAGCCGCGCGATGTCAGAAACTCTTCCTCCGCTCCTTAAACTTCCTCAGTTTGTGAGAGAGACGAGCTGTGAGCGGAGACTGGGAGAGAGGCGGCAGCGCCACGGCCACGCGCAGCGGTCATCCACGTGCGCGCGCACAGGGGGAAAGAAAGAAAAGAAAAGTGCAGCGGGGATGTAACGGGACAGAGCGCGGTGGTCAACGTCGTGTAAGTGTTTACAACATGTAAATGTGACAGAACAGATCAATTAGAGACTATGAAGACTCAAAGCTCAAATGTTTAACATAGCAGAAGTTCTATAGATAGATAGATAGATAGATAGATAGATAGATAGATAAAATAAATAAATGAATAAATACATACATAAAACAGCTAATGAGACTTTTTTTTTTACAATTTTCTTGTGTGGTAAAATAATAATTAAAAGGCAAAATTATTGTCACATTTAGGGGTTAGGGTTAAAAAAGAAAAAATTGGCAAAATAATAGGACTAATGACATAAAACGTATAATTTTTTTAACCGTAAAAGAATCGTGGTGAATCGAATCGTGGGTCCTGAATCGAGAATCGAACCGAATCGTGAAATTCCTGAATCGTACACCTCTAATAATGAATGAATATATTTTTGTGAAAAATAGATTAAAAAAAAAGAAAAATAGCCAAAAATCACGGAAAGTACAGCCCCAAAAAACATCAAAATTCACCCGTGGCTTTACGAAAAAAGAAACCTAAAGTTTCTATAAAGAAGCAGATTTGGCAACTCTGACCAGTTTGAAAAGTAGATGGGAAGAAAGAACATCAAACAGAGAAATAAAAAAATCACGAGATGACAATTGTATCAAAAAAGTAGATGAGCTACC
Organism: Mugilogobius chulae; assembly: GCA_038363315.1. Classification (NCBI taxonomy): domain Eukaryota; kingdom Metazoa; phylum Chordata; class Actinopteri; order Gobiiformes; family Gobiidae; genus Mugilogobius; species Mugilogobius chulae. Next base: position 1,535,839 of record CM076414.1, read on the forward strand.
TCGATTTTTTCTAATTCGATTTTTATTGCAATGTTGCCCAGACCTAACTGGCACTGTGATCATTTTCACTTAAATGAATAAACTGTGATTACTCTAGTAGAGGAGAGCGGGGTCGGTTGTCACACTGGCTGGTTGTCACAGTCTCTGTATCTCAGCTTGTGATTGGTGCATTTGAAAAAAAGTTAGATAAAAATGTGCTTTAAATGAACCAAAATGCACTCACTAAAACATTTTTGTAATATTTGTTCAAGACTGTGATAAGAAGAAATAAAAAAAATGTATAGCAAAAAGTAGATTTTCAGATGTTGAGAAAAAATGTTCTATTTTTTCCAAAAATTGTGTTGAAAGCTAAAACCATTGACTTTACAAAAGAGGGGAGTCAGAGTGACAGTTAGGACTGTTTTTTCTGAGCTGGTTTAAAAATGTAGAAGAAAGCTGAAGTGAGAGTAAAACAGTCCAGTCGGGGTTGGTTGTCACATATGTTTATATCTAGAAGAGCAGCACAGCCAGAGCAGGGTTGGTTGTCACACTTTTACAAAAGACAGATTTTCTCAAAAATACTGTATTTTAAATATTCCAATTCAAAGCACGAAATCAGTGTAAAGTTTCAACTAAAAATAAATCTAATTATTGTCATGGAGGTTATTCTGTTTAAAAGTTATAAATCACTAATTCACATTAAAATATAGTTTTACATTATCATTAGAATCTTTACAAAATGCATCTTTTAAATTTCCATTTGCCTTTTCTTGTAATTTAGCGTCTCCTGATTCAGAAAATGTAAAACATTCTTGAATCAAAATGAAATCCAACATCAAAAAATTAAACCAAAGACAAGACACATTTGTCATCGATCTTCCATTGACATAACATTGTGACAACCAACCCCATGAGGTGTGACAACCAACCCTGACTTGGGGTTGGTTGTCACAGGTGATCAATTTCCATTTAATGATCAATAACTTTTGATCAGAATAAACAGAGAACAGCAGCTGGATTCATTAGTTACACAAGACTTTGAGCTTTTCTCTGTTGTTAAAATGGTTCATGTGAGATTTGGTGTTTTTGAGAAATTCAAATCAAAGTAAAAAGTGTGACAACCAACCCCGCTCTCCCCTAAAGAAGAGCTATATGAGCTATGATATATGAGCCGTCTTACCTCTTTCTTTCTGGTCGGGTTGTTTGTACACATTCTGCGTGCTGCCCTTGTTCGACTGGTCCACTCTGTTGTAGGGTCTCTTCTTGTACGGCACAAATCCGGAGACATGTCTTTGTCTTCAAACATGTCTCCAAACAAACCCCTCTTCTTCTTCAGGCTCTTTCCTTTCCAGCCAGGTTTAGCGATATTCTTCTTCTTCTTCTCCTTTTCGGCTGAATCGGGCACCGGTGTTTTCTTGGGAATCTCCAGTGGCAGTTTGTACAGAGACACGGACAGCTTGCGCATCTTTTCTGGGTCGATTTTGCTGCCGCTGGAAACTTTTGAGACAGAACTGTTCTCGTTTCTCTCTGGATGGAAAGATGTAAGACAAAATGAATCGCTTCTTAAGTCATTGCATTTTTAAAGAAATGTTACGGACAAACTGTATAATTGCTGAAAGTGAGAAATTGTTAGTTGTTATTTGTATATCATTGCCATTGTACAAGCATTTAGGCTGTTATCATGGCAAGTTTGAAAGCTAGAATTCTTGCATAAAAAAGATTCTTTATAGAATTTTCCTTACAGCTAAAGTAACTGATGAAAGTAAGAAATTGTTTGCCGTTTTTGACACTTTGATTCAGAATTACAGGCGCCTTTGTTATAAAAGTATTTACAAGTAGCATTTAGAATCTCCATGTGGGTCGAGTTTGTTGATACTCTTAAAGGCAGGCTAAGACATTTAGGTTAAAGAAAACGTTTGGTTGACCTGTCTTATTATGGTTTATCATTATTGTTGTTTGTAAAGCACTTTGAGGTTTTTATCAGTGAAAAGTGCTTTATAAATAAAGTTTACTTACATACTAAAGGAACATGGAAACCTTGAAATCTGTAAAATCTATGATAAAATATTATACTGGAACTAAAATTAACTGATAAAACTTATAGAAAATAACTGAGCAGTTATGACTAGTTGACAACAAAGTTCCTGCTTATGTCACATATTGGTTGCTATGCGAGCAAATACTTCAGTAATCTGGGTAAAGGTTTAACCTGGTTCTGTTTTGAACTCTGATTTGAGTTCTTCCACACATGCTGAAAGCGTTCAGGAAAAGGTGGGGCGTTTAGTGAAATACTTCAAGCTGATTGGGTGAGCAGGACTACCTTATTTGTGCTTAGTCAATCACAGCAAGTACGCGTTACATACTGTTCTTCTTTCAAAAAGAAGTTACTTTGTTTTTCTGCTAAAACCGCAGCAAACAACATGTACATCCACGAGAGCCACTATCTTTGTTTAGCTTGAATGAGACTCGGCGGCGGCGCCGGGGCGCTAACAGCCCGTGTTAGCCCACCCTGCTACAATGTGATTGGGCCTCAGAACCACGCTGCTGTGATGTCAAACCAATCGGGCGGCTGGAAGGCCAGATGGTTTATCTTGTGTTTGTGAATTCACAATTATCGAGATATAAACCATCTGGCTGGCCAGGTTAGGTAAAGTTAGGCTTAGATTAAGTTAATAACTTGGTTAAATTTAGGGTTTTGAGAAAACGTATGTCAAGTCATAACTGTGTTGGGAAAATAAAGACGTCCTTTTCACATTCAAGTCATTCATTTTAGTTTGAATTGCACTATTGCTATGACAGTGGAGGACATGCTATGCCGAATTATTTTGGACGGAACCATTATTTCTGAAACCCAGAAATAGATTTTTCAACCGTTATCACACGTCTTTACAGTACTTTACAGTACAATTCAGTAGCATTATCCACTCAAATCAAAATGTCAAAAAGCATAAAATACTTTTGATTGTCATCAATAGCACACTGTCCCCATCAAAATGCCCAATGTAGGTCAAGCCTAGCCCCCTTGAGGTCTAATTTAGGAGATGCTGTGATTTTAATATTTTTTTTAAACATCCATTCAATTTAAATTAGCCCTGAAAGCATTTTCATGAGCTGAAAAGGGGTCATATTCTCTTCCTTGTTGGTTAGATTTATTAATAAATATTTTTGCAAACATGCTATGTATGTGGAAAAATATCAACATGTACTATGAAAAAATAAATAAATACATTTCTGGCTAAAAAACTTCTAAAATAACAGCAAAAAGCCATAAAAATACTACAAAATCCATTCTACTGTGCTGTTATAGATACAGATCAACGTATGGCTGCATTAATAGTAAGTTGCTTATTTCCTATGTTTTATTGTCATACCTAATACAGCTGGTGCAAATCCTTTGGGTCCCATAGGTTTGAAGCCTCCAAAAGCCCATTCCAGCATCTGAACCAGGATTTCCCTCTTTGTTGTCAAACGATGCTGAAAACTCCTTCTGGCAGCGGGCACTCGCCTCCTGAACACAGTTTATTTCATATAAACATATGTTCATAGTGTTCACAGTTTAGTTTGAATAAAATAAAAGACAAACCCGTAGTGCGAAAAATACAGCCTCTTTGTAGGTCGCATCTGTGGCAAAAGTCTTTTGAGAGAAGAATTTGGAGAAGTCTGCAAATGGTCGCAGATACTCGATGCAGACCTAGAGCAAGATGTTGTTAACATTCACAACAAGCATGATGAACTACAGACATGTGTAGAGACAAGTAGAGAAACACAATTCTCTCCATCAGTGATACTCAATCTTTTTAATCAACTTCTATTAGTGGATTGAACCTATTACCTCAGAGGTCATGCCTTGTCCGTACCACACCACCTTCTTCATGTCTGGCTCCTGGTTGTCCTCTAAACTGGGCACTGTTACGGCCGGCCAACAGAAGGACAATTCCAGGTGATCAGGACCAGCTCGCCTTGTTGCCTCTGCACGAGAAGAGTTTTTACTGTAGATCACTTTTACAAAAGCATTAATACACACTGTTGAGCTGTACGAGGGTAGAGCGAAACATGTTTGGATTGTGAATCTTTGTATGAATTGGTGCTGAGAACTTTTTTTTTCTCACTTATGAAGCTACAGCAGATATTTAGACCGTCCCAATCTGATTCACCTTCCTGCACCACTCCACTGGCTGATTTTGAGCCTCAGCTACGTAACAACACTCACAGCCTACTTGGCTTAGCACGCAATTGCTCATCCACATTTTTCATGACCCACCAGGTCCTGGCTCTAGGGTGAGATCATGGTCTAAGATCATGGTCTAAGCCAGTAGAATGTATTTTCCTGCACTCATTGTGCTGTTTATTTTCTCCAAGTTGACCTGCTTTCGTACAGCAGATAAGACTGTGATCTACTGACTATACAACAGTTCAAGAAAAGCTTGAACACCAGTCAGAGAAATGGCTTTTTTGGTCATCTAATTCAAATGTATAACTAAATGTTGGAAAACACGCTTCTATTCTGAGTCTACAAAGGCTGCAACTAACACTATTTTGGTAATTGATTTAATCTAGATCAGGGGTCTCCAACCATCGCTCTGCCCAAAAAGAGCTGCGGGCCATCTGCTACCGAGCCCCAGAGGATCTTTAAAAATGCATTTAATTTTACAGTTTTATTACTTCTATGTGCTTTACAATGAATACACAGCACCACTTAACCCAATGAGCAGCAAATTCTAGCAAAAAGAGCTAAAAAATATATACAATAATCAGTAAAAAGAGAATTGTGACTGTACCGGTCCTTCTAAGAAAAAAGGTTGGGAACTGCTGTTCTAGATTATTGCTTTCGATTTCTCTTATGTTGCAAAAGACTAATACAGAAAAAAAGTTGTTGAAAAATGTTGTGAAAAGTTAAACATTCTTGTTTCATTGGCACTAAAACTCATAATTTAACAAAAGTGAAACAAAAGATAATCTGTTCTTACTTCAAGACATTTTGCCAATGATTTTTTTTTTAATTAGTTGGCGATTATTAGAATATTCGATTAGTTGCGGTTAATTTACTTGTTGCAGCCCTAATCAAAGTCAGAATCAGATTGGTTTTGCTTCACCCTCAATGAGAAGAAGTAATATTAAGCTCCATCTTACCTGTTCAGTCTTTGGGTTAGCTGGTTTGACTGTTGGAGGTTTGCGTTTCTCCTCTTCACCCTCCAGTACGTAAACAGACTCACTGACAGGCTTCTCGGCTTTTGGTGCAAAGCCTTTTGAAACAGTTTGAACTAAAAAAAAAACACATGTGAGAAAGGGCAAGTCAATGTAGGTAATGTAGAAATGTTTAGAACTGTATTTAGAGCAGGTATTAATTGCTTACCTTCATCTGCTTTAGTTGTTAGTTTGCAGTCTTCAGTCACATCAACCACATCTGAAATAAAGAAGAGACATACAGTTATTAAACAGGAATTCAAAAACACTACAGTAGCAAACATGCTCATGGTTCATACGCATTTTATTTTGAGGTTTTCCATGACTTTCCAAAACAATTTCCAACATTTCCATGACCTTGTCTAACTATTTACTCTCATCAACTGATCTTTATAAACATGTTTTTCTCCATCGTAACCCGAGTGAGAGGCGCTTTGGATCTGGTGAGATCCGGGGCTCAGGTCAGGAGTCTGGGTGTCCCACCCCAGACTTTTTTGAAAAAAACAGACATTATTTCTTGAATTCTGGTGTATAGACTTTAAAACAGCTCTGCTTGTGTTTAAGTCTCTCCATGAACTAGCACCAAAGTACATCTCTGACATGTTAGTGCGTTATGAACCATCTCGAACTCTGAGGACCTCAGGGACCGACCTCCTGCTGGTGCCCAGAGTCAGGACTAAACATGGAGAATCAGCGTTTCAGTTTTATGCAGCTAAGATCTGGAACAGTCTTCCAGATGATGTAAGACAGGCCTCGACTGTGACAATGTTTAAATCTCGGCTCAAAACATTTTTTTATCTGTGCATATGATGAAATGCTTGTCTCACTCTTTTTTCTTTACTTCTTTAAAGTAAATTTTACAATTTTTTTTTTATTTTAAATAATGTTGTATTGTAATTTTGATGCATTTTCCTGCCTTGTAAAGCACTTTGAATTGCTTTGTGTATGAATTGTGCTATACAAATAAATTTGCCTTGCCTTGCCTTACCTTTTTAGAACTCTTGGGCACAGACAAGTGTAAGTATTGCTGGCATGTAAATACCAAATATTTCTACATTGTAACAGATGAGATGTGAGACAAAACTCTGGGTTTTGTAATGTTCTTAGTTTCTCTGTGTTGGCTGCACACACAGACATTTGCACAGTCCGTCCCGGCAATCTGCAACTTTTGAAACCAAAATCATTTCAAATTTTCCAAAATGTTCAAAAACCAGTAAAATTCTCAAACTTTTCCAGAGCCTAGATATTAAATTTGAATTTTCTGTGACTTTTTTAGGTTTTCCCTGATTGTACATTTAAAAAGAACTAAAACAACTGATTTTCTAATTTACTCTATTTAAACAGTGTGCCGTGATTGAGAGGTCAAATTTAAGACATTTTAAGACCACAAAACATACAAATTAAAACTTATTTACCTGCCTTGACCTACAGTATTTAATTAATTATCTGCATACAAAAATACAATTATTTCACCTACTCCTTAGCCCTGCTCATTATAATTCTTTATGATTACAGTTCTTCAAAATTAACCCAAGTGATACTTTAGTTTAAATGTCACATAGCCAGTTTTTAAAAAATTCCAGTCGATGAAAAATGTCACTAAGGTCAGGGCTATCAGTTCTGCACTTTTCAATAGAATGTCAATGGACCTATTTTTTACTATGCTGCTTTAGATACATGTTGAAACTTACAATGACCAGCGTTCTACATATGTTGTGGTTCAATAATAAGCATCTTGTATTTATTTTAAAGCTGGGTTACCTGATTTTTTTTATTCAAGTTAATAGGCAGTACCTAAATTATTATATTCAACTACTTCTAGTTCTCACAGATCTTTTGGCATGTGGTTAAAATCCACATGCATTGCTTTTTTTGGCTGCAATCACAGCCTAAGAACTGATTTTTACTGACAGCAAAATGAAACTGGAGTGGATCACCCAAGCACAGCCAATCACAGCGCTTCTTTGGTCTGTTTATGACGTATACAATTTTATTATTTTATTCAGACAGTTCATAGTGGTCTAATTTTGTCGCAATGTGCTGTATTTGCAATATACTTTCTGGTTGAAAAGACACGCTTACAAGGGTGTAATAAAACAAAAGTCAGGTATCCTAGCTTTAATGGATAAAAGCACTAGAAGGACATGATTTACCTGATGAGTTGTCTGTGTACTCCGTGTCCTCCGAATCCCTCTCTTGTTGTGGAGGTGGTTTCCGTGCAGGCTTGGTCGGTCTGGGTTGGTCTTCATCAGAGGAAGAGGAGTCTGCTTCTCTCTCTGCTCTGTGTGCACGATAGCGCCTCTTCACACCTCTCCTATTTTCTGGAATTTGTGGAGAACAGCCCTGCCTGACTTCTGACACAAAAACGTCAAGATGAAGTAAAAAAAAGTAACCGATTCAGCATGACAGAAAGTGAAAAAACATAGTGCAACATTTTGTTTCTGTAGATACTTTCGTAGATTTAAACACATTTTACAGATAAAAACTTTGTTATTTTTTACATGTCAAATTTAGCAATCTGTGACATTAGAAGAATTTTGACCATTCTACATGAATGTTGCTAGGAAACTTATACAGTAATACACAAATTTATAATCAGGAAGCAAAATTTCAGTCCTAAAAGTGGCAAAGCTGGATAAAAATGGCTACAAATAAAAAAAATCATAAATACAATAATTTCAACTGTGTTTTTATAAAATCAGTAGTGCAATATGTCATAGGCTCTCTAAAACGGGTTTCTCAAACTTTTTTAAGACCAGGGACCCCTTATCGTAGTAAAAGTAGTAGTTAAAACCATGCCTTTTATCAAACGTAAATGAAATAGTATTAATTTCACCTAATTCCTTAATTTATTGGTAACATTTCTATCAAATAAATGTTCCGGATTGTCTATTATAAAAAAAAAAAGTAGAATTCAATGTCAGAGACGTTTGGAGGACCGTACTTTGAGAACCACAGCTCTAAAAGTGCTTTTTTTTTTTTTTGCAAAACACAGTCAAAATGATTAGATTTCATAGAACATTTAGCTTGTTTTCACCCAATTGACTATTTCAATGAGGTTTATAATTGTCTTTTGTCCGGCAAATGCGACGGAGACAATTCCACAACTGTTACCTAGCAGCCACGTTGCAAATATGAGCCAAAATCCACATAAATGACACAGAACTTACACTTTGACACATAATATCTTGCAACACTTTCATTTTGCTTAAATGGTTGCTTAAACACAGTTGTGCCCATTGTGAGTAAATTGTCTCTTCATGTTGGCGCTTTGGGATGACTTATGTGGCAGGTTTCTGTCGTAGAACTCAAACTACTTTCTATAATTTTGTTTTGTCAACTTGTCTCTCTAAATACTTTTAATACATTTTTGCTGCTTAAATAAATAGTGTACCTCTATGCTTTTAGTTTTATAACTCACCTGAAAAATGTGCTTTAACTGTAGCGAGCGTGGAAAAGACAGGAGTGTGAGGACAAGCTTAAACAAAACAGGAAATGGTCCTAAGCTGTTCAACACCTGTAAAAGACAAAACATCCATGTAACAGACGCATAATTACAATCAGGCACAGACGAAGAACATGACAAGAGCAAGTAAGCTTTACCTTCAGCCACCTGAGGCCTGCTGACGGGGCATCAAAAATATTCTTCTTGGTCTTCTTGATGTAGCTGAAGTATTCGGAGACCAGCTGAGAGGTGGTGAAACCGTTTTTACACACGCCCAACTGAGAACCCAACTCTGCCAAGTTTGCGTCGGAAATGTCCACACGCTGAAAAGAAAAATGTAACAAAGAAACAAATGTTAAAGGAAAAGTAGCGGCATAATTCTTCTGTAAATGTTACAGTTGAATTTTGTGTAGGGAGAGCCGATGTATAGAGTCATTTTTATGCACTACTGGTAACTGGAAACAGCAGAAAATTCATACTGGCCAGTCCGCAATGGAATGTTTTACTTTCAGATTAAAGTGTAAAAAAAAAAAGAAAAGTCTAGAGATTTAATTATGGACTTAAAGATGGGGCACCTAACCTTTTGTGTCTAAATAATGATCTTCTGCAGGGATCAGAAGCCAATTTTACTTTTAAAGACTTTTTAAGACCTTTATAAGACCACAAAACCTCATCAAATTTACTTTTTAAGGTCTTAAATTCAAGCCTTCTCTTTTAAACCTTTTTAGACTTTATAAGACCCTGCAGCCCTTTGTGACAAAAATCAGACTGCAACTTCTTGTCTGAATCTAAAAATAAACTATTGTATTTCTCCTATAAAGCCAGTTTCACTTTGCTGTTCTAAACGAACTTAATATGAATATTAGTAACCATGTGCTAAAGGGTTTGTGAAAGCTTGGAACTAGAACTGTGCAATATATCGAATTTTAGATAATATCGTGAATGTTGCTTTCAAGATATCAAAAAATTAAATATCGAGTGTATCGCAGATAAAAAACTGCTAACAGAAAAAGTTAAGTAAAACTACAAATTTGAAAAAGTGATGCTGTAAACTTTCAACTAAGTGCACAAAAGTCATAGTCTGCAGTTTTGTTATTGATCTTACATTTGTATTGTAGAAAGTTGTGGTCATATGAAAACACATTATATACCATGGGCCATGGGATGTCCAAAGTTTTTTCACAGTGGGCCGAGTTTGGAAACTTGAGGGTCGTATAATACACGACTGTGAAGTGAATCATTCAAAATTTTGTGTTTGATCTAAATTTAATGCACCAACACATTTTTAGGCATTACACAATAATTTAATTTGGGTCGATCTAAAGGGGCCACAGCTTGGACAGGCTGTAGGCCAATGATATTTAATAGAAATTAGGATCAAGTAGCTAGTTGTAATACAAAAAGTGACTGAGTTATCAAATTCTGCAAAGTGAAGGCAGCCAATTTACATCAACTAAAAAGTTTGAGTAAACGTTTTAACACATTTCTGTTGGACTGAGGAAATACCATTCAAATATCGCCATCGAGAAATGCCCTAAAAATATCGAGATATTTATTTTTGTCAATATCGCACAGCCCTACTTGGAACTAGTTGGACAGATTTCAATACCCAATTCTGATTTTGTGGTCTAAAAATCAGATACCCCAAGTTTAACTTAGTTATACATTTAAAGTACTAAACACCTTAAATCAACTAAATAAATAGGGAGCCCCCAGGAGAAAAACATATTATTCTTCAGGCTGGTGAGCAATGTTGTGAAATAGAACTTTGTGTTTTCTATTAAAAAATACAAGATAAATTTGTGAAAAAAGAGATCACTGAGCAATGTTTGAACTGAAAAAAAGTTTTGAATCAGGAGCCGAAAGCAGTTCTCTGATTGGCTGCGCTTGGGTGGTCCACTCCTGTTTTACTTTGTTGTTTGTAAAAAGAATTATATAGGCCCAAATTGCAACTAAAATAAATACATGTCAATATTAGCCATGTGTCGAAAAAATAAAGAAAGAAAATAAAACCCTAAATCGTGTTTGCTGTGTGAAAATTAGGTACCCCACATTTAATGTGCATTGTTAACGGCTTTTTATCATTAACTTTACTTTGGCTTCCTATGATTTAGAATAGATACAAAAAAAATCTGCGTTTCCAGCGTTAAGAGGGAAGAATTACAAAGAAAGATAAAGCATACCCAATCTAAACAACCCAATCTGAATAAAATTGTGACACTTCTTCAACACATTCAACATTAAAACTGTAATTGCAAACTGTTAAAGTGGTTGAAAAGTTACCTTGAGACTAGTCGGATGCTTCAGCAGAGTCCCGATATTCCTCATCGAGAGAGCGGTGAGCTTTCCGGGAAGACTTTCCACCAAAATCTTGAGTATTGTCTGGTGGAAGCGCTGCACTTTCAGCAAGAACTCGCTCCTCCCTTCTTCTGAGAGCACGGCAAATGACAGCGAGCCCAGGTACCTCTTGGCTCTCAAACCCACATTAATACTGGCCATTGGAAGCAGATCCTTCTCGCTCCGCAGCATTTCCAGATCTCTCTTTCCGGTAAACTCTTCCGAAGCTCTGGGTGTAAAAATACTTGACGCGCAGGCGCTGACTAACAGGGCTATCATCTGCAGCTCCAACACCATGTCTCGGCGTGTTTTGTTGCAAATCCCAAAAACTTCTGAAGGGTCCCAAGGCTTGCGAGAGAAAAATAAAATCCAACTTCACTCTGGGCTCTTCCAGTTGAACGCGGATTCTGTGCAGCCGACTTAACCCGACGTCTAGCCTCAGATCTTTGAAATACTCTTTCACGTTGACCCAGTTGGAGGACATGATCTGTATAACCATGATGATGTCCGCGTATTGCACCATAATCGGTAGCATCGGGTTGTAGTTTGTATCTTCCAAGCATTCGGGTAAATCGAAAAAGTGAATGTCGTTTATGAGCTCCAGCACGTGGCCGTAATATTCCAAAAGTCCCATTTGGCAAGCTTCTCCGACCAAACAAGAAAGCCCGCCCAGAGACACTAAATGTGGGCTGAGCTCCGACAGCTTTGTCATGATCATCCTGTTGACTTCCGGATCAGGAATATTGCAGTAAAAGACTTTGAGGTTGTCCAGAGGTAGCTCGGCATTCTTGAGAAGGTCAACCAGAGGTCCGCGGCAGCACTGGCGGTCTGTTTCGTGATCATTGGCTTCTTTGAAGTTGGGTTGCTAGACTGATTGATGCGCAACGTGTTTAGCCTTCTCACTACGCTAACTCCGGAACGGCAATCGAAGTAGCCGATGAGAACGGCGCAGGCGGTGTTGTCCAGCTCCAATCCCATGTCGGCGTAAAGACAGTATGGCGTTTGGGAGCACACTTCTTGGAGGGTTCGTGGATGTGATCGTGACCCGTTTTCGTGTGATACCTTTTGAATCGGTCTTGTGGGTGTTGCGTGTTCAGTAGTAAAGCTAGTTTTGACAGATTTTGATGCCCATTTTTCTGACTGCTTCAATCTCCTCCTCTGACTGATCTTCACAATCCGAAATCAAAATAACGTCACTTCCACTCATGGGAGACATTTTTGACCTGAGATGGTTGATCTACAACAGGAATGAAATACAGTGCTTGGGGATGCTGGAGTAAAACTTTTGAGAGAGAATAGGGAAACAACTAGTGTTTGTAGTGACACTGCATTTTGATTTTACGATTTGTGCAATTTTCATTTTGCACAATTGTGGGATGTGATTAGTTACGATTGCCGTTTCTTACATTTGCGCCAATGGGAGTTGCTATCATTTCATACCCACTTTGCATTGAGGAGTTGTTGTTATACTTGTTTGGTTGTGGGTGAAGTGCAGACAGAAAATTAATGTTGGTTGTCCCACGTTTTTTCAGAGTCCACTCACTGTTAACACATCTTGAGAGAATTCTTCAAAGGGACTTGAACAATGTTTGGATCTTCGTTTTTGTTACCTCCGGCGTTTCATGTTTTAAAATTTAACTTGTCCTTGGCTTGTTTTTGTCAGCTTCAGGTTTTGCTGGATTGACCGGACCAATCTTAGTCGTGTTGTCTACAATAAAACAAAAAAAAAAACAAATAGTAATTGGTAAATGTGGCAAGTATGGCAAATATGGACACACAGATATTGGTCAAATCACCGTCAGGTAAAAAGTGATGGATAACTACATAAAGTCAAAAGAAAACAATGTGTTGTGTAATTGGTAATGAGAAATGTAGATACTGCAATATCAGCAGCAAAAATAAAATAAAAAACATATGTAAATAAAAATAAAAAACATACTACACCATTTTTGCAAATGAAGATTCATGTTATTAATAATGTTAAAGTGTCTCTTTTTTCTCTTTCTGTGTTTAAATGTAAAGTGAGGAACATTTTTAAAGACTCATGTAAATGTTTTACTAACTGAAGGTCATTTTTATGTATTTATCTATATTTCTGTTTGTTTTACTAAGGATTGTTTTGTGTGTTTTGTCTGACTCCCTCTCCCCTTTCCTTGGGTGATTTTGCACACCAGGCCAACATTGTAAATAAGAATTTGTTCTTAATGTATTGTCTGGCGAAATAAAGGTAAATAATAATGTGTTGAATAAAAGATTAAAAACAACTTGATATTCACAAGGTGTGTTTTTTTTTACAAGTTATCAAACACACATAAATGTTTCCAGTTTGTTTTAGCAGGTTTGATTTAAAAAAAACTCGACATGATTTTTTTTGTAGTAGGGCTGTAATTGAGCAAATTTAGTTTTTGTCAGGTACAGCTCTTTTAGTCAATTATTACATCAAGTAAATTAAAACTTCATTCAAACTAAACAGTTGTAAGGCACTTACTCTCAACAGCGGCAGTATTAAACAGCTGTGCACCAGAGGCGATTAAATAACATTTTCTTTGACCTTGATTTTATCAAAGAAAGCTCGACGCCACTGAAGAAACTTTAAAAGCTTCCTGGCTCTTGATTAAGGGATGACTTTTTGTCTCCACCGCAGTCAGGTTTGATTCTTGGCAGTCCCCTTATAAAAGGAAACAAAACGTGCACGAACTGGCAGAAGGCGGCACCTGTAAAAACACATAAGTCATTTTAACCACAACAAATGCCTAATGTAAACTCTTTAAAAGCCAGGCCATCTGAACGTTCAAAAATCTGGAAAGGAGCCAGACACAAGCATAAAGAAGTAGCAGACCACAATACATTACAACGTTAACGACAAGCATTAGATCTCATATTGTGTACGTATCAATAAAGCAAAGAATTTTATGTAAGATAGAGAGAACATCTTTTATTCTTTATCCGCCATAAAATGTATATGAATGTAGAAATAAATCAGGGAAGTTTTCCGTTTTATAATTGCCTTAGGAAAAAAGGGTTAATGCTTCTTTTGAATTGCACATCTTGATAAACTGTAGTTTAATTAGCAGTGCTACACTAACAGCAATAATAAATTATGCATTCAAAGTTGGGATGAGATGCCAAAACTAAACAGCACTGCTTTTTCTTTTCTTTTTTTTACAAAAGTCACTTATTGTCTTTTCCCAGTAGACTTTTCAGATTTTTGTTATATTCTGTGTCCAAATTTTCCTTGGTAGTTTTGATATTGTTTAAATGTAAAATGAAAATGATTGATGACTTTTTTTTTTTGATAGCAGCTCTAGTACAAATCTTCTCCAACTCCAGACAGAATTTGGATATTGGTTTAAGGCTTGTTTATGATCATAAAATCAATACAAAATCTTGCAAAAATAAAATGAAAAGATCATTATTTTGCCTATTAAATAGCAGCAATATAACAAAACATTTAATTTGTCACTTTGGCAGAAGTGGGCATTTTACCGAACCACCTTAGAAGATGACCAATACATAGCTTACAAATAACGTGTTGCATGTAATAGCAGCATATTTACCTGCTGACAATCGCTCTACGTGCGTAAAACCAGTGCGTAAACGTGCATTCACCCAGAAGAGGAGCTCGCTTTGACCACACACACCGACCATGAATCACTTTTTCTTGCCTAGTTATCAACAGTAAATCTGCAAGATAACGTAATTGCGTGCATAATCAACAACGCCTGCACTTTCGACGGTGCTTTTCTATGTGCATCTTTATTTAAAACGTGCACAACTTTAACATAGACTGCACTACTGACAAACCATTGCATTTAACCACGGAAGTATGTTAGATCCATGCATTAAACCGACACGATTCACCTCGAGCACGTAGCACCCACTTTCCACGCCGCTTTTTGTTTTAGCTTCCTTCCGCGCCAGCTCAGTGATGCGTTCAAATTTATGGGAAAGACAACCAATGAGGCGTTTCAAATGTACTAATAAGCCGCAAAAAAATCGGCGAGAAGACCGCAAAATGAGTGCAACACAAGGAAACAGTTTAATCTGATTCCAACACAATTTTAATGTTTTAAAATGGCCAACAAACATAATGAGTAGTTACTTTGCTTGGGAAATCCAAACGCACCATCGGCGTGACATAACAACAGTATTACACATTAACCAATCGGATTCCAGCAGCTAAAGGTGTAAACCAATCAGAAACTAACAATTCAATAACACGCGTAAGTTTTAGTTAACTGCTAAAAATCAAACAATCAACAAGTAATGTCGAATAAAATAACAAGAAAATGACAATAAAGCGAACATTTACAGACTCTGTTCAGTAAAAGCAGAACACAAGCAAAAGCCGTAACGCCAATGCCACCAGAGCAAAATCTTTCGTAGAAAAGCTAATGATTGGAAAACAAAGACACATAGCCATTTACAAACACAATAGTTTGGCAGCTCTGAGTAAACAGCCTACATGCGCAATACTTTACCAGCAACCGAGTTCACACCAAACGCATGGAAAATAACGACAAAATACGACGCACATGCTCCAAAAATTAACTGTATAGCTAACTGTTAGCCGTCTGATGAGTCCTTGCGGTACCAAACAAAGAAAGTACATTAACATTTTAATGCCCACAAAGATCGGCTCATTTTAGGAGACCCAAGATGGCGGAGTCTTTGAGACATGGATGTATCCAACATGAATGAATGAGAGTGAAAGTCGTGCACGTTTGCGTGAGCTACAACTCATAGCATTGTTTTGGTTAATCCGGATAAACATAAAATCAAGTATGCTAAACAAATCATAGATTATAAATCCTTTGTACGTTGCCCACTCCATGTCAAAACATTAGCTTGCGCTGCTCCCCCACTCGAAGTTTGCTAGTGCAGCGATCGCGCGTGTCAACAATGTAACAGTTAATTACACAGGTAACTACCGCACTGTCGTGTTCATCGTTATAATAAACATATCGCAAATCAAGAAGTACTCGCAGACAATGACTATAAAAACACAAAATACACGTCTCGCCTCTTACCCATGTGTGTTGTTCCGTGGTGTTCACACTCCTGCTCCTCATGGCGAGCTCCAGCTGCACAACTCGTCCCTCCCACGTCGTGCTCACGCCCGCGCTGAGGTTCCTCTCCGGCTGCGGACCCCGAGCCGCGAGAATAACGCGCCAAAATCTCTCTCAGTTCTCCTTTACAATAATGTCACGGGGGTTATCTTATTATTTGCGCTTACTCTCATCGTATAAACACTTAACTAAACGTCAAATAAGCGTATAATGGCAAAATGCTCTAATGTCAAGCATCCGCCAGCTTAATTAGCATGCTCTCGTAGCTAGCTAGCATTAGCTAGCTAGTTACAAACAAAACTTGCAACTATTTTACATGTTTTTTTATTATATTAGTCTTGCCAGCTATTTCTGTACTTGAATAAAGAACATAATGTAATTTATAACAAATATTAAAATGGTGAGTAATCAGACCTGGTTGGGTTCAGCACATTATTTTATCCAACTTACTTTACCATTGGTAATTTAAAAAAAAAATGCATTAGGCCAAATCTGTTATAGTATAAACTCATAAGGATGTCTTTAGGTGTTGTTGAGTCAGCATGCGGTGTCAACTTTTGGGCGGAACCAGGCCACAGGTAGCAGGAGTAGCTTTGTAGATTTAGTGGTCAAAAGTCATCCTTTATCTTAGCCATAACATATTACTGATATTTGCATTATTCATATTCCCATCGCTTGTTCCTGTCAGTGTTCATGGATGGAGTGATTGCAGTGATCACTAAACATTCACTTTCATTCATTCACTGGGGGAAATTTACAGCGGTGCCCAGTTAAAGGTATAAAGCTGATTTTCACACTGCGAACATGATTAACGTTTAAATCTGACAACTTCCTCCCATAAATCCTTCAAAGCATAAATAATACCTAAATGTAATAATTTTTGCAAATAACAAAGTGAAACTGGAGAGGACGACGACCCAAGCTCAGCCAATCAGAGAGCTGCATTCGACTCCTGATGAGAACTGAATTTCTTTATTTTTCAATTCAGACAGTACACATCGGTCTCATTTTTTCACAAAGTGCTACATTTATCCTAAACTTTTTAGTGGAAAAAAAAACAAGTTTTGTTCATTTACAACATGCATGTTTTTGCAGGCGTGAGAAAACTGGAGTACCCTACACAGTGACACGGGCAGAACATGCAAACTCCACCCATTGTCTGACCCAGGATTCGAACCTACTAATCTCCTTGTTGGGAGGTCAGAGCTCTAACCACTCTGCTGCCACACACCCCATATTTGCTTGACAAATTGTAAAATACTTTAATAATATGATGCCATAAGGTCAGTGAGCAAGAGCCAACTTTTCCTATTATTAGCAATGTAATGTGACATGAAATATAGAAAAAGCCATTCACTGTTTGTATTATATCAAAAACTTCCAAAAATTAATATTTTTTTTTAGGATGTCCAAAGCATGTCTCTTTATGTGGATCAGCTGTGGATCTATTTCGGTCTTTCAGGGATCAAAAGAAAAACATAGCCTTTGAAGGGATTTTCAAACGTGTTTGATAGATTAACTAGTAAGTCTTTTTTTCTTTTTTTTTTAGTCTGATATAACAGCCATTAAAGCTGGGTTATGCTGCACCAATCTAATGCACTGTCTTTCTCTCATTTGTGAAAAAGATTCTGAACTACTATATGTCTGTTTTTCTTTTCTCTCCAGAGAGCCTTCTGAAGTAACAGAGTTCAAGTTCAAGTTATGTCCCAAATCAGCGAGACCACTATTTGCATTTTTTTTGTGGTTTTATGTTTAAATAAAAGTATAGAATGCTGTCAGTTGGCTCATGACTGGGACTGTCTGCTTGTTCATAAGTAATTGTTACACTAAGAACAACCCTTTAGGTCACAGACATGCAGGCTCTTTGTATCCAGATTCAGTAGCTTGTGTAAAATAAAATAAAGATATGTTTTGTTTATTGTATTGTTCTGGTCCTTTAAACATGCTCTCCGTTCTCTCACTTTGGAATCCCATGCACCAGAACCAATATCAGTCATGCGTCTCTCGCCTGAGAAGTTGATTGCAAGTAAGTAGCTTAAGTAGTGGTTTATGTACTTGAAAAAGGGGAGGTCCAGGTGGACATGTTCCACTAGGACGAGGCACATGGAGAACTACTTTTACAAAATGAAAACAACAATAATGTAATGTTCACAATGAATTGAGTCAAGAATTCTATCACAAGCTTTAGATGAGCTACAGTCAGTGTTGGGGACAAAACTTTGAAAATGTATGTCGTTACAGATAATGAATGCATTATGTATAGTGGAAAACATGGTTCAGTTTAATTTGGCTTTGTAAGAAAGTACGAAAAACATTTATCATGAATTAAACAAACACAACATTGTGTTGAAACAGCAAAAGGTATTCCTCAGGTTTTAAAAAGTAGCGGTGTTCTGAATACCTCAGTAAAAAGTTACTAATTACAGTTAGCACTCTAAATTGTATTTTGAATATATATTTTCAGTACAAGTATTTAGTCTACGTATGCACCGATTCACCTTTTTCCATTACCGATCTCAATACTTTGGTTTTAAAAGTGGGGTAGCCGATTTTCACACTGCAAACATTATTTAGGTTTAAAAGTTCCTTTCATAAATCCTTCGACACACAGTTAATATTGACACGTATTCATTTTGGTTGCAATTACACCTTATAAACTTTTTACAAACAGCAAAGTGAAACTGTAGAAAACCACCGAGCACAGCCAATGAGAGCTTAGCTTCTAAATAGAGCTACAATTCTTTCTTGTTTTAATTCAGACAGTACCCAGTGGTCTCATTTTTTCACAAAGTGCTGCAATTATCATATACCAAAGTTGACTAAAAAATTACAAGTAAAAAAGTATTTACCCAAATTTGAATCATTGCGGCCTATGACTAAAAAGGTCTAAAATTCAAGCAACAACTGTTTCTTAACCTTTTTGCAGCACAAGCAACTGACAGGAGTCTTTGTGAAGCTACAAGCCTGTAGGTTTGGCTTCTGAGACTCAGAGGCTCCGATCAGAAGTGAGAACTTTCTCCAAACAAAAGAAAATCTGAATCTAATTTACGACAACTTTTTTTTTTTTTTTGGCCTAATCTAAGGTTTAGTAAAGCTGGTGTTTGAAACCTGACTCTAGATGACTCTAGACTTGGCAGATTTGGGGGTTTGACAGTTTCTCTTCAAATGCTGAAGGTAACGTAGGTAAAAATTAGTTTTAGCTACCTGAAATTACTCTAAAAATGTGAGTCTACATCCTTGAAGGGTTGTTTTGACTCTAAATAAGAGGGTTAAAATGTTCTTTTTATTTTTACCATTTCCAGGTGCTTAATAAAAAAATCTGTTGCACTTTAAAAGACCATCACGTTACCTACCAGCTAATTAGTGGTGCTTACACTGGTACCTAGAATGGTACTTTGAGGGGTACTTGTACCAGCAGTTACTGGTACATAACACTGTTAGTTACTGGTACTTACAGTGGTACCTAGGGTGGTACTTGGAGGGTACTTTTGTCAGCAGTTACTGGTACTTACAGAGGTACCTTTTAGTACACTTACCATTACTTTTATTGGTACTTATATTGGTATAAATTCCTACACTTAGCAGTAAATATTGCAGCACTTACCGCTTTTAATACTTTGTAGCACACACATTTGTTTCAGTGGTCACTGTAAGTACCAGTAACTGCTGACACAATTACCCCACCATAAGTACCACTGTAGGTACTACCATAAGTACCACTGTAAGTACCAGTAACTATCAGTGTTATGTACCAATAACTGTCCACTGTTCGTGGAATGGGAATTCTGGGAAGTCCAAGAAAATGAGCAGATGCATTAAAAACAATTAGGAAAAAAACAAACACAATTTCCAAACATGTTTTAATATACGGCTATATAAAAGTACAGAAACATCTTTTTTCTAACAGTTCAACAAAAGTATAAAAATAGCATCTGTTCTATTGAAATGTGGTATTTTTTTCTTTGCTAAATTTTTACACGCTATTTTTGTCGAAAGTATCCATTCAAAAGCACACAAACGCTATAGATTACAACACTCTAGCTTA
This sequence comes from Mugilogobius chulae, assembly GCA_038363315.1. Classification (NCBI taxonomy): domain Eukaryota; kingdom Metazoa; phylum Chordata; class Actinopteri; order Gobiiformes; family Gobiidae; genus Mugilogobius; species Mugilogobius chulae. The sequence goes on from CM076414.1 coordinate 1,555,898, forward strand.
ATACAGTATGTTTCAGCAAAGTCACTGTATACTTTTTAAAGACGTTTAGTAACTTAAAACAGTGACGTATGTAAACAATCACTTTTTTGGTATAGAAGAAAGACACTTGAATAATGTGCGGTTAGATTTAAAAAGTCATCGGTTAAAATCTTGTGCTTAATATACAGTACTAAAAACAAGATAAAAAAACAGATCCAGTGATTCAAAAAAAATACTAGCAATATTTACAAAAGCTATGGTCTGAGGTAATGCCCGTGTATTGTTTTGGTGACAGCTATAACGGTCAGTTAGTTTTTTTTTTTGCACATTATATTTTGGTGATGATCATAATTACTAAATGCAGTTTGCGTTACATGATGTTATTATTAGTAGAAACAATGTGGATTTGAAGGAAATGACTTGAAAACAACTGCGTCAACCATAAATCCAAACAGTAGAATTCACATAATCGTTTAAAAAAAATAAATGTTTTCTGTTCAAGTAAGATGTATCAAAGTCTTGGGACATTTTCACTACAAAGTTAACTCTTTCTATCTATAAAAATGTTAATAAAATGTATCAAAAGTATATTTTTTTTTTACACAACAGTGAGTGAGTTACTCCTTTGTCCAGTTTCAACATTTTTCTGGGATAAAAACCTGTGTATATATTTTTTTTTTGGTAATTCAAGTAACAATAAGACTTTCAACTAAGGATGCACTATTCCAGCTTTTCAAACTGATGTAATTGTTATTTATCTTGTGAGTAATGACAACCAGTAAATCAGCCGGTAATTAAAGGTCCAACCAGGTTATCAGTGCATCCATATTTTCAACACTAATAAAGATCAACATCTATAGTGACTAAACTTCCCATTCGTCCAGTTAAAATTTTTAAAAACTCTTGAATACAAAATATTTTGGCAGTTCAAGTAACAAAATTTGTAAGTTGCACCGTGGTTTTACAGTTTGATCACTCTGGGGTTACAAACGGTGAGTGAAATTTTACAAATACCAAACTAACACAGTAAAAGCAGTGTCCATAGCTGGCCTACATGATAAAAAAAAAGTTTCTCTGGTCTTAAAACACTTTGGGTAGTGACAGTGTATGTTGGTCTATTCACAGGCGAAGTAGTCTTTGAGAGGTGCAAACAGGTGCCTTATGACCGGGACGCTCCAGGACCGGCCCAGGAGCTTCTGACGAGCACCGCGGCCCATGTTGGACACGTCTGTGTAGTGGACAGGGAAGCCGAAGATCCTACAGCAAACACACACGCACCAGAAATATTACATACATTAAATGTTTCAGAATGTAAATCAAAAATGCATGTTTCACAGTAAATACATATGTGCACTGTAAAGCACTTTGTGTTACATTTTTTGTATGAAAAGCTCGTTATAAAAAAGTTTGATTTGCTTTGCTAGATTCTTTTTATCCAGGTACAGTACTGCTGTCCTGCTGCTCCGCCTACCAGTGAAAGGCGTCCGGGTATAGCAGGCTTGTAACATACGTCACTTTCCGTGCCGCTTGTTTTAGGTGAAAACAAAATGTATATTGAAATGAATGGGAGGTTATCGGTGGTAAGCTTCAGATAAACGTCTAAAAACTACATTTAGTGATTTGTGTCATGTAGTAAAAGACAAACGGAAGGCAAAGGATCAGTGGTTTGACTTTAGACGCTTCCCAGACAGAACAGTAAACGTTTAAACTGATCCAAAGGACCCAATGCCACTCATATATGTCTGTATATGTATTTTCATATTAAACACCTGTGGATGCTCATGTTTTATGAGAAACAATGTGATTCGTCTTTTCTGTGTTAGCATTTTTTATTTTTTATTTTTGGAAAGTTGCTTGTGAATTATGACAGTTGCGGGTTGCGATATTTTTTGGGTTTGCTCCTAAGGGGCATTTTGACATCATAATCAAAATGATTTTTTTTTGTTTTTTGCATTTTTTTCAAGTCCGAGTCACAAAAAATTACCCACTAATGACAGAAATATGGACTTTGGGCATATTTTCATGTTTCTTAATGATCAAACTTATGATTTAAAATATGCCAATACCTTTACCATTGTTTTTGCTTTGACGCATAATGTTTAATTAATTGATTATTTTAATTACTTTTTATTGGGGGTCTGAAGTAGCTTATTTTGTTTGTTTTTTTCTCTGAAAATCTGGCAACCCTGCTGGTCTCTCACTCCTGGTCTCCTCTCGCTCTGCTTCTGCTTTCTCCCAGCACTGGACCTTCTGCCTCTTACTACTCCTTTATTGTACACACAACAGGCTTCAAACTCTTTTGGTGTCTTGTTTCTCCCACTAACAATGTTGCAAAGTGAAACTGTTCCGTTACCTCTCGAGCTCAGTGCACCACAGAATGTCCTCTTTGCCGTTCATCAGGACAGGAAAGTGCTGGTCTTTGCCCTGTTTGATGGAGTTGGAGCGAGTGGTGATCGTACGCACTTTTCCAAACTGTCAATAAAAAAACAATAAATAAAACACATTAGAGGTTCTCATATACCCATATCAGAGTTATTACCATGTAAGTGCTGACTTGACAAAGGAGGATAGTTGTGGAAGTTTAAGTTGCAACAATTTCAAGTGACAGTTGCAAAGTATCAGTTCAGATGAAGTCACTGTTTCACACCACTCAAGAAAGTCTTTGACCTCAAATCAGAGTCAAGTTCCAAATCAATGCCCCACAAGTCCAAGTAAAATCCAACTCTATGTCTTCATACCGAGATACAATGTACATTTTGTATTTTTACAAAAATTTTTTTTAATAAATTATCCCATTTAAAATTAATTTCTGGTCACAAACAAAGAAGTGAGACAGGGCATGTGAAGTTTGTAAAAGTACATTATTTATGTTTGGAGTGGTCTCAAGTCCCAACTAGGCTACATCTCCAAATTATTAACTTACAAGTCTTAGGCTATGATCATACTGCAGGTCAATTCTGATTTTTTTACCCATGTGCGACCTGTACCAAACACAATGGATAATCACCCACTCACCTCTGTAAAGTTATCACATTAAACTGTAGTGCTGTCATCCAGGTCTTTTTTATCAATTCTTCACAAATCAGTGACATAAAGTCCACAAAACATTGTGCAGCTCTGTTTAGAAGTGTTGTTTGAAAAAAAAAAAAGCACAAAGCAGTTCCTTTTGTGTTTTTCTTGTTTATTCGTTGCGCAATTTAAGGCTCGGTCTAGTTCATTGTCATTAAATTACTTTCTGTCAGTGTCGCTAACTTTCTGAGCTGTAAAAGCATTTTTTTTGACACTGTGCCACATTTTACACATGACAAGTTTGAACTTACATCCACACTAGTGTAATGTTCTGAATAGGGATGGGACGAGATCTCGTGCCGCGAGATCTCGCGAGATCAAACTGTCACGATACTGTGCGCACACGTACTGAACTGTCTCGTGAGATTTTTCCATGGTCATGAAATTAAGTTTCGTATCTTTGAGCAGCTGTAGTAAATATTCTCCTCCACACACAGACTTGTAGCAGACTTATTCTGACAGAAAACAGTCTAAACTCTGTCTCAGTTTTTATTTCGCAAAGATAGGACCATTATTGACAGAGATAATTAGTCCTAAACATTGTAAAAGTTAGCGCGAAAAATATATAATCGTCAAATATACACGGGAACAGCGCAGTGTTTTTCACACTTAAACATAGTTTAAATAGATCCACAAAGAGATATTTTGGCCTATATCATCAATAACATCATGGAGGAATCAGCGGCAGCGCTGTGAAGAAGGAAAGAGAAAGGGGGCGGAGTCTGAGCTACACATGGGGGAGCTAGTTGAAATAATAAAAATCCAAGGTGATACACATAATGAAAGGTAAAGCTAAACTAAAAGAACATAAACTAACAATAATAAATAATACAAATCATTTTGTTTTAATTTGTCTTGTATTATTCTAAATTGAAACAATTAATGCAAATTCTTAAAAAATCTTGTCTCGTCTCGATCTCGTGGACCCAATCTCGTGGCTCGTCTCGTCTCGTGAAAATTCTGTCCCGTCCCATCCCTAGTTCTGAATGTTTTCAACTCTTTGGGTTTCTCAAAATAAGAAACTGGTTGAAACAGAACATGCAACTGTGCGCTAGCTTGTTAGCACAATTTTTCACAGATAGTATTTGGTCCGTGCGGCTCCGTTTTTGCACAAAACAGCCTGAAATAGACACAAACGTGTCTTGGCTGTCTAAACACACTCTGTGCGTGTGACGGGTTTCTCTTTGCTGAGCATGTGGGTCACTTTGGGGTCGCATCCCGTTCACACCAGAGACGAGGTGGAGTTGCATGTTTTGTGTAATGTGAACGACCACATAAAAAAAAAAATGGAATTAATGATAGAATTGAGAATCCGACCTGCAGAGTGAACGAAACCTGAAACTGTTTTATTAAATCTCAAGCTGTCAACATAGTGCCTGGTAAAAAATATATAAATCAATAAGAGGTTGACTGTTCAAAGCAGAGATGTTGTTTCTTGGTTACCTTGGCGACCCTTCCATGCTCCAGACAGTCTTGCAGCTCTAGTTTGTCCATCCCAGAGGCACACAGGGGCCGGTTCATGCCTGGCAGGTTCCCCCAGAAGTAGCGCGCTCGATGGGCCGCAGACACCTCGATGGCATCAATCATCACTGGGTTACACTGCCAATAACACACAGCACAATTTAGAATTTAAATTATAATGTGGATTTACAAAACATAGAGTACATTTTCATTTGCTTGTTCTTTTAGCCGTAATGCAAAGTATAATAATAAAGTATAAAGTCTTATTTATCCCAAGTCTTATCTACACAGAGACAGATGCTCATTAGGCAACCATTTTGACATACATCGTCACACACAATTTTATAGGTTTTCTTTTTTACATTCCTTCAGTAAAATTGTATCATATTTTACTTACATTTGTAGTTAAATTGAATAAAATTGGAACATTTTCAAGTTCATCATCTAGAGAATTCTCAAGGTTCTTTTTTGCAAAACCACTTAAGTCACAAATTAGAATATGAAATACTTAAAAAAATCAGGCTCATTGAGCAATACAAAACCACATTGCCTCATACTTTAAAGCTTCACTTTTGCTTCTAACATTTTCTGCATAACCTCAAACATGTGTATATTTTAGACTGGGAGCGTTGACTGACTGACTGACTGACCTCTAAGAAGCGTGAGATGTCCCGTTTGTCATTCACACCCATGGCCACCACGTTTTCAAACATCCAGAAAAAGGGACGATCCTCTCCTTCTTTGGGTTTGGCTTCGCTGAGCAGACGGTAGAACTCGAAAAACAGCCTCCCTGTGCCTTCTGGAGAGAAATGCAAAAACAGGAGTCAATACAAACTTTAGATAGATACAGTATATAAGATATATCTGCTGATACCGAGAATTGCAATTTTGTAATTTTTGGTCCTTGATGCCCGATTAATTCAAATAAGTGTACACAAGCTATAAACAAGGAAATCATATAAATGTGTCTTTTGTTTGATAAATACTGTACAAGAAAAGCTGTTCTAAAACTGCTTTATTTGTTTGGTTTAGACAATTCCCATTTCATGCTAAAGTAAATATCACTGAAAAAGATTCAGAGCCTTGAAACAGGTTAACAGTTTAATAGTTTAAAGCTCACCATAAAGGCCCTTTCTTGCAGGGTTGACAATAGACAAGTCGTTACATGGACTTCCTCCAATCACCAAGTCAAAAGGACCCCACTCCATGATCTGAAAGACAACAACAGCACCATCTAGTGTTAACCTAACATACATATGGGTGGTGATGTTACCTCTTTGAGAACATACTTTACCTTTATAAATCTTTTGTACAAAGAGTTTAAAGTACAAATATTAAGCATGTAAGTTTTTTTTACAAATAACCTTACATTAGTCCGGTGTTTCCTACGTCAGAACTGAGTGATGATTTATGACCTTAAGTTTTTTTTCCCCATTTGGGTGGTGAGGCACTGCCTCCTCTACAGCAAGTCACAGACTTTACACTAATCAGATCTGAACAAAAACTAAGCCATGCACCAGCCTGATGTAAAGCAATGCCAACCTAAAATTAAACCAATAAATCATTTTAAATGACAGTAAATAAGAGCAAATATATTTTCTAATGTTTGGAAGATGAGCCGGATTTAAGTGGTTGGAGAACTTGATGTTGAATAGCCCTGACTTATGATACAATAAAAAATTGTGTGTGTGTGTATGAAATGAGAAACTAACTTAATAACCATCAGGCTAGCACTTTGGACCAAAAGGAATGCTAGAGCACAGTTAAATATAGTACACCTTGCATAAAATGTTCTAAGCAGTGGTTCCCAAAGTGGGGGTCGGGACTCCTCGGGGTCACAAAGAAATTAAATTTTACAATTATTAAGTGGTAGTGGTCAGTTTTTTAACTAAAGCACTATACAAAGCAAAACGCTACTAAAGTAAATGTATTTGTGACACAATTTTAATGTCGAGAGTTGGTTACACAGCTACTTTGAGGGACTTACGTTTTTCCTGGTGATTTCGCGGACATCGTGGACGTAGTGGATTTTTCCTTCATGTCGGACCACTCCCACCGAGATGGAGTCTTCACACACTTCTGAGGCAATGTACTGGTCCACTTTGAAACCCAGGTCTCGTAGCACCAAATACCCTAAAGCAGACATGGAAAAGGCGTTATCTGAGGGACCACAACATTTCAAAACAAGCTGTAGCATAGTCCAGTGCCCTGATCAGTTTCTTCACAAACCTGTAGCGATGCCATCAAACAGTGACAGGACTCGAATGGGCCTCCTCTGCTCTGCTGGGACTGCCGGGAAGATCTTTGGCTTCTCCTATAAAGAACAGGGTGCATAATTATTTTCACATACTGACATGTATTACAGAGAAAAAGAAGAGAGCAGGGCAATTCATCAAAAGATTAAAGGACTGCAATCTAGACATGTTACATTGTCAAGAAGAAGTTAAAAATGTGGTACTGCACTTTTACGTTATTCATTTGACAGAATTTTTATTAAAATATCAGATTGGTTGCTGCTGAACTGTGTTCCGTTCACTTTGTTTTAATTTAGCATTTTTCATGAAGACAACCTGTTATATTATTGTACTACGGCTCAATCAAAATCAGTTAGTGCCAAATTTGACCAAGACCGTATCTATGTGCTTTTCTATTAGAAAAGTAGACCTCACAAAATTTCAAATCAAGATGCAAAATGAAAATATTAATCATCTAACAGAATTTAAATATTTAGGGTTGGTCAATTAAAATTTGACAGACACATCAAAAACATTTCCAAAACTATTCAAAGTAATCTGAATTGTTTTAAATTAATTTGGCATTACATACCAAACCAGGCGGCCATGCTGTACATGCACGGAATGATTTTCTCCCATATATCATACTGCATGGCAGCATGGTCCCAGGCTGCTCCCTCTGTCATCAGGATTGGTTCATTTTAAAATCAAGCAATTAAAATTAGGAGTTTTGAGAGTTTTGCTAAATTATACTCTCTTAAACTTCTTTTCAAATCTAGCACCAGAGCCACTGTGTACATTTGTTCAAAGACAAACCAACAGCAGAGTCACGAGAAGCACAACAAGTAACAACTGTGCAGAACCACATTCGGACAGTCGGCTCTCTCTTGTAAATATGGTAATCTGTGGAACTCACGTCCCACTGAACTCAAAGTGCATATCAGAGCTAAAGTTGTTAAAAATGAATCAAAGCTGTGCCCATCTGTAAATATTGTAGTGTGCATATGTGAGAGTGCTGAGTGTGTACATGTTAAATATGAAACTGCACTGCTGTAAATATTAACATTTTATTGTTATATTTTATATAGCTAGCTATACACTCTATATACGTCGCATCAGCTGCATGCTTTGCTTGTAACTATGTTTGATTGCATTGTCCGTCAAATAAATAAATAAATAAATAAAAAGAATAATGTATAATATGTGAATACTGCCCCAAAAACAGAAAATCTATGCATTTAAAAAAATCAAAAGATTACATTTTCATTGTTGAATGTTTAAACTGTGTAAAAATATAACTAACATATTAAACTTTTAAAGGGCAAAAATTTGAAGTGAGAAATTTGTCAGGATTTAATTATTTAATTTCTGATTAAACAATTTCTTCTGTAACATCGACTAAACCAATATCACAGGACCAATAACCGAAACAACCACATTTCATGGATCAGCGCCATTATTTGTGCTCAGTATCTATCTCCAAAGTTTAGACTACAAATAATAAATATGTTGTAAATATTCCATGAAATGCTTCAGTAAATACATTGATGAACCTTTCTGCAGTTCACGCCCAGAGTAAAGCTAAACGTACAAATTCCTGTCCGTTGTCATTGGCGAAAAACTGCTGGAGCTTGAGGTTCCAGTCGTGTCTGCGCTTGAGGACTCCGTAGGCCTGCGGAGGCTGGCACATGTAGCACATCCAGGGGTCCAAGTGTCGAGCGCTGTCGGACGCTCCGGGGTCCACCAGGATGTCCAGGCAGTCCACGCAGAAACACCTGCAATCACAGCAACAGTGAGGCCAGGGTCTGAGATTATATACTGTGTGTCATCAAGGAATTATTATGGAAAACCTTGATTTGAACCTCCAGTAAATATAGACTTTACAGTGTGTATGGCAGGTTAGACCACATTTTTTACTAAAACATAGTAACCGTTATTATAATTAAGACTGTACTAAATATTTGGCTTGTTTTCACACAGTTTGGCTATTTTGATGAAGTTCATAATTGTCAGTTAGCCAGTAAATCTTACTGTGTATTACAACTCTGGCTGGGCAATATTATGATAAAAATCAAATCGTGAGCAGCTTTTTTGGGGAAATCGTCAAATCATGATTTCCCATTTCTCTGTTTAATGCAGTTACCAAGTTAGTTTCTTTTCATAGTATTATAAAATTTGAAGGTCATTTGTTGAGGTCTTTTGTGCTGCAGCTTCAAGTTAAGTTCCAGGTGAATTTTAGCAAATTTTCAGGTTTGATTTACAAAAATATATCTTTTTATGAATGAAACATAGATTTTATCATATTTTCAAAAGCTGTTATTAGTGTTAGAAATGCCAAAATTGTCTGATTAATTGATAATCTGAATAACTTTATTTTTGGGCTGAGGTTGCTTGTCTAGAGATTTTTTGCAAAGCTTGGTCGCATTTTCTCTGAAAATCTGGCAACATTGGTCAGCGTTTGTTCTGCTCTGAGTGAGTGACAGCTGGATTTAACCAATCACAGTAAAATAGAAACTTTCAGAAAAAGAAAGCAGATGATTGTATTTACCTCAAAGATAATAGTCTACACGAATTGTGATCAAATCGAAATCGTGATCTGTCTCCAGGAAAATCGTGATAATAATTTGTTGCCATATCGCCCAGCCCTATTTACAACAATCGCCTGAACAAGTGGACGTCACTAATGAAACCATTAACCTGCAGCAGTTGGCGTTCCCACACAGCAGCACTTCTCGGCCTCCACAGCAGACGGTGCAGTAGGACTGGTATCCATCATCATCGTACATGTAGGACATCTCCAGGTAGTTGTCCTAATTCAGACAAAACCAGAATGGAGAATGGTGAAATACAAAAATATATATATATAAATTTCAAATGATTTATAATAGAGCTATCAAAATTCTGGACAAGAAACCAGTTAGGTCACATCACTGTGTTTGTCTGAACAATTTAAATATGCTCCGTTTTGAAAATTACATCCAGTTTGTACATTTGAAGCTCGTGTACGTGCGTGCATCAGCAAGCTCCGCAGGTTCTTAGTGACTTAATAGTTCCTCTCAGGGCTGGGGGGGTCAGTTACCAGGGGGGCTCAGAGCGGTAACTGTAGAGTCCCTAGGCGCAAAACAACTTTTGGACTTCTTTCACTGTGCAAGGCATCAAAAAATGGAAAACATTACCTGTTGAATTGAAAGAAGAGATAAACTGGGTTCTTTTTAAACGGAAACTTAAATATTTTTTAATTACAGGTCAGACTTGTAACCAGTGGTTAAAGTGGGATTTGGGAGGTGGGGAACTCTATTTTAGGGTCAGGGCCATAAGCAGGATTTTGAACAAACCGAAATCCAAAAGGATTTGATTAAAAGTAAATAGTCTTTTTATATTGTCACTTATATATTTGCTATTGGAGGTTGCAGAAGAGAGAACTTCTCTGATATGTCTTGACATTGAGCAGCTGGAATCAGGCTACTCTTTAAAAAAAGGGAGGTCTGGGGAATTTTGAAAAAATCAATGCAATTTCCTGCATTTTGGTGAGTTTTAGATGTGATATTCTTATTATTTGATGTGACTTTACCATAATTAAAAAGACATGAGGCAATTAATAAATAAATAAAAATAGAGGCAACTAGAGACCAGATTAGGGAGGCCCCAGCCCTGGATGCCTCCTTTAGCTCTGTAAAACTGTTTTAGGCACATGTGGTTTTAAGAGCATTATCAAGTAGGTAACTGCTAAAAACAAGAAAGTTTTGAAATCTATCTATCTATCTATCTTCCTCACAAAAATAAGACAACACAATTTTCTATAATTTGGTGTACACAATCTATTGTAACCCACAATAGCTTGCGTACACTATAGACTCAGCTCCTCTCTTCTCCTTGAGTCCCTCCTGCTCCTGTCACTGCTCCTGCTCCTGTCCACCTGTCTCTGTCACTGCCCTGTCTCTCCCTGCCTGTCTTCTCTGCTCCTGTCTCTGTCACTGCACCTGTCTCTGTCTCTGCTCCTGTCTCTGTCACTGCTCCTGTCTCTGTCACTGCTCCTGTCTCTGTCACTGCTCCTGTCTCTGTCACTGCTCCTGTCTCTGTCTCTGCTCCTGTCTCTGTCACTGCACCTGTCTCTGTCACTGCACCTGTCTCTGTCTCTGCTCCTGTCTCTGTCACTGCTCCTGTCTCTGTCTCTGCTGTCTCTGTCACTGCACCTGTCTCTGTCTCTGCTCCTGTCTCTGTCACTGCTCCTGTCTCTGTCTCTGCTCCTGTCTCTGTCACTGCTCCGTCTCTGTCATGCTCCTGTCTCTGTCACTGCTCCTGTCTCTGTCACTGCTCCTGTCTCTGTCACTGCACCTGCTCTCTCCTGTCACTGCTCCTGTCTCTGTCACTGCTCCTGTCTCTGTCACTGCTCCTGTCTCTGTCACTGCACCTGTCTCTGTCTCTGCCTGTCTCTGTCACTGCACCTGTCTCTGTCACTGCACTGTCTCTGCTCCTGTCCTGCTCTGTCACTGCTCCTGTCTCTGTCACTGCTCCTGTCTCTGTCACTGCTCCTGTCTCTGTCACTGCCCTGCTCTGTCCTGCTCCTGTCTCTGTCACTGCTCCTGTCTCTGTCACTGCTCCTGTCTCTGTCACTGCCTCTGTCACTGCACCTGTCTCTGTCTCTGCTCCTGTCTCTGTCACTGCACCTGTCTCTGTCACTGCACCTGTCTCTGCTCCTGTCTCTGTCACTGCACCTGTCTCTGTCACTGCTCCTGTCCCTGCTCCTGTCTCTGTCACTGCTCCTGTCTCTGTCACTGCACCTGTCTCTGTCACTGCACCTGTCTCTGTCACTGCTCCTGTCTCTGTCACTGCACCTGTCTCTGTCATGCTCCTGTCTCTGCTCCTGTCTCTGTCACTGCACCTGTCTCTGTCACTGCACCTGTCTCTGTCACTGCTCCTGTCTCTGTCACTGCTCCTGTCTCTGCTCCTGTCACTGCTCCTGTCTCTGCTCCTGTCATTGTTCCTGCTCCTGTCTCTGCTCCTGTCTCTGCTCCTGTCACTGCTCTTGCTCCTGTCTCTGCTCCTGCTCCTGTCTCTGCTCCTGTCTCTGTCTCTGCTCCTGTCACTGCTCCTGTCTCTGTCTCTGCTCCTGTCACTGCTCCTGCTCCTGCCCCTCTGCCCTCAGTGCTGGGCTTTTACACATCTGTGCCAATTTACAAGTCAAGTTTTAGCGCGGTAAAACCACACGCGGTTATTGGAAGCTTATATCGCTCTCTCCCGTTCGTGCGCACCGCGCTGTCGGACTTCTCACATCCGAAACAGCACCAGCGGGAGGGGCTCGCCCTCCGCGGCCGAGTTGTCTCGAGGAACACGCGCGGTGATCGCATCGTCGTTTACGTCGCCTTTAGTTTTGAGCTCCGTGTTGACATTGTTGAAGAGAAAAGTTATTAAAGTTTTGTTTTGGGGTCTTCCGTCCCGCTGTGAGATGAGCCCTGTCCTCAGACAGACAGAGCAGCTTCCCTGAGAGTGACATGACTCTGCCACTGGACTCTGCGCTGTGCAGCGAGGTGCGCGTGTAGTTCAGGGCCAGTTGTTCATTTCGCTGGTGCCGCTGACTATCACTTATCAAATAGATCTAAGCTACAAATAAATGCAACTGCAACTCAAAGCAACTGGAACTCGATCCTTTAATTGCTATAATCATTTTGCATGTGTTTATTTTATTATAACAATGTTATTTTTAATGAAATTTAAATATGTATTTTTTTTTTTTTTGGAGGTCATTGAAGGTGCCGGAACGCCGTTCCTGACCGTTCCGGCCACTTTAACCCCTGCTTGTAACCACTGATCTGTTTTGAATTGATTATGTGTACTGTATTTTATATTGTGTAGTGTTGTATTGTATTTGACTGATTTTATGTAAAACCCAACTAGGGACGAACATTGAGAATTAGCCTTGGCTAAAATGTTATAGTGTGTGACATGAGCTCATGAAACTTACTTGTCCCTATCAAATAAACCTAAAAAAAAAAAAATTATAATAATAATTTAATCAACTGTTGTATTTTGATTGATTGACTCTACGCAGAAATGTAGTTCATCTGTTTGCGTGGACATGCTCAAATCGGGCCTGGATCCAGACAAACAGTGCAATCTGAGTTTTAGTTGTAGAACAGTGTTCAGACAACATTACTCAAACATGCTGGAATCACTTCAAACACAACTTTGATTGAGGTGATGATGAGGAAACAGTTGAAACAAGCATAGAAGTTCAAGTTGATTTTGTAACGTTTTCCATTATGAGCAATCTGTCTGCAAATTACATTCAGGAGTACGTCTCATTTTAGACATCAAAAAGTCTTGAATCTGATTTGGAACCATAAGTGAAAAGAAGAATTTGAGAATGAACAGCTAACCCCACACACTTTGTCCCATCTATTACTGAACCAGGACAGAAACAACTGTCTGGGAACAGACAAGCACAGGCTGTTCCTGACAGTTGCAATTAATCAATCAACCACACTACTTCATAAGCTCAATAATTTCTTTAATATGGTTATAATTCATCAACAGCAATTTTAAATGAAAGTTGTAAGCAGCATCAAATGGCCCTCTCTATCAATGCTTCAAACTGTGCCCCTCCACTCCCTAAAGATGGTCCTGATGCCCCCCCAGTGTGTGTGCTTAGTGGCTTTGAGATTCAGATGAGCTTTGTGATTAAAGACAACGCCACAGAGGGTGCTTTTGTGATTTGTTGTCATGGCAACACCATGTCAAATACCATTTAGATACCACTGACTTTGAGAAGAGTCACTGTGCCAAGTTTTGAGAAATAAAAAAATCTTTTAAAGGAGCCATATTGTGTAAAAAGTTTATAACCTTCCCTCTCTGCCCATCAGTTTACTCAAAGTTTTATTTAGAATGATTCCAGTATGTTTGAGTCATGACTTTCGAATGAGAGTCGAAACGTCTTGATCTTCGGAAACGCTGTCCAGATGACAACTTTGAAGTAGGCTGGGCAATATTGTGATAAAATGGAATCGTGGGCTCATCTCTGTGACAATCTGCTTTGTTGATGAAATCGTCACATCGTGTTTTCTTTTTTCTTTATTGATGCTCGGTCTGTTCAAACTCGTAGATTTTTTTTTCCAACCTCTTAGTCTTAGAGTTGCCAAGTCTTTACAGCGACTTTGGGCTTTTTTTTTTTTTCAAAGTCTCTTCTGGACTACGCTTATAAGTCATGAAAGGAATGAAGCTTAGCAACTTTCAGGTTTGACTTGTTAAAATATATCAATTTAGATGAATGAAACATAACTTTGTTGCATGTTTTCGCGTCTAAAAGTCGTTGTTAACCTCAGAAAAACAATTGATGTGGCAAAGACACTGCAAAACAAAATGTTCGAATTAATCGATTATTTTATTAACTTTTTATTTAAGGGTTGAGTTTGCTTGTTTCTCTCTAAAAATCTGGCAACACTGGTCAGCTTTTGACGGCTGGATTTAGCTGTTGATAGTGAAGTGTGTTTGTCTATATACAAAAATCGTTTTAAAATCGCAATTGTGATCTTGCTCCAAGAAAATCGGGATATACATTTTTTGCCATATCGCCCAGCCCTACTTTGAAGCCTTTTACTATGTACAAAAGACACACTTCACATAACCAGTCAGGCTTCGCAGTCGACCTCTCCTACCTCGGAGATCGACCGGCAGATCGCGATTGACGTATTGACCACCCCTGATTTAAGAGATGTCTCAAATGTGAAAGAGAAAATAATTGTAATTGGACATTTTCGTCCACTTTACATCTTCGCCACACACAATACAAACATATCCAAACATATGTAAACGTTGTAATCAATATTAGGCAAGTCTAGAGGCAACTTTCACTATTCCCATTTGTCTAACTGAATTCTACAAAAGTCATCAAATGTTCAGCCCGTTAGTCATTCACGTGTTTTGAAACGAGTTCCCCCACCTTGCATGTTTGGCACAGGCCTCCTTCAAAGAGCGGGTGGAAGGTTGCTGCTCTCATCTTTCCACAGGAGAGACAGAACTCTGCCAAGACAAACACGTCAGTCTGCAGCCTAAAGACGAGCCACCTCAAGGGCTACAGGAGCTCAACCTACCTTCAATACTGCGTTTGTTCTTCAGGACTTCATTCACCATTTGTTCTGCGATTCAAACGTTGCTTTAGTGGTAAAGGCTAGTAAAAGCAGTTGTTTTTACACCAAAGTGGGTATGCGTACCTCTGCTGTAGACTCCTCTGGGGCTGCTTTGGTCTTACACGATCCCACTTTGGGCCGTTTGGTGCTGGGAGGTACTCGGGGAGAGACACGTCCAGGACATGGTGGTGGAGGGCATTGCTTCCTACAAACAGGATGATTATTAGGATTTCTGTTGCATGATTACAATACCGTACATGACATTAGATATTATAGACTCCCTTCATCCTTAGTTTACTCAAAGTTATATTTGAATTGATTCATGCATGTTTGAGTATTGTTCTTCAGCTGGAGCTCAAGGGCTCAGAAAATCCCTGTTCTAACCTATCACCTATCCCCTCCCACTTGTCTGTTTTACTGTTATATGTTCAAAAGATTAATACTCAAAGTGAAGCATATATGGTTCAAAACTGTCCCATTGCCACTTTCCAACAATAGTAATTAGTTAAAAGTTAAAATCGGTTGGTTCTTACAGTTAAGTTTTAAAATGAAGAGGCGGGGCTTATCAGTTCTGCAGTTTTGAACAGGAAGTCATTTGAGCTGTTTCTATTTTCAAGCCGTTTTAGATCAATTTTGTGTTTTGAACTAAAGGTAACTTACTGATCTGCATATGTTCTAGTTTTTTTACTAAAGAGTTAGAAAAACACAATAGGTCTCCTTTAAGCACATATTTCAAGTCGAGTGACAGCTAAATCTTATTGGAGGTTGCAGATTAGGGCCACTGGATTACTATATGATTCTACATGTTGAATATATAGTATTTTATATGTATTATTCATATATTTTTGAATAATACATATCTACTCAAGTCCACATTTGCTGCTGTGGTATAGCTATTGTTATTGTTTGTTCGCAGGAAGAAGGTTGAGGGTTTGACTCCTGCACAGCTCGAGGAGTTTGCATGTTTTCCCTGTGTCTGGGTAGGTTTCTTCCAGGCACCAACAAAACATCCTCCAGCTACAATAGTCCTGACCAAGCCTAGCGAGATCTGGAAATGTTTGCTCAAGCGTTGCACTGTGGAGTCACTGAGGAGATGCTCCAGAGGCATTGAGGATGGGTCAAATGTAGGGGACAATACAGTGTACCTATTGCACCCGTGTCAGTGGTGTGACACTTGTGCCATGCAGAAAAGTCCCCACTGAGCAATTTTCTACAAAGTGCATGTCTGTGACATGATGCGACTCATCACAAAAGAGTCTGTGCTTTATTTGGCATGTCTAAAAAACACATACAATTTTAAACTCCTCTAGTGTGCAGTCAACTAAAAGAGAAAATTACACCTGTTCAATCACTAAAGGCGCTGTCAGAGTTTCTAAGAGGAAGTTTCCAACCTGGAGGCTCTTACAGTGGAACTTTCCAAGACAACTAAAACATACTACTACACATTTGTACAGGTTTCTTTTGAATTCCAAGAATTCCACATAAACTTTTTAAATGCAAAACAAAATTAAAACAATGGTAAACTCAAAAACTGGTTTGGTTGTTGTTTAACAATTAGCTTTGTCTACTATCATCTTTTGGCAATTTTGTTGTTTTAAATTTCAAGTTTTAGGTCAAAAGTCATAATACCGACGTGTCTCACTGCAAAGGCCAATGTCAATTTCTAGACACAATAAATGACATTAGCATGTATTGCCCCTCAAACCTGTACACTAGTGATGCGTCGGAGCTGGGCAGTCTTGCTTTGATTGTCAGGACTGTCCGACTCACCTTCTCTGCCCGAAACCCAGAGCACATTTTTATAATTTGATTAAAAAGGACACAGCAGCTTCACAAACACCTGCACACTGCTGCCAGTCCTTTCGCTCCTTCCCATGTCTCTCCAGCAGATAGTTTTGTTTAAAATGTGTTCACTTTACAATTTTTTCTTCTTTGCAAAATTATTTTTGTTTTGATTTGCATTTCACTAAGAAAGTCTCACTGAGGTTCAGAATTCTTTTACAGGAGCCATTATTATTATGATTTTAGCGCTAGGGGAAACTGGATAACCCAGAGAAAACCAACGCAGACACGGTGAGAACATGCAAACTCCACATACAAAAGTCCGGGTCGCCTCGGAATTGAACTCAGGACCTTCTGCTATGAGGCCAGAGCAATAACCAGTGCATCATTATGTCACTAGTTTTGTACAGTGTTTAGAGTAACTAGTTACCATAATATATTCCACTTTTCAGTAACTAAGTATTGTAACTAACTCATTACTTATGAAAATGTTAATAATATATTACTAGTTACAATCTGAGTCACTCTAGTTACTTTCATATCAATGAAGTGCTTTTATACTCTGTTGAAAACGACACTTCAGGACCAAACAAGCACTAAAATACTGTTTGTTGGCTTAAAGGTTGCATGGAGGATTTCAAAAATAGTTTGTTGTCAGTCTTGGTCAAAAACAGTTGCATAGATTTGTAACAGCCTTGTACTTATGCTAAACAAAAAAAATATTATAAAAATATATAAACTGTGGACATGATGAAACCAGTAAAACGTTGACCAATAGAAAACGAGGTACCTCGTTATCGACCTGTTAACCTGTCAAGCAAACCCTCAGTGTTTCTAATGCTGTATTCATGTGGTCCTCGGGTGCTCGTGTTTCCGAGATGAGTGGTCGAGGTTCAGACCTAGTTTGCATTCATGTCCTTTTTAGGTCGGAAAATCGGGATGTTGTTGTTAAGCATAAAAGATAAATGACACAGCACGTTTAACAGCGGTTAATAGACCTAACAGTGAGATCTGATGCTAGCCTGTCCAAAAACTAACGTTAAAGGTTGTTAGTATTTATTTTCTAACTGATTTCATCAGTCTCCATGTGTCAGTGACGTCAGGTGCTGAACTCAGGCAGCTTCGTTTGTCCCGAGTTTCCGAGCAGTTGTTTCGAGCTGCTTGAGCGTTCATGTGCATTTTTCAACTCAGAACAACATTTTCTGAGTTCCAGAGGACCACATGAACGCGGCATAAGTAACTCATTGGCCTAGTTACAGTGAAGGACGTGGCCCTGGGAGGGGAAACACATGTGCATCGTTTAAAAAACAGCAAACAGTTGTTGGATTTGAAAAATCCTCCTTACAACCTTTAAAGGTGAATCAAATATTTGAGGAAAATGTGGTGTGAGTGACAACACATTTCCATAAATTACCCAGTAATCAAGAGTAAATGTAACAGCACTAGTGTTGTACTGTGTCTTAACAAATGTGTGATGAGCTCAAAGTAACTCATAGTAACTCACAGTAGTGTAACTCAGTTGCATTTTTGAAAAGTAATATTGTAATACAAATGTATTAAAGTTTTCTCCCTGAAACTAGTAATATATAATTTATTACAATTTTTAAGTAACTTACCCAACACTGGTTTTGTAGTAGTAGTTTTGTTTGGTTCAGAAAATATTCAAATGAAATTTAATTACAACAAGTCTATAACAATTTCCTAACCAATGCTGTTTGTTTGACATTCATTTCATGTAAATATATTCAGTTTTTCACCACTAAGTGACTTCATGTAAACCTTGATTAGAAAACCATAAAATAAGAAGTAAAAGGGAAACAGAACTCACTATCTGGTTGTGAGATGTGGTTGCTTCCAGTTCCACAATGTGAAAAACCATTGTATAAAATATTGACACAAGACAGAAAAAAATCTAGTCATTGCAGAATTTGAAAAGGTGTTGGTTTTCCCTGTGTCACTTGAGGGAGGTGTAAAAACATGCAGCGTTACTCTAGGTGCCAAGAACAGCGAGGTTCACAGGGAGTGCACTTGAGCATGTTTACACAACAATCACAGACTGTCTGTCTGTTACTGGAAGGATCAGAAACGGCGGATTCCTCTGCTCTGTCAAACGCCCCGTGGTGTCAATAAGTGCACAGATGTCAAGACAGTGTGGAAACTAGAAGGGCAACTCAACACATGTCAAATGGAGTTAGGAAGAGTCTGGTCCATTTAAGATGGAAAATCTCTGACAGGTCAGCATTTTTACATTCACGTGAGCTTTTAGCCATGTTAGAATGCTATTTCTTAAACTTAAAAAAAACACGTTTTCTGTTATCTTAATTTCCATTTCCAAAGGTCCAACTGCTCTGTTTCGCTAATTAATATCATTACAAAGGATACCTATTGTGTTTTTCACCACTGCACATTTTGTTCATTGTAAAACACAGAACGTATGTAAAACGGCTAATACTACTTTGAGTAAAGTAATGATGAGAGAATACGGCTTTACCATGGCTAAAAACTATTGCTAAACCTATTGTGTTTCTTCGATGTATATTGGAGGAAACTATAACCTATGTAGATCAGTAATTTACTTGTTTTTGTAATACAAGGATACTCAGGCATGCATGAATAATCCTTAATAACACTATCTACTGATGAGAAAAGGCAGTTATAACAAAAACAAAAACTACATACCAATGCGACAATTAATTTTAAAACCCTATACTACTCTAGCATTTCAGGTCAGAACTGTTTTTAAGATGCACAAAAAAAAATGCCATGGGACAACATAAACAAAACTATCCTTTCTTAAATGTTTTCTCCATCCTGCTTCACCCAGTGTCCCTTAAGGCAACAACAAGTAAAGACAAGTTCCTCTTTCTCTGACATGGTTTACAATGGACACACAGCAACAAGCTCCTTTTCTTCACCTAAAGCTAAAGAGCTTTGAGCAATGTTCAACTTAACCATTAAACAAACAAGAACTGCAGATAACATGAGAAGCTAGAACTGCTCATGGGAAAGCTTTTACAGTTCTTATCAACAGACAAGGAGAAATGATAGAGATTTTGGTATTTTGTAAATCAAGCAATTGTAACAAGCAATTCATAATATAACACCACTGTGTTTCAAAGAGACTTCTTAAAGTGCATTTCTTACCTCCAGAGCTTGAAACACGGCCCTGCGATAGGAAGCCAGCTTTGTGTATGAGCCTGGCTGAAAAACTTGGAAAAAGCAGTGATAGAGTCCAGTTTATCAGCCGAAACCTACAAGAAAAACAAAGATCTGTATTCTATTTCAGTAGGGATGTGATACAATCAAATATATTGCAACTATAACTTTGGTTGCCGAATTAATCAAACAAATTAATTAACTGAAAAGTCAGTGAGCCAATCATGTGGCAGTAACAGCTCAAGGTTCTGAGGAGGACTCAGCAACACAAAAACACTCATTTGTTTAAGGGAAACTCTGAGTCAGCCTCCATTTTGTCTACATGGGCCCAGATTAGGTTCATTTGATTATTATTTCTTCAGGACAGAAATACATGAAGCTGTGCTTAGTTTCATTCACACTGATGTTAACACAAAAATTCTGCATTTTTAGGCAGTTTTTCTGCTCTTCAACTGCAAACACCGGTTCCACCTTCTGATGTCATCAAGCTTAAAACATTTAAGTCATTCTACGGCAATCTCACTGAACCAAGCATAACACAACAATTATTGTATGCATTGCTTAGCAAAACAGTACAGTTGTGAAAAACTTATTTAAGACTTTCAACTTCATGACATCACAAGGTGTAGCAGTTAATTTACAGCTTTAGAGATGTACACAAATGTGAAACAGAAACAACTCCAATTATATTTTTAATAAGGTACTGAAATATTATGACTAAACAGTTAGTTTTGCACAACATAGGACCTTTAAACATGCATCATTAGAGATAAAGTATAGTTCCTATTTTCTTTCATCCACTAGTGTGTATGCCTCTCGCTACTCTCCTTCTGAGCCACAAACGCTAAAGATGATATGCCCTCCCCACCAACACTATTGATCCACGAGCTCCTCCTTACCTCAGAGAACTTTCCGTCTCCGAACCACTGAAGCCACCTCATGCCGTGACTAGCGTGGCGTTTTCCGGTCACTCTCCATGTCACCACAATCCCGGGCCACCACGAGAAACCTTTGATCTTCCCCCACACCAGCTCCCCGATGCCAAAACCCTTGTTGTCCTGAAAACACAACAGTTGAATAGTAGGTTAGAACGTGGAGTTTAAATGAAAGCGTTACAGCTACAAAATAAAAAATGGTGTATTGAGCAATGTTCTTTGTTTCCAATTGCATGCTGGGTTAAAGAGTTCACAACCTATGCTATGTTAGCCATTAATGTAAAATTGGATAACACCTTAAGAGAATTCAGTATAATGACTTTGTTGTGAGTAAGATTAATGCGTGCATTTCGTGTTACCAGTACTTTTACATTTGGAATTATACTTTCAACTGGAGAGATGAGCAGGAGGATGTTACGGCAAAGTTTGGATTATACCCTGCTTTAGCAATATTTTTCTGCGTAAACTTTAGACTGTGATAGGATCACGTGGATTTATCAAGCTCAACACGCTGACTTTTGACAGAGAGACTCACACCGGAGACTGTGTTTTATTGGAATATTATTTGTACCTCTGGAGGTAAGAAGACACTTATGACTGCCGTCATAAGCTCACACACACTTTGTTTAAGAGAAATAAGTGAATTGTATACTTGTTTGTGTAATACTACAGAACACTACAGAAGACTACACGGTGGTTTTGCTGTAAGCTTATTGTCGTGAAGATTTAAAGGCAAAGAACCAAAAAAAGGCATCGAAAGTGGGTCATGTTTTCGTTTCAGTATTTCCTTTTCGGAGGGTTTAAAAAAGAAACTATTTTTCACAGATATGTCATGTAGTAAAAATGGAGGACGTGTGCTGAAAAGATATTAATGACCACACAGCGGTAAAAGCAAGCAAATTACTTGTATTTAGGGCTGTGCCAAAAATAAAAGATTGAGAGATCGCATCTCAACTTTGTTCGATCTCGATGATAAGGCTTAAGATGACAAGTCTATCATCCAATCACAATGCAGAAAATGCACACGGCGCTGTCTGGTAGTTTTAGCCAATCACAGCGTGGTAAATGCGTGCGGTACAGAGTGGAAGTTGCCGCCCATTACAGTCTTTATTTTAAGAATAAAAATGGTCATCGTTAATGAAATCTTTTAACTTTACTTATAACGATGAGCCACACATTTTAATAAAGTATCTGTCTTGAGTTGAGAAAAAGCATATCGCAGCACTTATGCTCACTTCTCTGGGAGGCTGTCAATCATCTGTGAACAGCGTCAGGCTCAGGTGTATAAGCACCAGTCTTGTTTACATCTGACTCTGAAGCACGGACTGACCGCAGAACGAACAAATGTAGAATTATAATTCAACAGCCTGTAGTAAATAATGTTTTATTTTCTTTTACCGTTATTTATTGATTACCTGATTATTTCTGCTGGTCAAACTGATCTGGGCTGGGACATCTATTCTTTCTGGTCAAGGGCACATTTTACTATTAAATGGGACTTTCACTTATTAAATAAATAAATGTAAAGCTTTTTTGAAAAGACATGTAGTTTCATATTTTTTGTATAATTTATAATTTGCATAATACTACATTTTAGAAGTTCGTAAAAAAATAAAAATCGATCGAAAATCGAGATCGATAATATAAGAAAAAAATCGTGATCTATTTTTTTCCCAGATCGCCCAGCCCTACTTTATTTCCTAAAGCCCATGTGCACACGACCTGCTCAACATCCCTTTGATAAATGCAATAGAATTTCTGTTGACACTGATCTGTAAATTCAGCCTACATATCCCAGACTCAAATCTTGCACCCCTGTATGAACAAAAGCCCTGTCTGAATAAACTGGGATTAAGTAAAACCAACATGAGGAGAGCCTGTCTTGTTGGAGCCTGTGCCGGGGTATACCAGCATACATCCCTGTCAAGTGAATTAAAGCATTGATAAAAGCAAACAGCCCTGCTCTGTGTTAAGTGCATGGGACCAGCTGCACACACAAGGCCAGGTGGAGGAGGAGACGAGCGCGCTGCCAAAACCACACTTCCTCTTTTTGATAAATAGTACTGAATCAGTATGAGCCAAAGCACTTCAATTAATAGGACTGAAGAATTGTGGGAAGGTCTGCAAAAATGAGCTGTGGACGTTTGCCTACAGTTAAGCTAAATATTGCTGTCAACGCAAGTATATTTCCTTTTTCATCCTAACTTGAACAAACCTATCTTGGCCCCCCATAAACTTGGCTCTCATTGCTGCACCTGCCCATCCCATTTTCTCTGTGTTTTTTTCTGTGCATGTACATTTGATCAGCGAGTCCTAGTTTCTGATTGGCTTCTATGCCTCTGGACTTCGACTGGTTGAAGCGTGGACCTGCAGCGGTTGGGCCCAAGAAAAATGTCCCCATAGAGCACTGGTGTATTTTTCTGGACTTTAAAATGCTCGTTGGAGTTGCCAAGTCCCTTCTTTATAGTGACTTCGGGCTTCTTTTTTTGGAAAGTCGCTTGTCACGGGTTGCGTTTTTTTTTTTCTGCGAGGCACTTTAACGTCATAAACAAGAAGATTTTTAGCCATTTTTCCAGGTTTGATTTGAGAAAAAAATCCCACTAATGACAGAAATATAGTCTTTTAGCATCCTTTAAATCCTTTGTTAATGATAAAATACAATTTCAAATGATCAAAATCAATAACCCTCGTTCGGCTGTGATGCATAATGATTAATTATTTGATTTTATTAAAACGTTTTTTATTGAGTGGCTGAGGTTGTTTGTTTTGGGCTTTTTTTTCAAGGGCTTGGTCGCTTATTGCATCTAAAAATCTGGCAACCCTGATGCTTGTGCTTGGTGGTGTGGCCCCTACTGCATTAACAAAGGCTGCATTTGAAGGTATTCCTCTCAATTAACATAAATGCTTAAATGAGGTTAGCCTAGCTTGATGCCTTGTCCATGAACACACCACTGTCAAAATAGTCATCTTCCAGGTTTAATTATAGTTCCATGGGCTGGAAAATCCACACACAAAACGCAACATTAGAATGTGTCCTTTTTTGTTACATTATCATTAGTAACATGATTAGTTTAGTATTTTTGGTTGAGACCTTGTTTATTTCCTTGTTCATTTTATAAAATCTTGAAATGATTGTATCTTCTGTGTATTCCAAACCATAATTATGTATTGCTAGTTCTATTAAATTAAATTAAAAAGAAGATATTCATCAGAGATTTTCTTAGATAATAAACTACTGTGTTAATTGCACTATTTTAGCACCTGAATATAAGCTGCACCAACTAGGTATATTATTCCACCAAACTCACGTTATACTCTATGTGTGTCTCAGAGCTGGAAGTGCTGCTGCTTTGGGCTGAGTCCTTTGAGTCCTGCTCCATCAGCTCCAGACTGGGCACTTCAGGGACCGCACGGGGCACTGCTGCGGTCCCTTGGGCTCCACACTGACACACAAACACATAGAACGTACAGTTAGCAAGATGTCAAAATTCTGAGCATCTCTGGTAGTAGCACAACAGGTAAAAAAAAAAAAAGGGTTATCGCATTTTCTTATTTTGACTTTGGTTGGTCAGATAGTCCTAGAGATTTAATATTTTGAGATCAAATATTTTGAGTTCTAAAAAGAAATATCTCCACATGTCATCAAAAAGACAGTTGTATGATTTTGACAGAGTACCATGTCCTGCTATGTTTGTTTGACCATTTTATTAGTGGACTCTAAAGAAGGATCCTCTCCAAAGTAGGCCGATATCTGTTAAAAATTATATCAGCCATCGCCCTATCAGCCGTATTGAAAGAAACTAGAAAACAATAATTATCGGGAAGAAAAAGTTAGTTTTTGGATCAGGCCATAGTCGAGAAGGACCTCTACACACACTAGAGCGGGGGAGCAGAAGAAGGGAGAAAAAAATACATCAAATAAGTGGATTGCCATTGAGCCATTGTAATGTTAAATAAATGTTTATCAAGTAATATACTTGTGTATTATTCATTAAACAGTATCTTAAAGGAACCGTATGTAAGATGCACAACTAGTGCAAGTTTACCTGCCCTTAAAACCCAGCACAGACAGCGTTCTAGCTCTAAAGAACTGCATCCAGGATGTAAAAGACTGGATGGCGTTCAATTTTTTAATGCTAATGAGACCAAACTGAAATCCTCATGTTTGGTGAAAATTCTGATGTCAAATCTTGTTTGGGGCCATTAAGTAACTTTTGCCACCAATCTGTCAGAAATCTTGGTGTGATTCTTGATGGTTCCTTTAAATTTGATCAACAAATTAGCCAAGTGGTCAGAGCTGGTTTTTATCAATTGCGCCTGTTGAGTAAGGTTAAACGATACCTTCCTTTCAGTGACCTAGAGCGTGTCATTCATGCTTTCATTACTTGCCGCCTAGATTATTGTAATTCTCTGTATGTGGGATTGGACCAGGCCTCCATTCATCGTCTGCAGTTAGTCCAAAATGCTGCGGCTCGCTTGCTCACAGGCTCCAGGAAGTATGAGCATATTTCTCCTGTGTTGGCATCTCTGCATTGGCTCCCTGTTAGCTACAGGATTGATTTTAAGATTTTGTTGATGGTTTTCAAATGTTTGAATGGACTGGCTCCTCCTTATCTTTCAGAGCTTCTGTCTGTCCATGTTCCTAGTAGAGCGCTGAGATCAGCTGGACAGATGATCTTAGATGTCCTAAGTCTCGTCTAAAAACTCGAGGAGACAGAGCTTTTGCTGTGGCAGGTCCTAAGCTTTGGAATAATCTTCCTCTGGGATTAGATCAGCTCCATCTCTGAATATTTTCAATCTTTGTTGAAACCACTTATTTGCACTTTTTAACACTTGCTGAGCAGATCATTTGCATTTCTATGTTTTATCTTTGTTTTAAGTGCATGTTTGTGTGTATTTTTACTTCTGTACAGCACTTTGGCCTTTGTGGTTGTTTTAAATGTGCTTTATAAATAAATTTGACTTGACTTGACTTGACTAGTGGTTTTAAAAAGGTATGAATCACAAATAAACATGGTGCAGATTGTGAAATGGCCCATACATTGAAGATAGGAAGCTACTGACCAATCACGAACAAGATTTACTGTGAATTATGGGTAATAGCCAGAAAGTCACTTTCTCAGACACCAGACTCTTTGTCATGGTTTGTTCCCAAATATTGCTTTTTAACACATTGTGGGAGGAGCCTAATGAGAACTGTGTGGAAACAAGTCATGAGCCTATCACAGACAGTTGTGTCTGTGTCATGGTGCAACATCAGTTCAAACTCAACATGTTCATGACCAAGAAACCAAACTGGCAACCCAACTGAGAGAGTCATGTGAGGCTCATTCTGCTTTCTGATTGGATAATAAATATAAACACCAATAAAGGGACATCATGTTCATTGCTTTTTTAATTAAGAATAACTCAGAATTACATTGACTTTCAGTAAAAATAATAGCATATTTGGACTTGTTGACCTTGTATCTTTGGACACATACGTATAATTCATGTTTATGAAATCGGCCACCCAAAAACCATATCGGTCGATCTCTACTTCAAAGTATAAAGACAAATATAGTGAATAAGACTGACAATTGTTTCCTTGTGTTGACTCAGCAGTCGCATACTTATTAAAGCCTTCTTTCTATTCCGTTAGTAGTTGGTGCTAAGTTGCTAAGGCAGAAGAACTGCTGCACCTTTTCACCGCTTAGCAGTGCAATGAATTGTGAGAAAAAAACTTGCCTGAAGTCCTTATTGCTCCACACTTGCCTAAATGTGCAAAGAACCCGTTGTGAAGTATGGATAAAAAACATTGTTAAGACTTGGAACACCCTGTGCACTTCAGCAGCCAGAGACTTTCGTGAAGTGTGAACTCACCTGCAGCACTCCTGTGTCTTGTTTGCGGTTCTGCCTTCGAGGTTTGCCGTTGTTGGGCGTCTGTCCGGCTTGAAAGATGGTCCTGGGGCGAGGGGTCTGTCGCAAACTCAACTTGGACTCTCCGGATGACTTCTAACGATGAAAAAATGTAAATGTATATGCATCTTGGACAAATAATATGAATTAATTCAAACAACAGACATCTAGACTGACATGATTTCAAGTGTATTTGTGGTCAGGGTGTGGTAGTGATGCTTGTACCTTGGATTTCCACGTGGATTCCCCTTCCGCACACCTTTTCCTCGCTCGCTTCCTCCTCTCGCACGACTTTCCATCTGCCCAAACACCCACAGATGCTCAAACACATAATATTCACATTACTAAATAATATAGTTATCTTAGAAGTCAGTGATCATTCTGTAGTTGAGGGTCAAACGGATAAAGATTTGCTGAATACATTTTTTAAACCAAAAAAGAAACTGTGGTGATTGAAGTTTGTAGATAGAGAAATATTTATGTAATATTTATTTTTTCTGCTTTTTTGGCTTATGAATGCAGCTCAATTGTGTATTAATTGCTTCGAGTCTGCATAGTTCAACTATCAATCATGATTACCGTATTTTCTGGACCATAAGTGGCACTTTTTTATCGCCTACTGAGTACAACTTATACTCAGCTGTAACTTAAATATATTAAAAAAACAACATTTGTGTGTAACTATTAATATATTACGGGTCTAAAGGGACAAATGCCATTTTATTCTATCTATACGCACCTTAGTTATAGCCGTGAGACCGTGCAGTGCAAAGCTAATATTTCTAAAACTGCAGACTAGGAGACTGCAGCTTCGTGAACCACACTCACGCTGCAGATAGGGCTTCATTCGACAAAAATAACTGGCAGGAAAGTGTTCATTCGGTCTGATTTCAAGAAAATTAGTTCTCTTGATCATCATCGCTTGAAAGACAAACACTGATGTTTATTCAGATTCATTCATACGACAAAAAAAGTTAGTCTTCTACAATATGCATTTTTTGGCTTGTGCGATTTATAATCTGAAGTAGCGTTGTACCGAAAGTAGCGTTGTATTTTTTGGAACCGATCGGGTGCAGATACTTTGACTCAGGGTAGGTACAGCTTTTAACTCAAATTTAAATCACAAATCAATTTTAATAATAACTTTTACTTAATAATACTTAAAAAGAGGTACACATATAAAATAGGCTACTGTTACTTCATAATAAAGATGTGTTTATTGTGACTGTTATATATTTGGAGTTTTAACCTTTTTTAGAGTCAAATGCATTTTTCATGAAACATAAATGTGTTGAGTATATTCTTATTTAGTGCTTTTCCACCTCTGTGTGTCAGAAAAAACAACAACATTGAGGCCTGTAAATCCTAATGAAATGCAATGTAAACAAGTCCGAGTTAAGAGTGTAGCGTGCTAGCTAGCGTTGCTGTTGGATAATTTTTAGAGTTAGTTTAACCACAGTCCTTCTACTATAAAGGCTAAATGAAACATGTGTTGAACCTCAAAGTTCAACCATAAAAATATATATGAGTATTTTTATGGTTGAACTTTGAAGAGTCTCCAAAGAGCCTTTTCCAGCTGCTCTGACTGTTAGCTGTAGCATTAGCTATTAGCTGCTGCTGCTGCATATACGGCTCCTCATTCAGGACAATACAGGGCGGTATTGGATCGGAGATTTGGTATGAGTACTCGTCGATACGATACCTGAAAAACATGCGATATCAGACGTTTTGCCGATACCAGTATTGGTATCAGAACAACCCTAATCTGAAGTAAATTATAGTCCAGAAAATACTACTTTGTGTAACATTTGATTTTTTATTCAGAAAGAAAAACACTTGAAGAGTACATATTATGAGTACTTATTACGTAAAATGTACTTTTTATCTATCCATGTCACAACAACGTCTCATGTTATGTTGTATTTGAATTGATTGATGTATGTTTGAATAATCTTGTATTAGGGATTCTCGGTTAAGCTGAAAAAAAAAAAAAAACACAATTATTTAAATCATAAATTATATCACATACATTTCAAATGATTATTCGCATAGAGGGATTGCAAAGTGTTGGTTCTCTTTAAATGTAGAGAGTGAAGAGATAAAACGGTTGTAAATGTATTGTTGTAAATGTATTCTACACCTATTTCCCAAAAGAAGGAAATAAATGAGCGCTTATGAATAGACTTATGTGTTACCGCCAAATAACCATGATTATTCGATTACACAATTTTTGTAAACGATTACAGCAATAGTTGTAATTGAAATTCGATTAATTGCAAAGCCCTATCTTGTATTGTCCTGCAGCTGATGTTCGTGTGATCAGTAAAAGTCCCGTTTCACCTACCACCTATCCCACTTTTCTTATTTACTTGTGATTACTCAAAAAAAAAAAAAAAATCAGCATTCAAGTAAAACGTCAAGGTGTCACATTACAAGAATAAAAATGTTAAAGTCTGGTCCTTGTTACATTTCAACTTAAATATAATAAATATCTTCTGCATTTTTGCACAAAAAATAAATTTAATTCTAAAGTTCTTGAGATCAATCTCATATTTTACAATGAACAAATTGTGAATTACCAATCTACAGCTATTTTAGTTTTGATACACAAAAAAAAAGTTGCTGAGGTAATGTTTAAATGTTAAAAATTACCATTTTCTTCAGTGACATTTGAATAGTTGAATTGTAGAGTACCTTGAGGTGAGGAAGCTCCACCGGTCAGTTTGGGACAGAAGGGAGAGGGCGGTTCTGCAGCAGTCAGCGGGCTGTTCTCATTGGTCAGTTCCACTCCACTGTCGTTCTCTGAGAGGGCTTCAGCTGGAGACGAGTCCCCATTCACTGCAGCCTGGAGAAACAGATCATTTATTACATTTATATGAAGCCAAACTAGTATTTTTATTACCGGGTTAAAAAGTGCCTGTGACACGTTGGACCAAGCCTGTCGACGGGCCTCAGGACTAGGAGGCCATCAACGTCTCCACCTTTTTTTTTTGGAATAATTTTTATTATTATTATGTAATAATAATATAATACATCATAATATGTTGCAACTGCAAATCGAGCATTTTTTCTTAACTGTCCCCCTCCTGTTTTCAAAATGGTTCGATCCTACTAGCAGTTCCTCGCTCCTGTCTAATAAGCTGTTGTCCATGAGCTATGTCCGAAGACACAGAGAGTGCGTTAAACAATAGCATAACTATAGGCCATAGGTAATGACACCACTGATAAATTCCTGCAAACGAGAGTGAGCAGGTCAGGAATTAATCAGTGACAGGATCCATCATCTGTCGCGTTGTTACAGCAAAATTCGGAATACAAGACTGTATGAACAGTTTGGATCCAAAAAGATGTTCTACGCAGCCTAAGCTTTTAGCCATTTTTTATTTTATCAAAATCCTTCGTGTATTTGCAAAGTTATGAGCAAAACACTGACCAAACTATACGTTTGTAAATTCCATAGCGAAAATGACGGCTGCGAAACGCGCACCGCGGATCCAAAAAGATTCTAAATTTAATAAAACATGTTTTTTTTTTGCAAATGTCATCACAGTCTAGACCAGGGTTGTCCAACTCAAATGAAACTGGGGCCGAATTGATCATAGTCAAGGTGGTCGAGGACCGTATTTTAAAATGTAGGTCTTGTGATTAATGTTAGTAAATCAGACACCAAGTAGCGTCTGAATCAGAGGTTACATTACATTTTTCCGTCATT
The DNA here is from genome assembly GCA_038363315.1 of Mugilogobius chulae. Taxonomy (NCBI): domain Eukaryota; kingdom Metazoa; phylum Chordata; class Actinopteri; order Gobiiformes; family Gobiidae; genus Mugilogobius; species Mugilogobius chulae. The sequence continues at coordinate 1,586,247 of CM076414.1, forward strand.
TACTGATTGTAGTTTGCTTTGACGGAAAATTCTCAAGGTTCTCCGTCATTTTGACGTATTGAAAATGGATCTGCCCTTTTATATATAGTCTACTAATTTAGTGACCTGCATCCCGACCGGACTCGCGCTCTCCCGCTCTCTCAAACTGAGGAAGCAGCGAGGGACAAATGCTGCTATCAATCCATTCATGCTGCATATGCAAATATGTAACCTATGAATCTGTAAACAGGAGACTGCAGTTTCACGGACCACACGTTAGCTTCGGAGCGCGCATAACTACATACGACAAAAACAATGGGATGGACAGAGTTTTGTGGGTCTGATTTCAAGAGGATTTGTGTTTCTTGTGGACTTCAGTTTCTTGGTTTGGTGACGTGCTCGCATCGGCTGGCTTTTACGCAGGAGAAATGGAAATAACACGCAGGGTTTGGGCTGAATACAGTGTGGCAGAAAGTGTAGAGAAGAGGAACTTTGTGCTTCAGGTAAGATGCAGAGCCTGTCACATTAATCACAGTGAGATTGTTGAATGTAAATTGGACACAATGATTTTTGCAGATGCTTTAATAATATCTTAAGAAACTAGCCTATTTATGCAGAGTTCAGTCATTTTTTTGTAATGCATCTTATGTCTCATGACCCGTGCGCTTCCGTGCAGGCTCCGTGTCAGAAATCAGCTACAAAAACAGGCTGCAATAAACCTACTAAACAAAATTATGACAGATAAAAATCTCTCATGACGGATTTTTTGGAACCTTGTCCGTCACGGTGACGAATTAGAATTAAGTCTTGTGTTACCACTGGTCTGAATCAAGCAAAACAAATGTGGCAGCTCCCGTGGATGCACGTGTTTCTGTTTTAGCACAAGTACAGAGGAAAGAAGAGTGACATTTGTTCTATCCACGCACACTTTGGATGCACCATTATGATTAACACTTTATTTTTAAATATATGTTTACAGTTTTCATTAAAATTGGTTTCTTGCAAGAATATGTTTAGCAGTCTCTCTAAATCGTGTTTTTTGTTTACCTTTCTTAACACATTTGTTCTTGATTCATGTAAAGCTATCATTTAGGATTTCAAGAGGAACCAATCTCAAACAAGAGCCTAAGTGCCGCAGGTTCAAAACTAGGTTAGCAAAATACCTAAACAACAAAAACAAAGGCAGAAAAGTACAACTACAAATCACAAATGTAAGCCATCACTTTCCAGCCTTCCTTACAATTATTAATGACAGATACTGGCACTCAACCTTGAGAAAGTGTCAGGGCAGGACAGCACAGACTTGTCCAAACGCACTAAATCTATAAAGTCGACAAATGAGCATTTCATCTGTCAGAAAACTCTGACTTACACACAAATTATTTTTATCATCTTTCAAAATGTTAGTATGAACATTTATTGATATGACAAACTGTCAGGCGGCTGCTCAAGCCAAGACTTGTTGGAAAAGTTCTCCAGAGCCAACAATAGTTTATTATAGTAGGAGCACTGTCTAGTCTAAGACATGTGGAAATGTTTACTTGTGACTAGGGATAGCAAATTCTATTGTTATGATTATTGCAATTAACAAAAGCATATTTTTTTTATTTTCTCTCACTGTCATTGTCTAAATTTAAAACATCTATTTTCTTAAAGCATGTGACCTATTTTCTGAATTAACAAAAAAGCTTAACTTGACACAAAAATTTAAATACATTTGTTTTAGACGTATTTGTAGTTCTTAAATGGACATGTCGAGCAATATTTGCTAATGCCAATTTTTGACATTTTAAATCCACAGGCAGCTTTCTGCAGTAAAAAATAAAAACAAAAGCCTATACCAGGGGTCGGCAAACTTTTTGGCTTCAGGTGCCACTCTTAAAGGTCCATCCCTCTGAGCGTGCCACTGTAGACGTGATCACATGATGTGGTATTTTTCCTGACCTACATTCATTTGCCAAATTGTTTTTTATTTTACTGTCACTTGTTTAAATAATGTAATTCTAAAAATGCTAAATATTACACAAACTTGAATGTTTTCTTTCTGGTGTAAAACAAGTTTAAACAAATAGTAAATTAGGGGAAAAGTCAATAAATTTGAAGTAAACCTTCATTCTGCTGCTGTTTTCGTGACTCTTTTCCTCAGCAGCAAGATGTAAGTCTATTACTAACACTGCATTTATCATAATGTATTCAATAGTTTATTTTTAGCTTAAGCTGAATATTAGATAACAATAGTTTGGTGAGCAGGTGAATTTTGCGTGTTTTACTTGTGGTTTAGTGGTTTATTGCTCTGTCACTCTGGCATTTTCACAATAAGGCTCGTTTGCAGAAACAATGTGGACAGTAGTTTTGTTTGAAAAGAACCCATAGAAAGTTTGGCTGTTGTTAGAGGTTCGTCGACGTCACAACGCTGTTACACGAGTGTGATTCTTCACAGCTTTGAACAGAAACCACGTCACATTTTGAGCTCGCGGATCAGAACAAGATGTACAGCAGATGTGTGAAAAGCAGCTCCTAATGCCAGCTTATGAGCCCAACGGCACCGCATCTCAGGCTGTGTGCGATCGGAAGATGTTGTAAAACAAGAATTGCGGCCCCTCTGTAATATGAACTCTGCGAACCTGACATCTCCGAAAGGGGAACTGCCAAAACAAAACAGGTCAAGGAGTTCACTTTAGACAATCATTTACTGCTAAGCTATTAATGTATTGTATAGTTTACTAATTTGTGTTAGAAATAGGGAATTGTTCTTCGTTCTCTCTACTCTGTGTGTATTGATTTGTTTTATTGCTATGTACATATCATGTTCTCAACTTTTTTCAGAGCGACCCCCAGAATAACAGGCATTTGCGACGCAACAAATTATCATATCGAGATTTCCCATTTTTTTAAATTAAAGCAGTGGTGTCCAACCCGCTGATCGCGATTGACCGGTCGATCTTCAAAGCAGTGGAAGTCAATCTCAAAGCCCCATCTGTTTACCAAGAGCTTGATGGTTTGATGACCACTGATTTATTACATCTGTTTGTTCAAAAACTATTTTCCAACCTACTTCTCCTAGTCTCAGAGTTGCCAAGTCCACTTCTTTGTAGCAACTTTGGGCTTCTTTTTTCAAAGTCTCCTATGAATTTTAACGGTTGTGGTTTTCAAGTCATAAAAGTCACCAAAAGTTTGGATACACTTTCTCATTCAAAGAGTTTTCTTTATTTTCATGACTATGAACATTGTAGATTCACACTGAAGGCATCCAAACTATGAATGACCAGGAAGGAGAGTGATGAGCTGGCCTCCACAGTCACCAGACCTGCACCCAATCCAGATGCTTTGGGGTGAGCTGGACCACAGAGTGAAGCAAAAGGGCCAACAAGTGCTAAGCATCTCTGGGAACTCTTTCAAGACTGTTGGAAGAGCCTTTCAGGTGACGACCTCTTGAAGTTCATCAAGAGAATGCTAAGAGTGTACAAAGCAGTAATCAAAGCAAAATGTGGTTTCTTTGAAGAACCTAGAATATGATATATTTTCACACTTTTTGGTTATGTAGCCTACTATACTTCCACATGTGTTAATTCATAGTTTGGATATCTTCAGTGTGAATCTACAAAGTTCACAGTCATAAAAATAAATAAACTCCTTGAATGAGAAGGTGTGTCCAAACTGTTGGTCTGTACTGTATAGCAATTCTTCAGGTTTGATTTATGAAAAAATATCAAGTAAAGCTTATTAATTAAACTTGCCATGACATACAATGTTATAATTCATTGATTCTTGGAATAACTTTTTTATTTAAGAGCATAAGTCGCTTGTTTTGGGATTTATTTTTAAAGACTTGGTCACCTGTTTTTCTTAGAAAATTGGGCAACATTGGTCAGCCTGACAGCTAAATGTAACTACTGACAGTGAAGTCGGAACTTTCTAAATAAAGCAGATAATTGTATTTGGGAAAATAGACAACAGGGGTGTCCAAAGTTTTTTCATCAAGCGCCACATGTTGAAACACAGACTAAGCGCAGAGCCAAACTAGAAGTGGACAATGAAAAATTCAAAAGAATGCGTTTCGAACCAAAAGGACATAACAAAATGCTTGATGCTGGCTTTACAAAAGGTGGTCTTTAAAAGTGTAAAATGCATTACTTATTGCAGGTGGGGCCAATTCTTCAGGAGGGTTGAGGGCCTACGAAGATTGGTCTGAGGGCCGCGTTTGTTTGGACGTCTGGTCTACATAAATCGAAATTGTAATCTGGCTCCCAAAAAAATATACATTTTTTTGCCATATTGTTCATCTCTCTCCTAAGATAGATTTTTTTATTTTATTATTATTATTTTTTTTTTTTCAAACATAGGCCTAGATAAATTCAATTGATAGGAAGCAATTACAAATGTACTAAGGCCTGGGCATCCAGATTCTGTCATGTCAAATCATCAATTATTTCATTAAGGACCTTTCTGCCTTTCTGTGTGGAGTTTGTATGTTCTTCCCCGTGTCTGGGTGGGTTTTTTCCAGGCACTCCGGTTTCCCCCACAGACTAATAACATGCATGTTAGGGTAATATCCTCCAGCTACGGTAGTCCTGACCAAGCCTAGCAACAACACCTGGAGATGGGTCCCCGAGCGCTGCACTGTGGCAATCACTGCTCCTGAGGAGATGCTCCAGAGGCATTGAAGGATGGGTCAAATGCAGGGGACAAAATTCCCTACGGGGACAATTAAGTATACCTTATCTTACCTTACCTTACTTTAGAACAAAAAAATTGAGATTAGTGAAAAATGGGATGAAAATATTGGCATTGATCCATGAAATTTCTGATTGATTATCTATCCCACCTTATCGGTTTAGCATTAATTGGACTCTACAATAAGAGTAATAATTACTGGCTCGACTTAGCTCATAACGTCTCACGTCTTTTATTCACATAAAGTTGAGTTTTGAGAACAAAAAAAGTTATTTTCAGTTTCTACACTGGTCAATATCTGGAATTGCCACAGTATCAAAACTGGCAAAAGTTCAAACGATGCATCCCTAATTCAGAGTAATCAATAATATTATATTATATTATAATATTATATATATTATTATAATATTTTTTTCCAGATCACTTAGGCCTAATTCTACATCTATCACCGCATTTGAATTTTAAGTTATAAATGTTAACGCTTGACAGTACCTCACAAATATGGCTGAAATATAAATACATTTGTAATAATGAAGATATGTTTTCGTTTGTACGTTTCTACAGCCCTACTTTAAAGTTACAAATTACACATCAAGTCACAACAAACAACTTAATTGTTCCGACCTCATAAAAACTAACCTAATCAAATTAACCTTGGTTACAAAAAGACAAGTCTGTTTTCAATAATAACACACAATATCCACAATAAACCTCCCAAAGTAATAGAGTCAGACAAGTAATTTATGACCCAAACAACAAATGTCTTCCTCTGCCCTGAAGGAACTCATTATACTTAGTGAAGCCAGTCAGGACAACGCTCAGGCCTGACAAAAATCCCAGACTGAAAACAAGCCTTAGAAAAAAAAGAAAAAAAAAAAAAAAAGATTAAGATGTGCAAGTTTGTATTAATCAAGAATGTAATTTGTATTGGTCCTTCCAAAAAAAGCCTAGCACCACTATAAACAGTAGCTCCAGTGCATTTTCAGATAAAAAGTCAGTGTTAACCTCTAAGCATCACAAACTATAAAAACAAAAACTCTACATTAAAACACGCACACAAATACAATTTCTTTCCACTTCAAAAAGACAAATGTATGGCGACGTTTTGCATTCATTTGAATAAAAATAATCTCTGTTTTAACGAGAAAAGTTTCTGTTTTAGCGTGACAAGTTTCTGTTTTAACGAGAAAAGTTTCTGTTTTAGCGTGACAAGTTTCTGTTTTAACGTGAAAAGTTTCAGTTAACACGTAAAAAATGTTCAGTTTTAATGTGGAAAGTTTCTGTTTGAACGAGAAAAGTTTCCGTTTTAATGTGACAAGTTTCTGTTTTAACATGAAAAGCTTCTGTTTCAACGTGAAAAGTTTCTGTTTTAATGTGAAAAGTTTCTGTTTTAACGTGAAAAGTTTCTGTTTTAACGTGAAAAGTTTCTGTTTCAACGTGAAAAGTTTCTGTTTTAATGTGAAAAGTTTCTGTTTAACGTGAAAAGTTTCTGTTTTTACAAAAAAAGTTTTCTGTTTTTATGTCTAAAGTTTCTGACCCAGGTTCTTTCATGAACGCGACAGTGAAGGAGATTCCTGTGATGCAGTTGTTCTCTGGTTGTAGGCTACTCCATGAGGATCCAATATGATAGTCTGGTCTGGAGTTGAAAAATGCACATGAACGCTCGAACTGTTCGGAACAACTGCTCGGTAACTCGGGACAAACGGAGCTGCCCGAGCTCAGCACCTGACGTCACTGACACATGGAGACTGAGGAAAATCAGTTAGAAAATAAATACTAACAACCTTTAACGTTAATTTTTGGACAGGCTAGCATCAGATTTCACTGTTAGGTCTATTACCTCTGTTAAAAGTGCTGTGTCATTTATTTATTATGGTTAACAACAACATCCCGATTTTCCGAAGTAAAAAGCACATGAATGCAAACTAGTTAGGAACCCCTAACCCCTACCTCTCATCTCGGAAACACGAGCACCCGAGGACCACATGAACGCAGCATTAGGCCCGTTAAGCAACATCATTACCATGGCAACCAGCTCACTTCTGCCCCCCGGACCAGACTAGCACTTCCTGACTGTTTCTTGTGTCACTACACGTCCTGCCCATGGATCTATTATACTATCGATCCTGCCTGGTGCATATCAGACGCATCCTCTTGCAACCATGGAGCAGACCATGTGTTGATTTGGGAGAAACATGGTTGTGTCCAGCAGGTTAGACTTCTCCCCATCACTTCTGTTCTTGACAAAACTTTCCACGTTAAAACAAACTTTTGTCATAAAAACAGGATTTGTTTTACTTGTAAAAACATAAACTATCCACGTTAAAGCAGAAACTTTTCACGTTAAAACAGAAACTTTTAACGTTAAAACAAACTTTCCACGTTAAAACTAACTATTTTAATTTACATTAATGCAATAGGCTTCGTACAAATGCACATAAATAAAAAAAATATATATCGTATATATCAGAAATTCAAAACACTCACCTAAATTTAAAATTGCGCATGCAAATTCCAAAATAAGAACACAAATCTTGCTTTGCTGAATTTGTGTTTTTCATTTGTGTGCACATTTTTAATTTGCCTGCATCTTATGAAATTTGGGAGTGTTTGTGTTATGTTTTTTAGTTTGTGTCTTTAAAGTCGGTTGCATGTTTTTGAAATTGTGTCTGGGTCTTTGAACTTGGATGCAAGTTTTTGAATGTGCAGTTGTGTTTTTAAACTGAGCGTGTATTTTTTTCTTTTATTTGTGTGCATGTTGTCATTGTGTTTTGCTATTTAAGGCCATTGTAAGATATGATGCTGTTTTACACAGTTAATATGACCCTGCACTCAGTCCAGCTCCAATGTCCACTGCTCTTGTGGTGCCGCTGCTGTCATCTTCTTTGATCCCTGCACACACAAACCGTGCACTCACACAGGAATTGATTTATGAAGGAAAAAGCCTGCGATGAGCGCCAAGATACAGTCAAAATATGAAGCCGACGAAATGGATTCAGCGCACCGGAAACACAGGACTGTACTGTATGTCGTGTAAGTGCCTGTCAGAATTTGAAACTTACGTAAAGGCTACAGCAGCTGCACCGGTGTTGTATAAAAAAAACTTACTTAGAACATTGTATATTTCCATAAAACAAGTTTAATAACTACTTATAGACATGAAAATATTACTAAAAAATAGATAAAATCCATCTCTTTTATGACTTGAAAGTGCAGCCTTAAAAATTTTCAAAGACTTTTCAAAGACTTTGAAAAGAAAAAAACAAACAAAAAAACAGCCCCATGTCGTTGTAAAGAAGCAGACTTGGCTGTGAAAAATTGGTTGGAAAAAAAAATGTGTTTGAACAGTTGGATTATATAGAGAAATGGGAAATCCCAATATGACGATTTCATAAAAAAGCACATTGTCACAGGCCCCACGATAGAGTTTAGATTCTGAATCCGAGCCCGGGCCCACATTTCTCACGTAGTTGTCGGGCCTGGCCGGGTTCAGGCCAAGACGCAGAGCCGCACTGAACACGTGCGCACCGCGGATGATTGACAAAGAGAGAGAGGGAAATGTGCGGTGGAGGAAGAGCTTTTCGAGGAGAGACACTCCCGTAAAATTTTTACTACAGGACACCTTAAAATCAATCTGAAGAATGTAATATTTAGAACAACAAAATGCTGAAGAATTGTACTTTCACAGTGCCTTTAATGTTACATACAAGTGTCCTTTGAATAATCCATTTCCAGCCTTAAAGCAACAGTCCAGGTTCCTAGGTGTAATATTTATAATGAGTTTAGCTATCCTGATACGTATCCCGTTATGAACTCACTGTATCGATGTAACGTAATGCCATTGAGTTTGTCACAATATTCTGATGCAGATACATCAAATACAGCCCTAGTAGATAAGTGTCCCAATCCAGCAAAATTTTATGGATCAATGCATCACGACAAAACAGAGATGCACCGATCAGATACTGGGATCGAACATTGGCGCAGACCCATGAAATTTTGCTGGATCAGATATAGGCTCCATGATACTGGTTAAGCAGATATCCCTAGCGATTTTTTATTTTTTGTTACTTCTTCAAACAAGCATGATCTTTGTTAACTTTTGAGTAAGGGGAAGTCCACCACCTGCTTTGCAAATACGTTGCATGTCATAAGGCCAGATGGTGGGCCAGTTTTCCTATGAATAATTGCCAAGAAATACCTAAAAAGTAGTTTCACACCATTTCAATCTGGTGGATTCAGTTAGTGACGAGACACATTTCACTTTCAATATTACAACAAAAAGTATTCAGACAATTTACCTTTTAGTTGCCCTCCATTTGTTTTAAAGGTGGGATAGCTGATTTTCACACTGCAAACATGATCTGTCTACTTCTTCTCATAAATGCTTTGACACATGGTTAGTATCGGTAGGGCTGGGCGATCTTGGAATAAATATAATCCCCATATTTTGTCCTCATATTGATCGATCTCGATTTTCCATTCAATTTTGTTTGAACTTTTCAAAAACAAATGAAAAATGCCATTCATGAACAAAAGCAAAACAAGACTTTTAACATGTCCTGTTTATTAGATATTTTGAAACTAGATATCAAAATTCTGTCTCAAAGTTTGACTTTTGCTCCAAATTACACATTTTACTGACAAAAAATGTGTTTTCGATCTTCCGATTCGAAATTCACCAATATGAACGATTCAATTCGATTCAATATCAATCTCTCCATTTTTCAACGGCCCAGCCCTAAATATCGATATGAATTAATTTTGGTCGCAATCATAGCTTATAAGCTTTTTTTTACTTTAAACAAAGTGAAACTAGAAAGAATCATCCAAGCACAGCCAATCAGAACGCAGCATTCACACCCTGATTAGAACTAAAATTCTTGTATTCAATTCAGACAGTACTCAGTGATCTAATACTTTCACAAAGTGCTGCATTTAATATATAGATTTTTAGTGAAAAACGCAAAGCTTACTTTTGTACAACTAAAAAAGTCAGTTACCCCAACTTTAATATTACTGTCCTGTGAAGCATTTTTACTATGAGCGGGATCCCCTCCACAGATCTAACATCTCACATTAGTTTGCGTGTACAAGCCTTTCTGTGTAGTCATGTTGTGTGGGTGGGCACAGCGTTACCTCACTGCACATTCCTCTGAGCTCCAGCCTGTCCCGGGGCACTCTGACACCGCTGTCAAAACATCTGACACTAAACATCAGCACTGCTACTGCAACTAGTGCTAATGCTACTGCTAGGACTGGGACGGCTTCTGCTTCTACGGCAAATGGCTCTGATCTAGGGCTGCATGATTTGGGAAACACATCAATTTGCGATTATTTGGGCAGATACTGTGATTGTGATTCAAATCGCATTTTTTTATTTTAGCAATAGAATGACTGACCTATTTTAAGCAAGTTTAAGAAAGTTCTGTTTTGTTTTATTATGATTATGGTTGAATTATGGTAACCTTTGCGTTCCCTTCACATTCTGCAGTGGTAAAACGTTTGTGTCGTCACAGCTGCTGACAGATGTGAGAGCACCAATCTGCATCATTAAACCCTCCTACCACGACTTCTTTTCATATTACAACATTACAATATTTGTGGTAACTATAGAGGGATTATTGGCCAACGTCACTTCCAGTGTGACAGACTTCTGGCTCCTGAAGCTTGAGACAGTGTTTTTCCCACCATTTTTTCAATCACTTTAATGTAAGTGTCAAATTTCATTCACAAATGTAAATTTACAATCACACTTGTTTTTGCACAGTGAAAATTCTTGTAGTTAGCTCATTTCGTGACCCCCAGGTTAAGAACCACTGTTTTAAACTACATCTTGTTTATCTATGTAAAGCACTTAGTGATTTTTATCTGAAAAATGTCACATAAATAAAGCTTCCTTCCTTAAATGTACACTGTGTAACTTTTTTGATCAAATATAGACTTGCATAAAAGCATGTTTTTGCATTTAGATTTTATTTGTTACACTAAATAATTAATAAAAGTCAGTGTCTTTACTTTGAGTGAACTTGCATGGCCAGAATATGGACTGTTATTTGTCCTGGAGGAGCTCGCTCGATGTTTGTTTCTATAGAAAAGGAGTTGCTGTAGCTGTATTTTTTCACATTGTGGCATAAAATGCATTCAGCAATATAATGTGGCCCACCATGGTAAAATGGGCCATAAACTGGACTACATTGTATAGAAGCCTGGGAAACACTCTGTGGCCTCTATCTTGTGAAAGCGGCGCAAAACGTGACGCTGGCAAAAGTGCCAAAAGTCGCCGCAGGCGCTTTTTGAAAAACTAGGCGCAATTCGAAGTCTAAAAGGCGGAACTAGTTGGGGCTGATCAGAATAGGGTGGAGTTAAGCTGCCTGCAGGTGGAGCTTCGTGAGTTTGAGGATGAGTTCTGGCCGAAAGCCTACAATATTTGCTGTTTTATAGTTTTTATAGTTTACTATTATAACTTGTATTTAAAAAACCTTTTGCGCGTGACTAAGGAATGACGACATCATTCATCACACCGGGAACAAGGAGCAAGTGGCCCGTAAGCAAATGCGTTTGGAGGACTGTGTTTACTTGGAGCGCTTTAAGCAGAAACACGGACCCAGAGACAGAGCGACAGCAGTCTGACAGAACTTTAGGACACGCTCTGGACAGCGGTCGTTGTTTGGATTTATTAGCCTAAATTTTCTTCAGTGAGGACAGTTACTAACGCTTGACATGGATGTGCTGCTTTCTGACACAAGGTAAGTGTAGTATTTGCATGCTTGTGTTTAAACGTGGTTTTACTGGTAAATAAATGTGATCAGTAAAAGTGCAGCTTATAACCTCTTGAAATACATAAGAAAGGCTTCTTCTTAAACACAGAAATACATTGTGAGACCTGCCGCAGTTAGTCCTGGGTCCTGGTCTAGACCTGGCTCTGGGTGAGTCCGGTCTGTCTGATTGTGTTCTGTGCCTGCGTCAGCTCCTTCGCAGACTCCACAACCCGCTCATGACACGAACAAATCCAACCGTAATGAACATTTTACATCTTGTTTTTGCTTGTCTTTATAATAAAATGGAGCGCCTGTACACGGTTCACGCAGCAGACGCAGCGGCAGCGATCTCCGCGACTCGCGCTAGATTCATTATTGTGTTGCTTTTGGTTTAGTTATTTTGCTGTTCTGTAACTACGCTGTTACTGAACGTATTTCAAAAAAATAAAAACTGACATAGAGGTGATAATTTACTCTGTTGATATCTCCAAACAGCCAATCCGAGTTGTGGCCTAGTTTTTGGCAAAACACATTTAGGAAAACTCTTCTTGTAGGCTTTTGACTGAGAGGACAACTTCATTTTTTTTTCACTGACACAAACCTACTTCTTTTATGTCAGAATTAGACCCTCACATAAGCTAGGTCTACATGTTTCGTGAATCATGCAGCCTTTGTTGTGCAGCCTATAAAAACATTAAAACAACAAAAAAAATAATTATGACCTAATTCAAGAAAACAATGTGAGCCCTACATATTTTTATTAATTAGGCCCTAACCTGTTGTTCATTTTCTACATTTTCACACTTTCTTTCTGAGAGCGTGCGGAAGGCCACACTCTTAGGTTTTGTCCAATGCGCATCTTCAAATTCACAGGGCTCCACCTGCAGGCAGCTTAACTCCACCCTATTCTAATCAGCGCCAACTGGTTCCGCCTTTTAGACTTCGTATTGCGCCTAGTCTTTCAAAAAGCGCCTGCGGCGACTTTTCGGACTAGCTACTTGCGCAAGGTAACTGCGTCATTTCACAAGATAGAGGCCTGTATCTGATTTACAGTGAACAGTGGATACACAGCAACATAATGACTGGCCCATCATAGTAAAGTGGGCCATATACTGGGCCACATTTCTTGGTTAGATCTGGTTTCAGTAGCCTGCAGTAGTTTTAAATCAACTTAATCAGCTAAAATGCCACTGATATTTTTGTTCAGTTCACAATATGTGCTCTAGGCCTGTTCCAAATTGTGGTTCACCCTTGAAGTAGCAAAAATATGGACCTAGAGACATAGAGTTGGATGAACTCTAGGTTTCTGATTTGCTCACGTTCTAGTTTTGATTTATCTCTGCTAATGTAAGCCTTTTATAGGACAGAGCAATTTAGATTTATTTTCAATTTACTAAACATAAGTTCTTTGGGCAGTTTTGTTGTACGGCCTACAGACCATAGTCATTTGACAAATCTGGCCCGCTGGAAATATAATTGAATAGCCCTGTCCTTAAGTCTGGCTTTGACTTTCAAATTCACTTCCCGAAAGTTACACAGTGCACTTTAACTAGTTAGTTTTCAAAATAGTAAGTAATAGAAAGAAATATGTCATTGCCCAGTCCTACTAATCACTCACACATACAGAACGTTATTACAATGCGATGTGGGTACATGATAATACATAGACATGGTTTCACATCCAAGAACTAACCAAGCACTGTCCAGCTTAGAGATGCAAACATATCTGACTAACTTTTATTGATTAATCTTGCCCTTGACGGATCCTTTTAGTCTATTAGCAAACAGCATTTACACACACACACACACATACAAAAAACATTTACTGCTGGTCTCTCAAGCAGAACTAAAAGTACTAATAGCTTCTGGTTATCCTGGAGGAGTTTCGTCATCCACAGATTTGGACATGTTCCTACTGAAAACTAACATCCTGGTTTTTACTTTCTGACCCGAGGCTATTAAAACTAATGTGCCTGTGTGAACTCAAGTCCACCTTCGAACCAACCCTGAGAAACTCCTAGTTGTTTACAGTAGAAATGTCAATGAGAGGCGTGACTCAGACCCACATCAGAGGATATTCAGGCAACAGAATGTCTCCAAATGCAGGTTAGCTATCAAACACATATTAAAATATCTGTATAATTGTTTACAAAAGCTCAGAAATATACATCAACTTTATTTGAAAAGGTTAAAAAAATGTATAAAATCTATAGCATTTTTGCATATTTTTTGACAGAATTTGATGCAATTTTCCCCCACCATGGATATCTTGTGAATGCATCTATTCGAGTTCGAGGAGGCGCGGCCAGAGTAAGGATTTTTGTAATGGATTTTGTGTCGTTACTCTCCTTATATCTGTGCGTCACTGCGAATCCGTTACGACGTTTTATCAGGGCGCATCACTATGAGTGTCACATCCTGCGCAAGTGCAGCCCCCCAAAACTACCATGCCAGCGACTCGCGATCCCCCGATTTCAAAATCAAATTGACCTTTCTAATGATTAAAGTCGTAAATCCGTTCAAAAAGGATTTAATCTTATTTATTTTAGCAGTTTGTTGTGTTATTTGACTGAAATTCATTACAACATACTGTTTTCCAATGTAAATAATTGATTATAAATATATAAATAAATACAGAAAACGATTTGTAAAATTGCATCTTAAATCATCTCGCGACTCCCAGAATTTGCTTCGTAACCCACTTTGGGAACCACTGGTCTAGTGCGTGTACCTTGTTTAGTGGCTCTTAAAATGTAAGATGAAGAAGAAATGTTGCCTCATCATCTGTAAATAAATTGAATGCTTTGTGCACAGTTGAAGTGCGGAATTCTTCTTTATATCATATTTGAATAAGCATTAACACGTCAAACTTGTTTCACTTTTACAATCGCACATGTGACAAACACACTGTTCTCCACTTGCTGCTACGCTCCACAGGTCTGTGTCGTCTCTGTTCTTCTGACACATGATCTCACTGTGAGACAAATAATTGTTGTAAATGTCCTTATGTCTGTGGCCTCTTCTACTTTTTGACACCTCTAAAAAAAAAAGATTTTAAACTCCTTTAGTGTGCAGCTTGCTTTAGTTTATCTATTGTTTTTTTTTATTGTTTTTTAATCTTAATCTCTGGGGTACATAAAATATGAAAATTAGAGATAAAAATATATTTACTTTTTAAAATTAGATCATGACAGAAAGATAGTTAACTGTTTGTTGTTGTCTTTGCTAGCATGTTGCTGACTGCCTATAGCATACTGATACGTCTTACTCCAATTTTTTTTTTACATTTTAAGGAAGCAAAAATCGGGCATAGCATGTTTAAGTTGTCATCTGCACAGTAGAAAGCAAACACAACACTATGTGACCCATTTTCTAACCAGAGGTTTCGTGTCAAAATTGTATTTTGAGTTCCTATCTCTGTGTCGGTCAATATAAAGCCAATTATTGAAAATGGTATTGGAAATCAAAACCATGGATCTGCGCATCCCCAATTTAAAAATATGAAAAGACCTCATTTTAAACTGTGAATAAGTTTATGTTTAATACAAGAAATGTATTTTCTCTAGCAAAATATAGCAAAAAATACTGTGTCACTAATCAATATGTTGGCACAACCTTATTGAATATATCTTATATCTTAATATATACAACTTGAACGCAATCCTTCAATAGCAAAAAAAATATACAAAAAAAAAGACTTACTTGCTTGAAAAACTTAAATAAATTCAGTTAAACCCAATTGGAAGTAGATTAATCACAACTCTGGTGATTAATCAGAGTTATGTTTTCGAGGCCCAGAGGGAGAAGATTTTAGGATTCAACAGACGTGTGAATGAAACAAACTATAACTTCAGGGCAGGTTTTGATGTGGGAAACTGCTGTGAAACAGTTTTAAATCTCACAAAAATACATTTGCATACTATGTGTTTCAGTGTAACTTTCGAGTCACAGCAGGTGCCAGGACCTCTCTGCCAGCACATTATATGGTTCTAATGGAGAATGCATGTCAAAAACAGCTGCAAATCTCACAAAAAGAAGTCAATAAAGAATAGAATACATTTTTATTCTCTCTAGTGTCATTTCGAAGCAGATTCCTCTCCCTCTCAACACTTTGGCTGCTTTGTGGTCTGTGTACAGTTACATAAATAATTATTCGATTGCTAATTTGTTGAAAATGATTGGAAATCTATCAGTTGCGATTCATTAACTTGTTGTAGCCCTAGTCAAGATTAACTGGTTGTAGTTTCTAGTCCAGCAACACGACGGCAGTGGTTGGTGGGGAGACATTTGCTCAACACATTTATTACAGAGCAAAAAAATCGAAAACTATCACCACAAATGTTCAAACCGCTTCAGATCTATCCACTTACACAATCCGATCACAAGGCTCACTGTGCAGTAAGTGTCCGTTACTCCAGCTTCCTCTTTTTCATTTATCATTTATTATGAGACGACCACTTCCTTCCCCCACCACCTGTTTTTCTTACCATTTCCTTGAGAATCATATACAGTAGCTTCTCACAAGGTTTCCATACATATATGATAAATAGACTTTTTTTTTAAACTGTTAACATTGTTCCCTCATAAAAAATATATATATATTGGTTTCAATTTAGTTTGATTCATCCTTATTTTATTATTGTATTTTTTGCACGTGACACTTTTTTCCATCATCTGACTAGTTGTGCAAACACTTTTTTTCGTATAAATTATGCTTTTTTTTTGTCTTGTGCTCCAGAGCGACGTACAGTCTGGAAATACAGTAATTTCCTCCCAGCACTCTAAGAACCATCTGGGTCAAATTTTTAAACAGGGCTGAGACAATACGCTTTTGTCACATAACAATATGATCACAAGACACAAGGCCCAATATTTTTTTTTTTTTTTTGCTGAGGCGCTGCGCCACGCACAAATGAATGCAGCGGAAACACTGCAAACCTATGGTAATAACAATTATTATAAAAAGTGAACTTACAGTGGCGGCCATGTTGTTTTCCTCCTCCATCAAATCATCTGAAAACTTGTTTGAAGGCATCGCTGAGAGAGTCGACAGGTCCTGTGCTTGTTCTGGCTCCTTTCATACCTGGAAGACAAGATATAGCCATAATATGTAGTTATGGTTAAGGTTATGGTTAAAGTACACATTATGGGCCCTGTAGGGAACTTTGTCCTTTGCATTTGACCCATTCTTCAACGCCTCTGGGGCTTTTCCTCAGGAGTAATGAGAGCACAGTGCAGGGCTCTGATAACATCCCCAGGTGTTCTTGCTAGGCTTGGCCTGGAGGATGGAGAATATTCCCTATCATGCATGTTTTTTCCGGTGCAGGAGAACACCAGGAGAAACACGCAAACAGTCGAATCTGCAACCATCTTGCTGTGAGGTGAGAGTGCTACCCACTCTGCCACCATGACACAACAGTTTCATATCTAAACTACATTATCTAATCAACATAAACAACTACAGTGCCTTGCGAATGTATTCACACTCCTTGAACTTTTCTACATTTTCTCTTATTATGACCACAAAAATCAAACATATTTCACTGAAACTTTGTGTTTACAAATAAAAAGCTGAAAAGTAGGCGTGCAAAATTATTCACCCCCCTTTTCTTCTGAGTGCAACACATTACTTTTAGAGGCTTTAGAAGGTTCCAATGTTGACCTAACAAATAAATAGAGTCCACCTGTGTGTAATCTACTCTCAGTATAAATGTAGCTGTTCTGTAAAAACCTCAGAGGTTAGTTTGAGAGTATTGGGGAGCAGTCAGCACCATGAAGACCAAAGAACACACCACACAGGTCAGGGATAAAGCTGTGAAGAAGTAAAAAGCAGGATTAGGTTATAAAAAGATTTTCAAGGCTCTAAACACTGACTGTTTACACCATCATCCATAAATGGAAGGTGTATGGCACAACTGCAAATCTACCAAGACCAGGCCGTACACTAACCCTAACCCTTGAACAAGGAGAGAACTGGTCAGAGATGTAGCCAAGAGGTCCCCGGTGACTCTGGAGGAACTGCAAAGATCTACAGCTCAGGTTAGAGAATCTGTCAACAGTACAACTTTTAGTCGTGCACTACACAAATCTGGCCTTTATGGAAGAAAGCCTTTGCTGAAAGAAAGCCATAAGAAATCCCGTTTTCACCAAAAGCCATGTGGGGGACACAGTAACCATGTGGAGGAAGGTGCTCTGGTCAGATGAGACCAAAATTGAACTTTTTGGCCAAAATGGAAAACTCTATGTGTGGCAGAAACCTAACACTGCTCATGACTCTGAATACACCATCCCCACGTTCAAAAATACAAGTGCCAGCATTATTTTCTGCACATGCTTTTCTTCAGCAGGGACAGGGAATATGGTCAGAGTTGATGGAAAGATGGATGGAGCCAATTACAGGGCAATATTGGAAGAAAACCTATTGGAGTCTGCAAAACACTTGAGACTGGTGCGGAGGTTTATCTTTCAACAGGACAACAACCCCAAACATAAAGCCAAGGCTACATTGGAATGGTTTAAAACAAAACATATTCATGTCTTAGAATGGCTCAGACAAAGCCCAGACCTAAATCCAATCGAGAATCTGTGGCAGATCTGAAAACTGCTGTTCACAAACACACTCCATCTAATCTGACTGAGCTGGAGCTATTTTGCAAAGAAGAATGGGCAAAAATGTCAGTCTCAAGATGTGGAAAAGCTGGTAGAAACATACCCAAAGAGACTTGGAGCTGTAATTGCATCAAAAGGCGGTTCCAGAAAATATTGACTCAGAGGGGGTGAATAATTTTGCACGCCGCCTTTTTAGGTTTTTATTTGTAAAAAAAAAAAAAAAATCATGTATGACTGTCCTTCCACTTCACAATTGTGTGCAACTTAGTGTTGGTCTTTCACACAAAGTTTCAGTGAAATATGTTTGATTTTTGTGGTCATAATAAGAAAAATGTAGAAAAGTTCAAGGGGAGTGAATACTTTCGCAAGGCACTGTATGTCCAAAGTTCATACAGAATTTCTCTTAAATATGGACAAAAAAAGAAAAAGACGCATTGTATATGAAATTATTTAAAGTGACATTGTGTAATTTTCTGAAGATGAAAAGTCAACTACATGACTTATCCCATACTTTGAACCATTCTTAATGGCATAAATGTTTTTATGTTTTAAACAACATATTTTTCATAAAAACAGCAGGAACGAAACCAGCGAGAATAAGGTTTAAACTAATGATGAGGCAACGCAATTGTATCAAGGTGAAAAGTTCATTAAAATTGACATAAATTATTATCCACATTACCTTCTAAAAAATTACCCCACTAAAATGTATTACAGAGGAAAGGGGATCACATTTTGGACAAAGGGATTGAGAGGGACATGCCAGAACATAACCAGCAGTACACCGATACAACACCTCAGGTCCATGAAAAAGTAAAAGAATAATAAAATGCACTGGACAGGAATTGTGTGCATTCTTACGACTGGGTTCATGAGTTTTGGGAACGTTTACAAGGTGTGGATGAGTGTGTGTGCGCGCAGTCCTGGGTTTAGGATTACAACAGGTGACAGGTCAAGAGGTTTGTCAAACAAGTCCAAGCAAAGAGAGGCGCAGTTCTCTGACTATTTCTTAAAGACAACAAGATGGTGCGAGAGAATTTGGAAAGAAATGAGAAACAAATGAATTCTTGCATGCAGGTAAAACAAGACTTTCTAATTGATGGCCACGTTGTCATGATTTAGAATGGGTAAAAGGTTAATAAAACATCTTGCCCTCAAACACAAACACTGCACTTTATCCAATTCAAGTCATTTCTACAATTTGGTCCAATAGTGAACAAAGGTAACATGAGAAGAACCATTTTAAATTATATCAAACTCGATTTAAATATTAACTGCGTCGTATTTAGAGCTAGTGTTTAGTTTATGTTTTTTTTTTAACAACATAAAAGTCAAATTAAGACGTAGTTGCAACTAATGACTCTAGACACCTGGTGCCTCAACCTCCGACCACCATCAAGCATTCCCCAACCTGCATATTATTGGTTGGTGGGGAAACCGGAGTGCACGGAGAAAACTACCCAGACACAGGGAGGAACATGCAAACTCCACACAGAAAGGTCTGAGCTGTGCGACAGTCGAACTCACAACCATCCTGCTGTGAGGCCAGAGAGCTATCTGCTCTGCCACAGTGCAGTCTCAGTACACAGTATTAATGCTGCTAGTGAATATTCAACTTTATCCAGTTTTTACTTTTAGTTGTGGATTACTTTTGCCAGTGGCGGACAGTCATGGCCTGCAAAGCCTTCTCTGCTGGCCTAAAATACCTAAATAACAAACTGATATAAATCATATTTAGTGCATGCATGCTTGATATTAATTCAATAATTATTTATCAGCTTCTTCGTAGCCTTTCCCATCGCTTTGCAGGTTTCAGGCGTGTATTTCAAAATATATTGTTTTAACCAATCATATTTCAGCCATCAGTTATTGTCAGGGTCAGTAAAATCTGCCTGACTCCTTCACAATCACTTTTGAAGGCACCGTATCTTAAAATAAGTGTGTATCAAACTGTTGCTTCAACCAATCAGATTTTACGTCAACGACGCGAAAGCCTTCTCTAAGGCGAGTGGCAACGTCACGATAACTACGGCATTTGATTGGCTGTCTGTGCTTATTGTTGTTTTGATAGCAGTTTTGTCCCAGTGGCTAAAGGGAGAGAAATTTGGTTGCAAATTTATTGGTAAAGCCTTTTTCAAGACGGACTTTTCAAGAAAGCTGGACATTGTTAAGAAAGACAACTCCGAACCCAGCAGCTCCGAACCCAGCAGCTCTCCAAGCTAGCCTGTCACAAGTGGGAAAGGGATTTGTGCTGCGGGACACTTACAAGGTGCTTTCCAAAATTTTTGGCATATCCCAGAGTGGATTTACAGCTAAACGAGCAAGTGCGGAGGGAAATATAACGCTATAAAGCTGCGTAAGAGAGGAGCCGATATGAGGAAATCTACAAGGCCACTGGAAGCGTCGCCTGTACCCCGGAGATGGGGTCCAGCGCAAGATCTGCGTGCACACTACCACCAGCTCCTTTGCGTTTTTTGTGTACAAGTAAATCAGACTATTGGTGAGTAAATATTTTTGTGTGTGTGTGTAAATGTGTTTATTCTGAGTATAGAAGTAATGGTGTTTGCTCTTTATCCCATACCTGCGTAATAGAATAGTTTATTAGCCATCAGCTGGTTATTGACAAGTGAATATATTTAAAAGGAGCACCACTGAAGACCTAGGCAAGAAATCTGCGGACCGCCACTGACTTTTGCACAATGGAATAAAAAAGGAAGACGCAAGTGAAGACTTCCATGACCTACATACTTTGCCATTGATTTGGGTTTTATTTAGATAATAATTTAACCTACAGTATCTGTCATATTTGAGAATTCTCAAACTTAAGAGAATCCATCTGGACCCGCACCAGCCAACATGGTTTGCATAGGTGGGCACTAGTTGACAAGTCACCTAATCAGCTCCCAGTCCCTTTCAGTGAGGGAAGTTCCAGATGGATAAATGTGGAAGAACTCAAACGTGTGGTCATCATGTTACTGTGTAATGGTAATTCCACATTTAACGGATGTATTAAAGAAATCAGGTGCTCAGATTTAGGCTTAACACTTACAAAGCAGCGAAACAGTTGCTATTGTAAATATTTGATTCAATATTTCAATAAGGGCTGGGAAATATATTGTTATATATCATTTATCTATATGTACAAGATATGAATTTGGCCGTATCGTACATATCGAGATATTGTGTTATTGATATCTTTGAAATGTCATTTTGAAGATATTGACATATGAAGCAAATATATAGAGATACAGTATACATTTTTGTCCATATCGCCCAGCCCCAGTTTTGACGCATTTTTTTTTTATTATTTCATACTCTAAATTCTAAATTTCCTTCAACAAATTTAGTCAGGTGCAGAGGCTCTCTATCAGTTGTTGACTAGTTTGTGACTTAATAATGTCCTGATGATGACTAATCTGCTGTTTTTGCTTAGATCATGTTAAGCAGGTTAATGAAATATTGTTTATAAAAAGAACCAAAATCAAACTAAAAACATGCTGTTTGAGAACTTTTTTTTTTTCAGTAAAGTGTTGCAATCTAACCTTAACCACATTTCTAACATAGCTGTCTATCTGTGCACTGTTATAGAACTCAAAACCACAAACTGGGGCTGACTCTGAAGATTTAAGGGCAGTGTGATTGGTCAGAACAGATATCTTCAGTTGGCTGTACTCAGAGCAACTACGATTATCAAAATGTAATTACTTTTTTTTTTATTAAGATCAATCAATCAGCATCAATCAAAACAGGAGGGAAAAACTGGTTATGTTTTCTTTTGCAAACTTTCTAAGCTCTTAGGTTATTTTAGGGCATGTGACACTGCCAAAACATTAAAGTGCATCCACCGTGTCCCGGAGCAGCCGAAGTATGAGGAAGGTGAGAGCAGGGAGAATCCCACACTGGATTTTTGGCAAGCGCTGCTGGTACAGGTAACTGACACTTCACTGATCTCCATTTAATCAGTCATACAGTGTGCTGTAGAGGTGTCAGATCAACGATGCAATCAAATCAAAGTTGCAATCTGAATAGAGACAATGAATGGCAAATAGGCCAATCACAAAGGCTGCCATTTTCGAAGGAGTGTAATTTCTAGAGATCGACGGGTTTTTCTTTGGCCGATACCGATTTTCTATTATTATTATTTTGTAAGCCGATGCCAATATCAATGGCTGATTTTCAAGGCTGACTTCTGAAGCCAATTGTCTATGTCTAAAATCCCGCACCCTGACTTATCTTGTAAAAGCGTGATTTCATTTATTTGTTTTGATGTCTGAACAAATCACTTTTTTGCAAGGTAAGTCAGTGTTTTTGTTTGGATTTTGTTTTTCTTATTGCTTTTTGGGACATCCTAATATTTCTATGCCCCTGTTTTTCTCTTACATTATTGGCAGTGTCATAGTCTAATGAAAAAAAAAAAAACAAACAAAAATTGTGTTTCTGCACATTGCACATCACATAACATTTTTAAAGAGCAATTCAAGTGCTCCTTTTCCTTATCATCACACTATACTGCAGGGCTTCCCAAACTTTTCATACCGGGACCCCCAAAATAACCACGCAATGACCCCCACAGCAAAAAATAATAGATGTCTAATCATTTTAAGCTGGAAAAACATTAAAATTGAGTTGAATTAATTTATAATAGTAGTTTATTGCTTTACATGACCAAAATTCAAATATGATGCATCCATTAAAAAGCAAAGTTGGGCGACACAGTGGCGCAGCGGTTAGCGCTCTGGCCTCATAGCAAGAAGGTTCTGGGTTCAACTCCCAGTCGACCCGGGGCCTTTCTATGTGGAGTTTGCATGTTCTCCCCGTGTCTGCGTAGGTTTCCTCCGGGTACTCCGGTTTCCTCCTACAACTAAAACTAAAAACATTTCCATTAATGCCTCCCTGACCCTTCCCCAGGGCTCCCCTGCAAAAGAGATTATGAATCTCAGTGGGACTTCCCTGGTTAAATAAAGGTCAATTAAAACCAAAAACTGATCACTGACCACTACTGTCTGTAGAAGACTACTGCAGCTAACAGCGACAATAAAAGTGATTGATCAAATACTGGCCAAGATTAAGGCCGATATGCAAAAACAATCCAAATACTGGCCCCAAAATATTTCTAATAATTTAATTTAAAAAATGTGCAAAAAGGTTTTTTTTTGTTTTGGTTTAAGCTACAGGCCTATTTCACTGTATTTTTTTATTGTACTGAAGTTAATCTAAAGGAATGAGATGTTTTGTCAAGGTTTGATTTCAGTCTCGATACATGGATCATGATTTTGATATAATTTCTATTTTATATCTCAAAAGAAAAAAAATTGTTCTCTTAATGTGATGAAAAATGTATATACAAATATTTTTTAAGATCATGTGACTGGGTGTTTTTATGAAGCCAAAAGCAATCTTCAATTTCATATTTTAGTTATTCCTAAGTAAATTTTTGCTAAACAAAAGCGATCCAGCTTTTTCAGTTCTGATACCGATTCCAATACTTTGGCTTTATGTATCAACCAATACATAAGGACTGAAATTGCTTCTCTTTTTTATTAAAACATAAGACATTTTGTCATATAGTGCTATGTAACTTTATAGTACAAGTTCCAACTTCACAACTTAATCTGAATAAAATGTCCAATAATATGAGACAGTCGAGATCAACACCAGTCAATACATTTGTCTCATTATGTCCAATTAAAGACACAACTATGATATCACCTGAACAGATATTATGGAGCAGATACCCAATCCAGCAAAATTTCCTAGATCAGCAACAATATCCAATCCCAGTATCGGATCAGTGCATCCCTAACAAAAACTGACTAGACAAATTTGAAGTCTGATGTTTAATCCCTCTGACTATGAAAGGAGGCAGAATTAACCCATTCCAAAATGAACAACACTGAGACCTAAAGGAATATGTTAGGATCAAACCTAAAACCAGATTAAATTGAAACACTAGTATCGATTCTATTCTATAAGAATTGTCTCATCCCTTAAAAGGTACCACACTACAGAACATTCCAGAACACTACATGCTTCTTTAAAAACACACTGGCTATAAGCTTATCATTTTTCACAGAACATAAGTGTTAGTTGATGAGGTTTTCCGGTCGTCCCTCACCTGTCTCGTCTTAATGGCCACTTAAACAGTAACTCTCTCAAGCTTTACCACAGGGGCCTCTTAAAACAATGCAGCCTCGAGTGGGACTCGCAGGTGCATCCTGGCTCAAAGGCAAAGGAAACCCGGCTTTGCACCTTCACCCACAGGCGACAGGAAAACAGGCCCAAACGCCATGTCACAACAGGAGAAAAAGGTGGGAGTGGAAATGCTTTTTACAGAGTTCCATATAACATGGTGATGTACGAATGATCTAGTCAGAGCCTTTTACAGGAGCTCCGGAAATGATTTAATTGTTGACTCAAAATGAATATAATCACTAATGATAAACTAATTATTTTCAAGTTTACCATGAAGAAACTACCATGAGCTTCGGACATGTACACAACACGAACATTAATAGCTTATGGTTGTTATGTTGACAACAATATTTTATGGATTAACCTAACCAATACTATTTTCAATTAATGGACCATTTGTTTGTTTAATTATTCAGGTAGTTAAAAATAACTTGTCAATTTTCAAAGTTTTCTATAAAGTTTATTTTGTTTATTAGTTAATTGTTGGGCTGTAGACAAATTAATGACAAATATTTAAGTCTAAAAACAAAACTTCAAGCTAGTTGCCTCAACGGCTTTAGTCACATGGGAGCAGGAGCTCTACTGCAATTTTGCAATACAGTAGTCCCTCGTTTATCGCGGGGGTTATGTTCCAAAAATAACCAGTGAAAGGCGAAACCTGCGAAGTAGTGATCTTCATTTTTATACGTTAATTTCAGCTCATAACCTGCCTGGTCATAATGTTTAGTGTCTTTTGTACAGGTAATAATGCGCTGAACAACACATGGTTCACTGCGAGATACAATAGCGCGAGTCGTTTTTGACACGTTGCCCGTCCAGCTGCGCTCCACAGCCATGTGATCTGTGGCACTCCGGAGCCGAGAGCCACGAAACACATCCGAACTTTAGCGAAGTCACAACACGCTCCATAAACACGTCTGAACTACACAAATGACGTTTCAGCGTGAACAAACTTATCGTAAACTATGAGCTCAAAGAGTCAAATCCTCACCTGGAGAAACGTTCGAGCGTCAGGTCAGCTTCCCCTGCATGATCCAAACTGTCTAAAGTTTTCTAAAAGACCTTCTGTGCTGTTGCCTGTGAATGCTGCGATGTGATACGGTCACAAACAGTGCGTTTGAGAGAAAAGCACGCTAACGGCCACGTCTATAGGACCGCACACTGTAAAAAAAAATGCAAAATTGCACTAAAAAAAATCCGCAAAACAACGAAGCCGCAGAAAGTGAACTGCGTTAAAGCGAGGGAACACTGTACTTGACATTACACTGAAATGGAAAATAATGTCTTGTAAAGTCTTGTGGTTGGGTTGAAATTGATCAAAGTGGTATGCCCCTCCATTAACCCCTGACCTTTAACCTTTCCATGTGGAGAGGCCTAAGCTGGCTGTCATCATACAGATTCCTCTGCACCACATCTGTCAATATCCTGAGTACAGTTTGAGGTTGCCAGGGGGTGTTTGTGTCAGCAGTAGCTCTTGTACAGGGCCTAAGAGGACTACAGGGCATATGAGAATACACAGATGCAAAAAGGTTAAGGTGTGCAGAAATAACACAATAACATTGTTGCAGATCACGAACATGAATAACTAAAGTAAGACATTTTCATTTTTTATATTAAAATGTATGAATGATGTCGTAGTACGCTTCAACCATTAGCATAATGTCTAATCTAATCAAGATTAGACATTGTGCTAATGTAAAAATCTGAATTCGTGTTTTGCAAGTCCCAAGTCAAAAAAGGCAAGAACTTCAGGTGCAAGTTAAATGCAAAGTCATAGCCCCGCAGTAGCACACTTTACAACTGACGTCACACGCAAGTGCTGCTGGGAGAAAAGTCGGACAAACAATCCAGCACGCGTTTGTTTAGTACTGCGGCGCTGTTTTTTAATATTATAATTTCAATTTTTAAGTACATACTTGCAGTAGATTGTTTGCGTAGCTTTGTCTATAGTTCTGACAGTTTGATTGGACATTCTGTTGTACCGCTGCTTCTTCGAGAGCTCAAAGTTTGTTAGCATTGCTAGTTCTGGTTCGTCAGCCTCGGATCTAGAGCCTTTCACCGTCAAAGTGCAGCCAACAAATGTACGTGTTGTAGTTCTCCTCTCCACACTTTGGAAAACCACATAAATACTGCCATCGTCTTGCTTTCTCCGTCTTTACCTTAGCCTGTTGTGTCATGTTGTCGCTGATCTTCCTGGGTTTTGGAAACGGGATGAAATCTGTTCCCTCTGGCAGCCGCACGGATATCTCCAAACCGACTTACGTAGTCCTCAACAGCAATGTTTTGTGCCTCCTCGTTTCATCATGATTTGGTTGTTAATTGTGAAAATACCTTCGTTTTCGAACCACCTTTACACATGCAACTACACCGCGTTCACGTTTGTTTGTCCACAAATTGCCCCACAATGCTTTGCGGCGTGACGTCACAATCTATTTTTAGAAACTGGGGAAAGCCTATTCCAATCAAGTCAAGTCTCTGCTTTTACTTTCAATTTTTATCAAAATACTGAAATAATCTTGTTATTTTAATAGTTTTTAAACCATACTGTTTAAAATACATTTCTGGTAAAAAAAAAAGAAGTGAGGAAGGATATGTTCCAGTATGAGAGCGCCAAGTTCAAGTCAAGTTCCATTGAAGTCCAAGTTGAGTCCCAAGTCTTGGTTCATTTTAGCAGTTTCAAGTCATCAAAATAAACAGTGACTCAAGTGAGATTCAAGTCCAAAAGCAGAGCTAGGCAATATGATGAAAAATTAATACCACAATATCTTGGAGCCAGATCAAGATTTTGATTTCATCACAATTCATGATGTCCATTTTCTCGGTGTCTGTGAGGTAAATAACATTATTTGCTTCCTTGGCAAGTTCATACTTCGCTGTAATTGGTTGAGTTCAGCATAAGCACTGCCAAGACAAGTTAATCAGAGAAAAAGGTGGGGAAAAGTAGTGTTTTATTGTTGTTTTTTTTAAACATGCAATAGATCATTAGATTAAACATGCATTAGCATACAGGTATTATGTCTATATTATATTGCAAAGTGTGTCAGCTTGAATCTAATTTCCACTACAAAATTGATGCAGTTAAAACAAAAAATGCTGCAGCCCTCTGAAATACGAGTGAATTAAAAGACAGGAAGAGAGGATGGAGCGTAGCGCTGAAGGGGCCATGTGCAGGGACAGTCAGGACACAAATGGGGAGGTTTGGAGGGGCTCGTTCACTTCAAAGTTGAGTCTGGGAGCTGAAGATTAGGCACAAGAGGGGGATTTTTCACTCCCCTCTCCCCCACGATGAGTTAGTGTGTGCGGGGAGGGATCAGGTCTTCGGGGGCATACATTCCACGTCTGTCATGTTGCACTTGGTGGCCTCTTCGGCTCAGATGGGATCCTTACAGTTAATACATTGTGCGCATTTTGGGCCCATTGTAATGAATGAACTCAGTGTGAATGTGCAGTACACTATATTATGTATTTCAAGAGTCTATGCTGGCAACAGGGTTTGGATTTTCTACATTAATAAGCAATAAGGCCAAATGTGAATATCAGACAACAAAAATGTAAAATCAGTTCAGTTACTGCTGTATATGAGTCATAAAAGCCTTCCGACTTTCGGCTGGGCCTCAAAACCATTTTGGAAACATTTTAAAAGTTCTACTACCTACAGATAACAAAAATTTGACCTTGGCTGTGCGCGTCTGCATAAGTGTACTTTGCATAAACAGCGCGCACATATCAAGATAGACCTCGTGACCTACATGAGTGATTTTGGTTCTATTTGACTTTTTTTAAGTTACAAGCTTCAAACACAATTGCCACAATCGACAATGTGGCAATTTTACAAAACAATTTCCTGGCCACCTGTCTTTAGTAAGAAGCACAAGAGTGACAAAGCGGACTGTACTGAGGCCCCAGGGGTGCAGAGGTGTGGCTTAATCACAAGACATGTCAGAAAATGACTGAATGCTATGTAAACAGACTCTTAAATACTCACTAAATAGGGCTGAGACTATATCGAAAATAGTATTGAATTGTTGAATTGTGTTTCAATTCAATTCTGGATTGGGTATCGGCTCTATATCTGTTCTGCCACTATCAATGGTACCCTTTTATGGACATAATAAGAATAATTTATTTGCTAGTGTTGATCCAAAATGTAATGCAGTTTAAGATGCTAAGTTGTCACTTGCACTATGAACTTTCTTATGCTTTGACAGAGAAAAAAAAAGCTATTCAGTCCTTACACTAATATTGATTGGTATCGACACTTAAAACCAAAGTATTGGAAATGGCATCTGAACTAAAAATTGGTGGATCAGTGCATCTCCAATTAAAGGGAACTTTATAAAGTCACTAGCGTTAGCTTCTAATCTTAGCTTAAAGTGAGGCTAAACACACGTTCAGAGACTAACTCCGCCCACAACTGCACCTCAAACAGGCTTGCAAAAGTGGGAGATGCCCGGAGGCCTTTGAAGAGACGCCCAGTGGGTGTGAACAGACTTTGATTGACAGCACCAAATATGAACAGTGAGCTTGGCAAATGATGTGACGGAGCAGTCCGGGTCCTGACCACTGACTGTACTAGTCTTTGCTTACTTGCACGTCAAGATATTTTTAACTTTACAAAACATATGTATTAAACCTTTGCTTTAGTCTACATAGGCACATGAGCTCATTGTGTGGGTATTTTCTAAAAATGAATATGAAAAACACTTCACTGACACGTGATTCGAACCAGCGCATCGTTGTACAAGCAGCTACACTCCGCACCACTCGCTCAACAAGCTGAGTCAAATGACGGCTGATATCAATGCACAGCAAGTGATCGCTCTTCAACACTCCTCCGCTGCAGCGGTGTCAGGGGGAGGAGTTTATTTATTCCCTCTGGGCGGCTCGTCTGCGCGTCAAGTCACTGTGACGTCAGAGGGTACTGAAAATGCACTGACAGCGTTTGCCCTGCGTGGCAGTACAGCCGCGGTTTTTACACACATAACTGCAAAATGAGCGAGTTTGCACAAAAATGTCCAAAAAAGGCCTGGAAACAGTAGATAATTCATTTTTGACCCCATATACACAGTTTAACAGTGAAAAAAAGTTGATTCTGAGTTTAGTTTCTCTTTAAACATGTAAAAGACTCATCCTTTTTCAACTGAAGCAAAAGCTAAATCATCTTGAGTTTTTTCATCAAAAAATAAAATCATGTTGTATAATTGATATTAGATAAATTTGCTCATCCTTTAAGAGATTTTGAAGCTGGTGTGGAGCAACAGCGCATTTATGTTTATTCACCGGCCAAATAGACCCATTTACTATTAGTAAACAATGAGGATGCGCGCGCAAACTGGTGCCCCGAGTAGCGCGGTAGTCTCAGGCTTTTTAAGCTACGCAGGTGCAGTATCATTAAAAAAAAATGTGCAACACTCCCTTTAAAAACTCTATTTAACGATTGGCAAGCGACTCCAGATCCATATACAGTTAGCTACTGAATGTTAGCATGACGTTAGTAAGTGTACCGATAGTCAGTGGCCTGATATTTACCTATATTTTAAGGAAAAAACTCGTGTACACAAGAGGAAAGCTTTGAGCATACGAATCCCTTGATGAGTTTGACAACGTAATTTGCGGAAAAGTGCAGGAGTTGAGTTACCGCAACATTGCTTAAGATTTTTGTGTAAGTTGTGTTAAAGGTTGTATGGAGGATTTTCAAAAATTGTTTGCTGTCCGTCTTGGTGAAAAACAGTTGCATAGATTTGTAACAGCCGTGTACTTATGCTAAATAACTTTGTGTTCCAAAGTAACTCACTGGCCCAATTAGCAGTGAAGGGCGTGGCCCTGGGAGGAGAAACACATGTGCATCGTTTGAAAAACAGCAAGCAGTTGTTAGATTTAAAAAATCCTCCATACAACATTAAGTAATTATCAATTATCAGTGGAGTGGAGTCTGCACCTGTGTGGCATTATTTTGTGCTAATTTCTACAGAAGCTTATTGTATGAAAGACAGGCATATACTTACATGACTCTGAAGATATGTATTTGTTTTAATAGCGATTCCTCATTGTTTCTTTAGCCTTCAGCGGCTAGCTAATTAGCCCGAAAAAATCACGATTGTAAAAAGTGTCAACTGATGCAAACCCATGGAATACATTAGGAGAGGTCTGACATAAGTCTGGCCCTAATGCACAAGAGTATGCTGTAACCGTATCAATCAGACCAAGGGACACAATGTTGAACCCTAGCTCCTTGTCAACTTTTAGCCTCCACGGGCATGTTTCGGCTAAAGACACTGGCATAAAATCAAACTCATGAGCGTCATCTCCATAAAATAACACAGCGTGACGCACTAATGTTACAAGTGGCATTTTGATAGAGTTTAATGTTTGCTGAAGCGTGCACATTATGAAGTCTAATGCCAAATAAAAGAATTTGTCTACGCAAACCAACATGATGGAAAGTTTGGACTGTAAAATGTATCAGGCTGTAAATCTGACTCATAAACTTGCTAATAGCCCACACATGCTTCAAATTTGAAATAGCATTTGTCGCTGTTTAATCCTTTATTTAAATTTGAGGCCGACACAAACGTCCACTGTATTTTGATTTGTCATATCTCCAAAGCTTCTTGGAAAGTTTATGATTCGTCCCAATTGTTAGATGAATATAGTTCAGTTATAACTCAGGACACTGGAGTCAGAAGCATAGCTGATCCTCACATTTTGCAGCTTAATGCCATTTTGCCTTACTATGTTTGTGGAGTTTAAAAAGGGTATATAAACTGAAAAAAAAAAACACTTAAGTATTAAGAATTGAGCAATTCTCAAAATAATATGCAATGGAAATCGACCCATATGATTAAAATAATATACTTCTTGGAAAACTTCAAACTATTACAACTACCAGCTCAGCTCATATTTTAATAAAACCTAGCCTTTAAGCTAATGATCATAGGCAAAGTTATTTATTAATCTTACTAGATCAGAATAAAACAAAAAAATAAAGAGAACAAGAGACATATGCCGGTTAAAATCCCATTCTTAAGCGCCGCTGTTCTGCTAGGGAGAGTGTGTGAGGTGCTGCTGCTTGCGACAATAGTATAAACCTGCAGATCGGAGTGGATAAGGCTTAATTCAACAAAGTTAACGGGGTTGTTAGTGTTGTTGAGGCTGAGAGAGAGAAGACACTCAAACTGCACTGTCAGGCTTGAACTTTAGCAAGAAAAACTTCACTGTTAACTCATAAAGCATAAACTCCTACCTTTGTAAAGGGTCATCAAAAAGAAGCTAGAGCAAGAGTGGGTAACGAGTCAGAAACAAAAACTGATATTTTGGCCCACAACACAGACCCTTAAAGCTATTGGGACTATTAAGCCATCAATTCCAAAAGGGGGTATAGGGGTTTTCCCCAAAAGAAAAGGTAATTAATTCTATGCAATTTTCTGTATTTTCAGGTGTTTTAAAAGTGATATTATTAGTAATTAAAAAGACATGACGCAATAAAAAATTAAGAGACTACACCAGAATTTTTACAATAAAAGTAGCTTAAACTTAAAATAAATTTCCTCCTAGCACTGATATCTTGTTAATTTATCTATTTTGGTTGAAATTAGTCCGCCCTATCCTGACTATGTCTAATAATATAACCAATAAAATTGGTTCACCAAAATTCACGAAGTTTTCTGTTGTTGTTGCTGTTAGCATTGTGGCTAACTGTTATTAGCATACCAGCACATTTTGCTTTTAACAACTGTGAAAAGTGCTCAAAACATGTTGGAGTCTCAGAATGCATTAGGTAAGTAAGCAAAACATGTGGACTTATGTTGAAAGCCTAAAATCAATTATTTGCTTGTTTACATTAATAAGGAAGCAAAAAATCTGGTTTAAATTGAAAAAGAGGCCCCCTAATTTTCAGGGGCCCCCAGCCCTTGAATTCTAAATCTAAGCTCTGCCCCTGTAAAACTCAACTTTAGAGGCATTTTTGTTATCGAGTGTGCTCGGAGCAGAAAAAACACCGCAGTAAAGATCCCTTTTAAGATTCCCACACAGGGTCATAAAGCGCCACATCAAGCTTTTATTTTTACATGTTTTGAACTCTTTCCCCTTAAACCATTAAGAAGCTCCAGTTTCGATAAATATAAAATGCTTCTAAAAGACCCAATCTGTCTGTTAAACAGCTCTGCTTTGACCCTGTGCACAACTTGACATATGCAGCCTCTTGTAAGTAAAGTAAGGAGAGAGAAAGATAGAAAACATGTTTCTGAGTGACAGTTAAAAACCACACTTGGACAAATCCTATGTGGCTTGAGAGCGACAAGTTGGCCATCCCTGTGCCAGACTTGGCTTAATTTTTACACATTTTTGTAGATTTTGAAAGGTGTAAAAATTTGTAGTTCCTTTATAGTAATTACTTTGTTTAAGTCATCAAATCTTTTTCGTAGTAGTTAGTAGTAACTTGTTTCAGCCACAGCTTACAACACGATTCGATTTGACTGTCAAAGGTTCTCTCCCACGATGCTAGGCTACTACTGTGCATCAACAACTTTCACTACAATAACAGTAAAGCACTGTCAGGGGAAAAAGCTATCCAATACCATGTCTAGTTTACTCAGGGTATATGCAGGAATCTTGCAGTGAAATTTAAGACTTTTTTAAGACTTTTTAATACCTATAAAAACAAAAATTAAGACTCCATCGAAACCATCGCAAGTAATTTTTGTGTGGTAAATAATTAAAAACGGCTACTCTTGTGAGTCATGAGAGACAAACTAGAAACAATAGTTAACAGTCCTTCCAAACTTGTACCTCAAACAAGTATTATGGACAAGACAGGTTTTATTTCCTCCTTTAGTGCATTTAGTCAGATTAAAGACAAATAATAATTGTAATTCATATTGAACTGCTTGTCTCTTTGTATCTTAGTTTAATGTCAAACTGTTGTTTGGTATTATCTTATTTATTTATTAAAGCAGGGGTTCCAAACATTTCAGCCTGGGACCCCCCAAAGAACCGTGCAACCAACTCGCGACCCCCACAGCAAAAATTATATAATTTTGTAATATTTTAAGTTACAAAACCATTTCAATTAGGCTTAATTGTGTTTATTTTATAGTGTATTTCTCTATATAACCCCAATTACCCCAAAACTGATTAAAAGTCATAATTGTAAAATTGTAAA
This sequence comes from Mugilogobius chulae, assembly GCA_038363315.1. Classification (NCBI taxonomy): domain Eukaryota; kingdom Metazoa; phylum Chordata; class Actinopteri; order Gobiiformes; family Gobiidae; genus Mugilogobius; species Mugilogobius chulae. The sequence continues at coordinate 1,619,622 of CM076414.1, forward strand.
ATACATTTAGAAATAATCTTGCGACCCCCAGATTTGCTTCGCGACCCCCAAGGAGTTCCGCTCCCACTTTGGGAACCACGTGTGTTTTGTTGCTCAAAACCAGCTTAATAAAACAATAAATTCTAAGTATGAGCAGGCTCACTTTTCCACAGATATGACTTGTGATCTGGCCTGGTGGCATCATCTGCCAGAGCTCAAGCAGATAGTTACTCCTCACTAAAGAAGTTACACTGTGCTCCTTTAACGTTACTGTCCTATCACAAGCTCTGAATGGTGAACAAGGAGGAGATGAAGCATAAATACACAACATCAAAAACAAATTTAATAGGCTTTTTAATTTAAAAATAGATCTAATATTATCAGTTCATTTGATCTAAACTTTATCTAAATCTTTATTGGGTTAATTAAGAAGTCTATCTATCAAAGCTGAGAAGACAGTGTTTTAGTGCTATAAGCACTTTTGAAAACAGCTGTATTGTGAATATTTAGCGACCATGTGTCGTTTATGTTTTGTAAAAGTAATCCTAAATACATCGTGAGACGGTGATCTTGGTTTGGGTTTCAAGCGCGCAGCGGGGAAACGTATCCATGCTCCAGGCACGCAGACAATGACGCAAAACTAACCAGCGCATATTCCACACAGGTCTACGCACATTCAAGTAAACACAAAGATCGTGTCTGGGATTTGCCATAGAAGCTGCAGAACGCTTCTCTTTATCTCCGTCTCTGCGCTGCTCTTGTACCAGAGCTAAGAGTTCGTTGTGGACATGTTTTTGCTAAACTTTCACCAGGCTTTACCATTTATGAAAATGTCACATATTCTGAGTTGCAATGCATACACAAGACATTTCAGGCCGTCTTAGCGCTAAAAATGCAACTCCACAAAGCAAATGACAAAGTAGAGCCCGTTTACACATGTACAGCCCGATCTTGCCCCTTTGTCTTAGCCGGTCTTAGCCTTGGTCTTAAGTATTCCTCTGTTGGCCACTAGTGGCTCTCTCCAAGCTCTATACACTGTCAGTGTAGAAGGTGTGGCTCCAGCCAGATGTGAGGGGGTGCAGTTTTTTTCATTGAACCTGACACATGCTCACGCCTGTGGCAAGTGAGCAGCTGCTTTAGGATTACAGGCAAAAGAGAACTGTAGCAGCAGCTTTGGAAAAAAACTGTAATAATAGAAATCTATTTGGTGAAAGTCTATGTACTTGACAGACTTTAACAACTTTGTCTAAAAATGTGTCTTTTCTTTTACATAAAGCTTGTTGACTTAATAAAAAAGATAATCAGATGTGAGAGTGAACATGGGTCAGTGTGAATGCTATGGAAAGGCCAAAGAGGCCATCATGTATTTTTTAAACCATTTTTTATGTGTCAACACGTTAAAAAAATGTTGGCCTCATTTTTAGACAAAGTTGATCAAGTCTGTCAAGTAAATAGACTTTCACCAAATAGATTTCTATTATTGCAGTTTTTTTTTTTCAAACTGAAGCTGCTGCTACAGTTCTCTTTTGCCTGTAATCCTAAAGCAGCTGCTCACTTGTCACAGGCGTGAGCATGTGTCAGGTTCAATGAAAAAAACTGCACCCTCACATCTGGCTGGAGCCAGACCTTCTACACTGACAGTGTATAGAGCTTGGAGAGAGCCACTAGTGGCCAACAGAGGAATACTTAAGACCAAGGCTAAGACCGGCTAAGACAAAGGGGCAAGATCGGGCTGGTAGGCTAAATATGAAGGCTTTAACGTTACCTGATGGAGCAGATGCGGAATGCACGAACACGTAGCCTGTGTGTTTATTCCGCGTAAAAAGTTTGTACAAATATTCCACTCTTCAGGTTTGCGAACAATCCAATTCAATACTTTCCATAAAAGTGCTTGAATGCTGCTGCGGAGGTTTTCGTTGCTGATGCCTGGCTCTGATCCAACTCGCTCGTCCTTTGCGCGCTTTGGTTGTTGAAGCTAAAGTTTTGCAGTTTATTTGCAGCATCTTGAGATACTCGCTAGATCCCGTAACGTAAAGACACACGGTATATCCTTGGGCGCTCCGGGTCTCTGGTGGTCCACCTGTCCAAAATATAGGCCCACGCTACAGCTACAGCTGTCACTCGCGTACCCTGCTCGTATCACTGCGCGCTCAGAGCGGCGTCTGACCGCAGCACCGACTGAGGTTATTTATTTTGCCTATTTCACGCTCTGAACATTTTATAAACAAAGACGCATTATCAAGATCTATTTGATAGATTGCTTTGCAAAAAATTAAGACTCTCAAATTGGAATAAGACTTTTTAATACTTTTTAAGGGCCTTAATTTTGGCAAATTTCATTTATCAACATTTAAGACTTTTTAAGACCCCGCGGACACCCTGTTACTACAATTCTCAAATTTCAGCACCGACTGGTTGTTTCATGACTGTAAACTCACACCGTCTGCCCTCCTCAACAGATTAAACTCCCCCCCTCCCTCACTCTAGTTTCTCCCTGTGTGGTAGTAGTTACGCACACGCTTCCTCGACACTGTGCACTTTCCAATGGTTGAATGATTTTGATTCGTCTGAGCGCACGTGTCCCTTCTTGTACGCTCCCAATTGCAACCGAGTTATCAACAATGCTCGTAAACCTGACTATTAATCAAGAAATAAATACTCTGCATGCACGCTGACATAGAAAGAACAATGAGGCGTTTTCTTGGCAATGAAGTGTCTAAATGTCTTCATCACATCGGTGCTTGGATCTATAGGTACTTGTAAATGTGTTGGCAGTTGTAACAGTCAAGTAAAAGGATAAAAAAAAATCTATAGGCATGCATTTTCGGTTGCCATCACAAGTTATTTAAAGTGTCTAGAAAATGTTTATAACGGGCTTTGGAAAATGTTGATTTTAAATGCTGTTATTCTGGTTTCTGGTCTTTTGGATGGGTTTGAGCGAGAGTCTGTTATAACGGTTAACAAAGACAATTACAGTTATTTATTGTCAAGATGTGAAACAATGATTCCAGCAGCTTTGACCATCTACCACTACAGTGAGCACAAAAGTTGATATTCTTAAATCGGGGCTGTTGGCAACTTACAAAAAAAAAACACTTGGTTGATTGAAAACATGCCATGTTAATGGGTTAAATTGACTAGAAAGGGCATGGACATACCCCTAAGCACTTTCAGTACGTCTTGTATGCAAAAACAACAATTTATAAGACATGTATGTACTAGTTGCTGTATTTACATGCAAAAAAGAAGATTTAATTATTTCTGCTGTTTTCCCATCTAAATTCTTATGATCAAAAGGAACTAATTGGTCGAATGATAAAAATCTTGGGTCATCTATCAACTTAATGGACTGATAGCTTAGATTTTACTACATTTACAGTTTACACTCCTATTGAAATGTTTTGGTGCTATCAAAATGTAAAGAAAAAGCATCTTAAGTCTTTAACACATGTACGTTTTCATAAATTGCACGTCGTTACATTTATCTGACCGTGCACATGACAATCCTCGCTATCCGCAAACACGTTGAAGTCTTCAAAAAATAAAACATGGCACTCTTTGCTGCACGACTAAAACTTTCACCCGAACCTCGTGCAAAGTCTTTTACGCACGAGTAAAAACACGCGTGCGTAAAACCTGCAAAACCGCGTCAAATAATAAGCCAAAAAAAAAAAAAAACGTAATTAAATCTGCGTTACGATAAACTTACATAACCATCCACGCGTGTTGCTTCTTCTGATCCAGGGGGCAGGAGACGTTGTTACGAGGGAGTTCTGGTTCGCGAAAGGATCAAAGTGTCGTGGAGAGTTGAGGAAGAAGCCAGGCGTGAACTGTAATTCGTCCGCCGCCGCAGCCCAACTTGTTTCCAAAAGTCCTCCGCGTGTGTGTGTGCAGTTCAGTCCTCTACCTCTCTCTCCCTTCTCTCTCCAAATGTGCCCAGGCTGCTGCTGCTGCTGCTGCTGCTGTGTGGGGGGCCCCTCGCAGAGTTTCACTAAGCGCTGAAGCGTGCGCAGTGATTTGGACAGGCGAAGGAGGTGGAAGCAGATTGGCCGCCGGGAAGAGAGGAGAGGCAAAAGGTTCCCCAGGTAAGAAGTTCCGCCTACCTGAACAAACGTGTGCAAGATAGGACACGCCCCCTTAAGACGACGAGATAGAAAGTAGTTGGAAAAGTACTTATATTGAGCAGGTTTTATTGGATTATAAGGGTTTGTATTAAACAGTAAAAAAGAAGTGAATGAGCTGAAGCGTTTGAATCTGTCTTTTTATATAAATTCAATTATTGTCTGTATATTTATAGGTTTTGCATGAATGCGATAATATTTAAGTCTTTTGAGCACAGTTTGGGTCAGAAAATGGTCAAGTCAAAACACTTTTAACATATGCCATGCCTCATTTTTAGTAGTTTAATCCAGTCAAACAAGAATTTCTTTGGTCCATTACAGCTTAAGTCTTTACATTTTTTTTTTTTCATGGTCATATTCAAACCTGGACAAGCGGTTGAGGGCCAGATTGTGGTCATTGGTGTCATAAATTATAGATTTTGCAAACTAATTTTTTGTAAAACAATGGATTTTTAAAGTACTATTTACCATTCATTGTGATAATAAACAACAAGCATTGGCACATCTCCCATAGCAAAATCAGTCAAATAAAAGAAATAAAAACACTTTTTTTTCAAAAATGTGCTTGGCCCACATTGGTCTGTGTTAAAGTAAATAAGAAAAGTCTTACAGTCAAGACAACCATTCTGGGATGAATCAGAATCAGTTTGCATTCAAAATTACAAAAGTCTAAAATTTGAATTTAGACTATTTAAGTCAGTGTGTTTAAGAAGAGACTTACTGTGTTTTTTCCGTGTATTTGGTGATAAGCTGTAAACACATACAGATCAGTAGTTACATATTTATTTAATTTTTAGATTTTGGTCTAAAACAACTTAGAAATAAAGACAGGTTCGTTGATTTCCTGCACTGCAAAACTTCTAAGCTCTGCTTCTTGTTGTTAAATTGAACTGTAACAAGCAGAGCTTAAATTACTCTTGGCTACATGACATTTGTGAACCCTAAATGAAAGAATAGGTCAAATGCAGAGGACAAAATTCCCACATGACACGGTGGCACAGCGGTTAGTGCTTGTTCATTGCAAGATCTGGAATGATTGCAAATGTTCTTACCTTGTCTGAGTAGGTTTCTTCCGGACGCTCTGGTTTCTTCCCTACCACTAAAACAAGTCCAAAAGCACTTCCTCTCATCCCTCCCAGGATTACAAATGAAAATTAATTAAACTATTAATAGATTCTAGCTTTAATTAATTAAATTAACTAAAGCAAGAATGGTCGAGCATTGTGATTAATGTAATTGTACATTGTCCTAATAAAGAACAACCCTAATCTTTTCCAATGGGACAATAAAATGCGTCTTATCTTATGTTTTACCTGGAAATCTGAGTTTTTCAGTAAATGTGAGTGAGAATAGGCAGTAGGTGAAAACAAGAATTGAGCACTCGGGCCTCAGCTGCAGGACAATGCAATGGGTCGTGCACGGAATTTCAGTTGGGGCGTACGTCAAAATGCTACTTCTGTATGTACGACCACTTCCTGTTAGCGTTAGCATTTAGACTAATTATGTCTCTTTTTAAAACACAAGTGTCCTCTGGTGAAATATTCCTCTAATATGTAAAGTCTTTAACATGTTTTCTGTACATTTACCACAACTGTCTGATCTAAAGAGGATTTAGTCGTTTTAAACTGATGTAGTGAAACCTCATAGAAAAACAATAATCCTCTTAGATCAGACAGTTGTGGTAATTTACTGAAAACATGTTAAAGACTTTACATATCAGAGGAATATTTCACCAGAGGACACTTGTGCGTTTAAAAGAGACATAATTGTGTCTAAAGGCTAACGCTAACAGGAAGTGGTCGTACATACAGAAGTTAGCATTTTTGAACGTACGCACCAACTGAATTCCGTGCACGAAGCCCATTACTCAAACGTGCATGAATCTATCCACATCAAAGTTTGAGTGATGAGATAACATGGTCACAACATCAGTGGCGTTTTTGGGTGGGCGAGGTGGGCAGCCGCCCAGGGCGCATTGCCAGGGGCGGCATTTGCCGAGAAAAAAAAAAAAAAAGTCCTTCATCAGCGCCGCAGGACGCATGCAATCTAATGTACAGTTAACAGGTCAAGCTATACCAGGAGAAACAACACCCTCTACTGGCGGCCGCGTCCCTTCACAAACAGTTCTTGGTCATGAGCTGTGTCATAACACCGCTGATCCTGCAGAGGGCGCCACGTGCACAGTCTGTTTGGTTTCACTTTTTTTCACAGCCGCAGATTCTTTAATATTAAGTTGTTAGCGGCAGACTGCTCCGTCTTCTGCAACTTTATCCGGTTATCACTTTAATAATGCAATGGATCTGTTAACAACGAAAATAAAAGTCAGCTGTCTTTGTTTTTAACACAAACCCTCCGCCATGGAAAGGACGAGCTCTGAATCACCGCAGTGTTGGACAAACATAAACTTTCACGGAGTTTTTTGATCAAACAGCGGTGTGTTTCTCCGGTTAGTTTTAATTGGCGGACCTCAGCAAACGAGTTTTGTTTTTCTGGTGTAACGGTGCTTCGTGTCTGCAGCATTTTGGACAAAACAACTCAGTCTGTGTGGATTATTTGGCTTTGTTTATCACCCAAGTCCCTCCTCCAGAGCTGCTGCAGCAGGTATGTAACCCGAGGGTCCCGTGGGTTTTAATTTGCGTCATGAGTTAATGCGAATAAATAAACACGAGTTAATGCAAACAAATAAAACGGCGTTTCCAGCATTCAAAATTTGCTTCAGCCGTTATGTGCATAAAACGAAATCCACCTCTAGAGAGCGTATAAACTTTATGCGCATTAGGGATTCTAATGTGATATTTGCCATTTCCACCTCCCAGGACTTATTCGATACTTCTTAATGCGCATTAAAAACAAGGGGGTGGAAATGCTAGTCATCTCTTCAGTCATAATTTTTCATTTGCATGTGCAATGAGACGGCCAAACCCTCAGGTACTCAGTTTAAAAAAAAGAAGAATAAGAGAAAAAGGATAAAGGTATAATGACTTTTGCCCAACTGTCATATATTATTTAGCCTGCCTGGCTTGCACACTAATTCTCCATTTAATATCAAGAAGAAGGTTCAGAAGCTGTAATGCTGCTGAGTTCAATTTGATTATTAAAAATCACATATTACTCACAGATTGTTACCACTTTTGACAGATGTGGATACGATAATTGTAAAAATAATTAAAGCCGCAAGCGGCATTCCAACGGTCTCGGGGCGGGCTAGGGGGGTTTGGGGGGCGCCAGAGGAGCTTGTTCGCCCAGGGAGTCATGCAGGCCAGAACCGCCTCTGCACAACATGGTTACAACTGGAAAAGTTGATGTTATGTAAAGAGCCTTCTTTAATAACTGTGGAACTGTCAGAAATACAAAGACTTATGTTTGTCCTGTAGTCAGTGCTTTTAACGTATTACACAAACTAAATCATAATTTAGTTTTGAGTTGCATGCTATTCATTTCTGGGTACCATATTTATTTTGAACCATAACAAGCAAAATCATCAGTTTACATTTGTAAATTGTAAACTGCAATATTGCTCTAGACAGCTAAAAATAAAAGCGTCAATTAAATTCCTGCTGAAAACCACAGAACTGATAAGCCTTGCTTCATTACATTACTCACTCTGCATCGAGCAGTGGTTTGTCATTTTTTATTTTTTAAACTTGTGACTTAGAGCCTTTTTTTTATCACACCTAAGTACAGGGATGTGGTCAAGGAAAGGTGGTGATGCAAAAAAAGCTTGTTTAAGATCACGTGAAGTTGCGCAGTACCTCGCCACAGAGCGGTGATGTCATGAGTACCTTGGTTTGTAGTGAAATCCAAACAGACGGCTGGCTTCTACTTCACTCCACCAGTTGTGCACGGCAGGCGTACGTCTGAGCACTCGAACCTCAAATGCAGAACAAAAAACAACAAAAAACAACATTAAAACATAATAAATACATTAAAATCAACAATAAAACAAGCACAATTATGAAAAAAAATCTCTGCAACAAAACCATTAAAACACTGTATTGACACCGAAGTCTTCAATTTGGCCTGTTTTTGAAAATTGTTCCATTTGTATGGTGCCAAACAACAAATGCCTTTTTTCCCATTTCAGTCCTAGGACAAACAATCCTGTGATCTTGTGTTGTGAGTTGACGATCTAAAACTTAATAGATTCAAGAGGTACCCGGGCAGCCTATCCAGAAGTCCTTTATAAATAAATTTGATACAATGTTGTTCTCTCTGACGGCGAGTGATGTCCAACCTACACTTTCATAGAGATTACAATGATGTGTTTTATACTCAGCACCTGTTATGAAACGAAGAGCCGAGTGATAAAGTGTATCTAATGGTTTCAGAGTAGAGTTGAAGCCTGCATATATATAATGTCCCCGTAATCTAAAGTAGAATGAAACGTTGCCTGGACAATTTCTTTTCTATAATTTAGGGGAATACAGGATTTGTTTTATAATAAAATGATCATTTGACTTTAAGCTGTTACATAGTACTGAAATGTGGACTTTAAAAGTAAGTTTTTCATCAAGCCAAAAGCCAAGATACTTGTAACAAGAAACTTTTTCAATAGCTGTACCAGTTAACATTTGAAGATTAGTAGCTTGCACATCCCCGAGTTGTTTCTTAGAAAAAAGCACTTGCATACAAAATGGCATCATCTCATACAAATGAATGTGGCTTCTCCAAAATTACATCCAATGTTATTTATAAATATTGTAAAAAGTAAAGGGCCCAAAATTGAGCCTTGCGGCACTCCTTTGTTTAAAGTTAAAAAGTTAGATTGAAAACCATCTGCTACCACTGCCTGGGTTCTATTTGTAAGGTAGTTTAGGAACCAATTACATGCAGCATTATCAAGTCCACAATGTTTCAAACGTTTTAGAAGAACTATATGATTACAGAATCAAAACCTGTTGGAATAAAAGGTAGCACAAGGTGTTTTTTGAAGAGAAACTGTGCTTTCTCAGAAATAAATATTAAAAAAATAGTTGTTTGACCTACGAAAACTACTCAGAGGATTCATGTCAGAGCCTGGCAAAGTCCTGACTTTCATGTTTTAATAGACACACACCTTTTCATTTCCTATACAGATAAATCAGACTTAAAGGTCCACTGTGTATCTTTTAGACTAAAAAACATGTTTATGTAATTTATATGTTTTTGCTGCAGTAAATAAATAATACATTTCTTATTTGTATTTGGCATAGAGAAGCCATGGAAAAGCTGGTTCTTTAGCTGTATTTTTTTTTCTAAATATGACATAAACATAGAGCAGGGCAATATTGACAAAAATGAATATCTTGATCATTTTTGACATATCCCAATAACGATAATTTGATGATATTATCAGTCCAATATAAACCTTTTAAAATCTGTCTTCAAATGTGTTAGTTAGTTCAATGGAAAAACAACCTTAACTGTGCAAATAAGCTTTAAATTGACAAGTAGTAATGTTTGTTGTGATTTGAGCAAGTTTTGACTTTCGTAAGTAGAGATTTGTAAGTAGAACAAGTAAATTAAGCTCTGATTTCAACAAGAGAAACATTTATTTGATCTTTATCCTTGTTCCAATTGCAATCTCAGTTCAAGCCAATGGAAATCTACACAAAATATGCTAAATACTATTTATCGTGATCTATGTATGTTTAATTATCAGATGCATATTGTCAAATAGTGCAGAAATCTCCTGTTATACTCTTATTTCCTGTTTTGTGAAGAACTTTAAATTAGTGTACAAATTCTAATTAATTTGTATTGTAAAATAGATTTTTTGTAGCATGTTTTTACTGCACGATATACTGGATAATCAATTTTGCATATCTTATCTCTACATAAAACGTATATCCTTATTCAGAAAGTCTCCATGTATGGTTTTAACTTTTATTTCTTCAGAATTTTGTAGTTAAATCTTAACCTCCAGAAAGTTACACGGTGCACAAATAATAAATACATTTTGTGTAGATATACAGGAGTTTTGTATATCTACACAAACTAATACTTAAGGGCAAATATATGTATATGTATATATGTATGTGTATGTGTCAGAATTACTTATCAGGTCAATTACAAAGGTATAATATAAAGGTCAATTAAATTAAATAAATAAATAAACTGTCATGTGTTATAAAGCAATGTGTTTTCACTGGAAACAACTTGATGCTTATTTTAGTCGTTAGCCTAAAACAAATACTTGAATGTGCAGTTCTTGTTCACCTCCTTTTTCCACCCACATCTTTTTAGGCTTGTTGTGACAGCTTTAATGAAAAAGTGTGACACCTAATGATCCAGAAAGAGTTCTAAATGTTACATAATCACGTCTCAAAAATAAAAAAATATATAACCTACGTAATTGAAATTTGTGATACGTGATCAGTTCTGCAGTTTTGAGAAGACATATTTATTTATTTTTATAATAATTAGGCCGTTTTAGATCATATTGTAGTACAAAATTAGCAAACTTGTAGTTAAAAAACCTAATCACGTCTCCTTTAAAATAATTGTCAAAACTAGTGCGCACACGTGCTACTTTCAAAAACTCCTACCGTTCATATAAAACGCAGTCGAAATTATGATATAGATACTTAAAAGTCCTGTTTACACGTTATATTGTGAAATAAATACAAAAATACCTTTAAATCTTCATTCAAACGGCGCCAAACAGTGCACCCTGCAGACGACGGCGACGTGACAGCAGCGTGACCGTGCTGCAGCGCATGCGCAAAGAGGCACCAGGAAGAAGCAGGCTGCTGCAGAAGAAGAGGCGATCAGCTGCTGTGTTTATTTTTGTGGATTTTCTGTCTTTTTTTCACCAATAAAACCATGCAACTTCATTTTACCAAAGATGTATTACCGGACAGTGTCACCAACGACTTCCAGAACCTCAACAAACTCAACGAGCAGGTAAATACAAGACGGAAAATGTTATTTATATGTTATTAGCCATGTAAAAAAGAGTAATGGTGGCTTTAACTTTATGGACAGGCTTAGGTATTAAAGGTTAGATTGTCATGTTGGATGAAATAAACTAAAAAAATAAAAAAATCTCCGTTAGACTGTTAAATGCGTCCTTTTGGTGTTTTTCTGAACATCATTGAAGTCATGTGACTGAATGAGTTGACATCCACATTTCAAGGCTTTGCAAAAAAATGTGGATATACTTTTGGCTTTGATAAGGATTCTAAGAAGTGCAAAGATTCTGCTCCTTATTGTATATAAAGTAGATAAATATTGATACAAAAGTCACATTAACAGGACAAAAATCGAACTTTAGTAACTTTAGAATAATTTGAGTTGAGAGACCACATGTTTGATTTAAACAAGTTCTATTGGCTGAGTGCAGTTGTCTTGTTTTGGTTTAAAATACTACATCCTGTACATACAACGACTTCCTGTTCAATACTCTTCAATGAGGTTTTCACTACATCAGTTTAAAACTAATAATTCCTCTTTAGATCAGACAGTTGTGGTGAATGTTACAGAAAACATGTTAAAGACTTTACATATCAGAGGAATATTTCATCAGAGAACACTTCTGTGTTTAAAAAGAGACATAATTGTGTTTAAATGCTAACGCTAACAGGAAATGGTTGTATGTACAGAAGTAACATTTTGAACAATCGCAAGCCAACTGAAATTCCGTGCACACAGCCCATTCTTTTGCATTGAAAGTATCAGACATTTTTTTTTGGTGACAAAACTAATAGTGCTGCTGCTGTACCTGTACTTGATTCCTAAGTATTTATTAATACGTAATATGTAATCAAGTTATTATAAGTATTTAAAAATGATAAGAATTATGAATTAACTGACAAGTCCCTTATAGATTATTGTGCCGCTAGTATCATGTATATTGTATGGAGCTCAACAGTGGAAGACCGCCCTGGTTCCGGAAGAGTTTTGCCCCATGTTATAGTGCCATAGGCTTTTCGAAAAATTCAAATTTTAAGAGTTTAAAGACATACCGCGGGCTAACCAGCTATGTGCTAACTCAGATCCACAGCGCGGTTGTTTTCAGTCTAAAAAGCACAACTATAACTTAAAATTCAACAAAATGTCGTAATAACTTCGTAGTTTACAAAGCTGAAAAAACGGCTTTTAAACAAAAATGTAGGTCTTATGCTCCTGACTCACCACATAGCTGCTTAGCCCCGAGGACGTTTCCAAACTTTTAATATAATTTTTATCGAATTCCCTATGGCAATTTAACATGGGGTCCGAGATTTTGGAACCAGGAAGTGGGCGGTCACTGTTGAGCTCCATTATATTGTAATTGTGAAGTTTTTACTAGGCATTAGGCAACACTATGTTAAATAGGGATGGATGAATGAGAGTGTCAGCTAAAAGATGGAGGTGTGAGTTAGTAATTGCTTATTATTGCCTTATGCCTTTTCTCAGGACTGCAGATGGAAATTAGCTTTCTAGCTATAATCTGGTACAAGCATCTTTGCCTTTTTTGCCATTATGTAACTGTACATTGTCCTGTTAAATAAATAAATAAAGAAATAAAGAAATAAAGAAAGAAAGAAAGAAAGAAAGAAAGAAAAGAAAGAAAGAATGGACAATAGACCAGCTAAGGCACTTTTTTTAACTAAAAGTTGAGTCGACTGCATAAAATAATTGTATATTGTCATACCTAATTATTTAGAATGTTGACCTGGATGCTAGCGCCCAAGGAAAGGGAAGTGAAACACAAAGCTTCGCTAGTTAGTAAAACAAATTAATTTTAAAATTACTTTCACTGTAATTAGTAAAACACTTACATCAGTCTTTAGAAATGTCTTTGAATTTACAGTAGATTGATTGAGTTCGGTGAGTTCTGAGCTTGGACAAAACAAATTCTAATATTCTCTATCTGCAAACTTTTTATCACTATATTTAAACCTTTATTGTAGCTAATGCATTTCAGTGTACACTAGAAGTAATTGTTTGACAAGTTGACAACACCAAAAAGTGCTATATTAATTAATAAGCTCTCTTTTTCACCAAAAACTATTTTGTATTTACAACACATGGACAAAATCAGATGACTGTGTTCTTTCTCAATCAAAAAAATCAAGCATTTAGTTCTTATTTTAGTTCTCATTTGAGTGCTCTGATTGGCTGTTTTTGAGTGGTCTCCAGTTCAACTACAAAGACATTTTTTACTCTGCAACAGTAAAAACTTTTCTATTTCTACTCTAGTGTTGTCACGATACTACAATTTCAAACTCAATTCGATACTTGAAAAAAACTCGATACTGATTTCAATACCACAGTGCCAACTTCATTTGTTTTTTTTTCCTTATGATAGTATTTTTACTTTTTAAATATTATTTTTTATTTATATTTTTCTTTTGATATTATTAAAACAATAGTATTTTAATGTATTATTTGTTTATTATTAACTTGATTCATGAACCTTTACATTAAGACTGGGCTGTTCTATTATCAGACACATTTGCTGTTTATAGTATACAGGCGATATATTCAGTATTTGATAGTTTCATCATTTCCATCTCCAATGAGAAAAGAAGGGGGTGGGGCTTAGCGTGCGAGAGGGAGAAGGGGGCGGGACTTAAAATATCGGTACTTGTTCAAACGAGTATCAAGTATCGATACCAGTTTTAGTATCGGGGAATCGATTTTTTTGACAACCCTATTCTACTCTTTCTATTTATTTTATTTTACACACAGCTGAAGGTATTGAGAAATATTTAATTGCAATAAAAATGTTGTTGGCAATTTTTTGAATGGCATATAGTATCTTGTTTTTGCAATAAACTCTTCCAGCATTTTTGCAATATAATACAATATTCAAAACAATTTGAGTTGTTGCAGATTATCAGAAACGTGGACATAGACGATTGCATTCTAACAATCAAGACATTTTTATTACACTTGTACCACCTTATTGTATTGTTTCCCTTTCGCAGCAGTTCCGGTGCCTGATTGAGATCCTGTTCCAGTTCCTCCTGGAGCCCAAAGAGGTGCGTCTGACTGTGGAGTTTGGTGATCAGCCTCTTGATAAGTGAAGCGAGACTAAATGCGGCCCGGGCAAATGAATTCAGGCGTTCCTCCATCTCTCCCTGACACGTGTGGGTGTGTGTGTGTGTGTGGGCGGGTATTCCTCACATTGGTGAACTGAAATCTGTATACACTGCTAGACTTCAACTGACCCTGACCTCCCAGACCGGTTCACTTCTTTGCTAATACAGGGGTGAGCGTTTTTTTTTTAGGGTTTTTTTCTTTCTCCTTTTTTTTTTAATTCAAATCCAGGTATGTGATGCAGAATCTGATCAATATAGTTTAATCATATTTATTTTATTAATTTAATTATTGGATATTACTAAAGCCTTCTGATCTATGAGTTGTTTGAGGTGTGGTCCGAGTAGATTTTCTCTTAAGAGATGTGATTGTAAGGCTCCAACATGTTGCACAAGGAACTTCACAACATTCACAGTCACAGCAGCCAGATGACTCTTAAAAAGTATGGAAGAGTCAACAAGAAATGTGGGTACACTCCTAATCTAGCCCTGTGTCAATAGGCTTGACTTAGTGCAGGGGAGAGCGGGGTTGGTTGTCACTTTTTTTACTTTGATTTGAATTTCTCAAAAACAGCAAATCTCACATGAACCATTTTAACAACAGAGAAAAGCTCAAAGTCTTGTGTAACTAATGAATCCAGCTGCTGTTCTCTGTCTTATTCTGATCAAAAGTTATTGATCATTTAATGGAAATTGTTCACCTGTGACAACCAACCCCAAGTCTGGGTTGGTTGTCACAATGTTATGTCAATGTGAGACCGATGACAAATGTGTCTTGTCTTTGGTTTGATTTTTTGATGTTTGATTTCATTTTGATTCAAGAATGTTTTACATTTCTGAATCAGGAGACGTTAAATTACAAGAACGAGGCGACTGGAAATTTAAAAGATACATTTTTATCAAGATTCTAATGATATTGTTAAACTATATTTTTTTTCACTCTGACTCTCCTCATTGCAGCTTATACGGCAATGCAGCATAATTATAGATTCTCATAGACTTACTATTAACAAGTGCGGCCTATATATGTACTTTATCATTTTTCTTACTTAAATCTAGTGGGTGCGGCTTATATTCAGGTGCGCTCAATAGGGCAGAAATTACAGTAGTTGTATCAGCACATCAGAACAAAACTCCTGTAGTGTGCAGAAGGCTTTAGTTGGTTGCAACTGGTCGATGTGTTTGAACTTGTATTTACAATGGTTTATATATAAAACCTAGTATTAAAACTAATACTGGGATCAGAACTGGCAAAGCTAGATTGGTGCATCCCTATAAAAAATACATTGGTCAGTTAGGAAGACTAGAATTCAACTAATTGAGTGACTGCGCATGTATGCGCAGTCACTATTTGCTCCAGTAATTCTTTATTATGAGTGACTGCGCATGTATGCGCAGTCACTATTTGCTCCAGTAATTCTTTATTATTATTGAGTGACTGCGCATGTATGCGCAGTCACTATTTGCTCCAGTAATTCTTTATTATTATTATCTTTTCCCTTTTCTTCCACGCCTTTCAACTCATTAACCGTTTCACCGAGATCACCAGTTTTCACTTCTTCACGTACTCCCTGATAATGTCTTCCCTGCTATTACTTTTCACGTCTTTAACTCTTATAGTTTTTTAACTATTAACAAATTAAACTTAAAATGTCCCCATTAACCTCCATTCAAAATAAATACCTGTCACACTTTTCATTTTTATCTGCCACCAGATGGAGCCAAACTTCCCAATTCACTGGGTTAGCCTTTTCCCTGTTCTCTGTCCCTCTCATTCTCAGAGCTTTAAGTGGTCCAGTGGTTAAGGCTTTAGCCCTCGAATACCTTGACCCAGGTTCGATCCCCACCACTTGCACTAAATGTGAACTTCATTGGGGGATTCTGTTTTAAAACGTATAGTTAAAATCCAATAGTTTTTACTGATTTAACTGTGCCTAAGTTAACTGTTGATGTGGTTTCACTGATACTTGTTTTACCTGATTTAAATATGCCTAAGTTGACTTTGTTCTCTCCTTAAATATTTGTTCACTTCATAAGCTTATCACTTTTGATGTTTAACCTTATCTGAATCTTCTCACTGTGTGCTGTCACCTTTGACCCAATTCACACTGCACAGGTCTGCTCACAGGTGTTGAGCGTTAACACTAGATTGGCACGTGGCAGTTTTTTCCCTGTCTCTTGGACAAAGAAGTTTCACAGAACATGTGGCTGAGTGGATAACTCACTGCACTGGAAACCAAAGGTTCCCGGATCAAGACACGCCACTGCCAAATGTTAAATTATGAAAAAATGTGAAATGAAGTGCCAACAGGGTTAAATGTATTTTATCACTAATAAGAGTACGATTTAACAATTATGACTTTAGTACTTGAGATGACTGTAAATTATAAATAACTGGTTGCATAAACTGGAGGCAAACAGATATAACTGTTTGACATAACTTTGCACTTAGTCTGCCTCACAGGTGTTGTGCATAATGACGTGATTGGCTGCTCAGTTTCTTTTGTCTCTTAGACTTTTGTTTTACAGAACATATAGCCAAGTGGTAGGGCACTTGTCTCACAAACCAGAGATTACTGGTTCAAACCCCGGAGTTGCCATATTTTAAATGACAAGAAATGATGAAAACTATTTGTAAGAAAACACAATGCATTACTCGCTAAAAAAGAGTTTATTCAATTTGAAATGACAGAGATTCATGTCTTGCTATCTGAAGATCTTTAAGATAATATTTCAAACTTTAACTTCCCGCTTTTGGTTCTTAAGAGGATTATCCAATCAGAAAGCAGAATGAGCCTCACATGACTCCCTCATTTGCATTGCCAGTTTGATTTCTTCTTTGAGCTGGTGTTGCACCACGATACAGACACATGTGTCTGTGATATGGTCAGGTACTTGTTTCCACTCAATTTGGTAAAAATAAATTCTGCTTGTGTAGCACACAGGATGCAATCTTTATCCTTTTTATAGTATTTAGTAATAGCAATATAGTAAGCTTTAATAAAATACCAGAATGAAAGGAATATGGGCCAATCAGAAGGTAGGTCCGCAGGAGCCCAAGAGGTGTGGAACAACATAGGACACTGACAACAACTTGAAAAGAAATATTTTTGTATTGAAGAAAAATAATAATTAGTTACAATAACAAAAATAGCGCGCGTTTCCCCAAAAATAAAATAATGAAAACTTTGTTTAGTCCTTAGTCTTATCTGTCAAAGTCTCTTTGAGTGTTCTTTCAATGTTCAGTGTTCTTTCAATGTTCAGTGTTCTTTCAATGTTTGTGTTTTGTAACCAGTCGGGTTACAAGCTACCAGTTCGTTTCGACTCTCTGGGTTTGGCTCGCCATCCAGTACTGGAGAGATGATCCTCTGCACGTCTGCAGTTCTCAACTTCGATCCAATAAAAAACCTGACCAATGCAGTATTCACATGTGCTAACAAGGCTACGGGGTTTCCCAGCTTCCGTGAGCTCTCGGCAGTCAGCAGCTTCAAATCAAGCTCCGAAAATCAAATGCAGAATGCCGATTCTCCACGTTAGCTCAAACCACACGAGCAAGTAGTTCTCTGATCAGTGTCTGATGCGAGAGTGAGCAAAGCACGGAGGTGCGCAGGACACAGCTCACGCAACCTTGACCTTATTGGCTAACACAGTAAGCTACACTGTGATTGGTTACTCAATGTGAAAAACAAAAATACGTTCAAAACGTCTTTTTAAAATAATTTAACAAGTTTTAATACTATTTAGCTATTTAATTAACTTATTTATGAACTTATATCAAATGTTATTTATTAATATTTATTCCCATTGTGATTACTAAGTGTTTTAACATGTTATGACATTTTTAACACTGGGTTACACCTTCCCCCCCTAGAATCATGCAAGTCCCTTTGCATGGGCTTGGTTGCATAGAAATGACAGGGTAACCAGAAGGCTTGGGAATAATTTCATCAGCTTCCGACAGGGCACTGGTGAAAGCTTGGCTTAGTCCATGGAACAAGGACTGGGCAATGGATATCAGTGGGTGACCTAACTGACTGTACTGCAGTCTTTCTGGTTGGGTCGTGGTTCTCTCAGAACGTCTCACAGTCTTTGTGATTTCAGGTTCTGCATTAATTTCCATTTCAGCATCATTTGAGTTTGTGGGATTGTCTTTTGACTCATTTCCTTCCGTGTGTCTTTCTTCCTCACAGGTAGGTATGACAGGTTCACTTTCATTGCTCATTTGTTCTCCGTGTATTTCACTTTCTCTTGGTTTCCACAATCAGGTAAGTTTCCACATCAATCAGGTATGTTTCCACAATCAGGTATGTTTCCACAATCAGTGGGTTGTCATAATCAGGTGGGTTGTCACATCCGGTTAAATTGTCGCTTTCAGGTAAGTTGTCGGAATCACATGGTTTTGGATCTGTTGAGCATGCCATTGGCTTTGGGATCTCATAGACTCGAGTGAATGTTATAGGACTTTGAATAGGTTGCTCTCTTAACCAACAGATATCCTCATTTTCAGATTCTGAAAGATTGCATTCCTCATTTTGTTCAGCACATTGCCGTGTTTTTGGTCTGGGGGCACGTTTTGGTTTGACAGGGGTCTCTTCCACAGGTGCAAGGAAACCACAGGGAGCAAAAGATCGCGGTGGACAGTGCGGACTGGGCCTTCTTTGGTTTCAGGCTTGATGGTATATACTGGCAAGTCACCTGCTTGGCCACCACAATGTGAATGTCAGTCTCCCACTTGTCGGCTAGTTTGTGTTTACCCCTGAGCCGAACTGCTCGGACCAAAACTCTGTCACCAGGTTCTAACTTCGAAGGTTTCACACGCAAGTCAAATCTTGTTTTGTTTCTCTCAGCCATTTTGTTAGCATTTTCAGTCGCTAATTTGTAGCTTTCTTGGAGAGTTGTCTTGAGCTTTTGAATGTACTGAGAGTGTGACTTAAATCTTTGCTGTTGAATGGCAGCCCGAACGCTAAATCGACTGGCAGTCTTGGCTGACGCCCAAACATTAACTCGTATGGGGCAAAACCAGTTGTGTCATTTTTTGTACAATTGTACGCATGTACAAGTGGTTTGACGAACTTGTGCCACTGTGTCTTGTCTTTCTCCTCCAGAGTACCCAGCATGCTTAGTAACGTTCTATTAAAGCGTTCCACTGGGTTACCTCTGGGGTGATAGGGCGTTGTTCGGATTTTGTGAATGCCCATGATCTTGCAAAGCTCCTGTATGAGATGGGACTCGAAATCTGGCCCTTGATCGCTTAGTAACTGTTCAGGAACTCCATAATGGACGATGAAATTGTCCCAGAGCGCTTTTGCTACAGTTTGAGCTCGCTGATTGGTGGTAGGGATGGCTAGCGCATACTTCGTGAAATGATCAGTTAGTACGAGCACATCCTTTGTGTTACTTTGATCGGGCTCAATGGATAGAAAATCTATACAGACTAGTTGGGGGTCTGGTGGATTTAATATTTACGAGGGAGCGGCTCTTTCTGGAGGAGTTTTTCTCCTAACACAGCGATGACATGTTTTGATCTTATTTTCGATGTCTGATGCCATGCGAGGCCAATAAAATCTGGTTCTGGTAAGATCAATGGTACGCTCTGTGCCTAAATGACCCATATCACAGTGGAGACTTTGAAAGACTACATCACGAAGTTGTTCAGGTAAGACAAGCTGTATGTAACATTACCGGATTCTTGGCGTGTTCGATACAAAATGTCATTGTGAAGTTCAAGCCGATTGATTTCTCGCAGTAACAAGTTAATGTCAGGGAGTTCAGTCGTACAGTTGGTGGGACTTTATCACCAGTTTCGATTTGCGTTATGACTTCTCTCAGACAAGGATCAGTTCTCTGTTCATTTTTGAGTTGCTCAAGTGACATATGTGGTACAACAGGAAGACCACCACAGTCGTTTTCATTGACAAAATCATCTGGTATGGCGCTACAGTAATGGCTAACGAATGCACA